>JBBJLR010000001.1:35598079-35607269 GCA_037577145.1 Brachypetersius gabonensis
GAGGTTCAGCTCCTGAGCGTAACCCACATTGTCTTCTTTTAGCTTTAGATCATGTCTGCTCCCTTCGGTTCACTGCATTGCTGTGAGTCCCATGCTGGATATCAGCCTGGATGTCTTTGTTACAAGCAGGATTCTTACGTTTTTACTGGCAACAAGTCGGGGCTAAGAAACTTGTGCTTCCTCGTAATCAAACAATCAAGAACGCATTCAAAGCTCAAGCGCTGTGTGGAGTAAGAATCCATGCTGCAAGTGTCTGTTTGCCCTGTGTCTGTTTGTGTAGAGTTCCTGAGAGCACCTTCTGGAGATTCCGTAACTCGATTATGATCAACAGAATATTGATTGTTAATGTTTTTAAGAATTCTAAGTGAAGCCTGTATGAAGGAAAGGCGCTGAAATTGTAGAATGGATGCAAGTGTTATTTTCTGTGACTTAAGCACACACTGGAATCAGCTTTATTGACATTTGTTAAAAAATTATTAATCATTCTGTATTTCAAAAACAACATATATTTTTATGTATAAAATGGATAATCCACAGAAAGTACCCCGTTTAGCCTAGCTTTACTTCCCCCCCCGGTAACGGGCCACGCTGAGTTCTGGCTCTGGCCGGACTGCAGTCAGTCAACAGGCTGTTTAGTTAAATGCCAATTAACTGGAGGTAGAACTAATGAATGTAAAAGAAGAATCACTTTCTGTTTGAGAAACTCTTTTTGTATGAATTATACATGTGAATTATTAAAAATCAGATTGATAGAGCTTGTGTGTTGTTTTTGTGTGTTCTGAAGCTTTTCCTGCCAGACAGGAATTATTACAGTAAACTCTGATCAATCAGAACTCGCAGGTTTTTCTTAAAACCAAGCTCTCAATTGATTTGTGCTGCATTTTCAAAAATCGATGCGATTACGGAAATGGAATAACTTTGTGCAGGAGTTCTGTCCTGTCCTGGGATAAATGTATTAGTAAAATGTAAAAGAAAATTGGAACTTAGTTCTGCACAGTATGGTTTTGTAGAAACTGTTCAAGAAACAAAGAGAAAGCAGAACAGGATTCAAACTCGGGCTCAAATCACAGCCCGACTTAAAACCTAAGAAGTGGCCTGAAGAACTGACAGCTTCAACAGTAAATATAGGCTTTTTGGATTTTTTCCGACATTTTTGATGCATTATTCGATTGTGGCCTCTTAAAGTTCCTCAGTTTGTTTTGGAACTTACTAGAGAAAAGTGTTTTTACAGAAATCGGTGCCTGACCTCAAATGAATTGCCTCAAATTCCCACAAAAACACTCCACTCTTGTGAAAAGCCTCACTAGCGGAGTGGAAGCTGTTATTCCTGCAAACGGGGACCAACAAGGTATTAA
Organism: Brachypetersius gabonensis; assembly: GCA_037577145.1. NCBI lineage: Eukaryota > Metazoa > Chordata > Actinopteri > Characiformes > Alestidae > Brachypetersius > Brachypetersius gabonensis. The sequence continues at coordinate 35,599,435 of JBBJLR010000001.1, forward strand.
TTGTGATGTATTTGAATACAATCTCGTAAAAGATTGTGTTGGTTTGCGGTCGGCGGCCCAGTGCTGTTTCATTTCGGGCCATTTTTGTCCGGTGTGTTTTCAGAAAGGATTCCACATGATTACGTTAAATGAAATCAATAATTCCTGTCATGGCAACCTTTATTTATTTGTTTATCTTATGTCTGGTTGTCTGTCCGTCTATGTCTGTCTGTCTGTCTGTGTTTGCATGTATGTTTTTCATGTAAAGTTATAATAAAATAAATAAAGTCCTCCTGCTTTACCGACGGACATAGCGAGAGGAGGCGCTGTGGGTAGAATAGCTGCCTCTGGACCAAGAGATCATGGGTTCGAATCCTACCAACAGCGCACCACACCGAGCTAGAACCTGAAACCCCAGTTGCTGTTGGGACACTGCCCCCTGCAGCCAGAGAACGGAAGTGGCCTCGGATAAACGCGTCTGCTGAATGCAGTAAATGGGAGTCAGAAAAAGCTTCTAGGCCTCACAAAAGAGTAATGCGCTTCTAAAACACACATGTTGCCAATTTTGTGAATATCTAATCCCTAATTTAATAAACGTTAATACAGATATAATGATCTGATCTCAGATTCTCTCTTATACCGCCAGCTCTAAGAGACTTTAGTGCTGTTCATGCCGGTGCAGCAGGTGGCGCTCATCGTCGCTGGAAGACCAGCTGCCTTCCTTTCCGGCTGAGCTTCTCCACGCTGCCGACTCCGCGCTGGAAGCGCCGCTGGCTTTTAGGGCTTTTTCTGCTGTTTGGTTCAGTTTTTCACTTCAGAGCGAGGAGAGGAAGTTACTCCGAGACTTCAGGAGCTTATTGTCTGCATCTGCATCTGCATCCATACGGTACGTACAGTGAGCGCGTATTTGGTTTGTAGTGTCGTGACAGGAGCCCGGAGCCCGGAGCCCGGAGCCCGGGGAGCGGAGTCTGGGGAGCGGAGTCTGGGGAGCGGAGCCCGGGGAGCGGAGCCCGGGGAGCGGAGCCCGGGGAGCGGAGTCTGGGGAGCGGAGCCCGGAGCCCGGGGAGCGGAGCCTAATCAGCCGAACACTCTCCGGCCAGCGGCCCGAGCACTTTCACTCTCAGCCTGAAGGACCGCTTCTAGATAAATGAGTATAAAGTGAAGACCGCGCACCGCACAGAGGACACGGGCCCTAAGCACCAGGGAACCTCAGGGGTGCCACTAGCAGTCCTGGGATTCAAGCCCACAACCTTCTGGTCGCAGGGGCGTCTCTCCAACCACTAGACTAATACCCCTAACATTTTCTTACTGTTTTATAGACTGTCACCAGTTTCGTGTGTAAAGAGCCAGTTTAGATTTTTTTTGTGTCCAAGAATGATATTAAATGTTCGCTTAAAAGGTTTTTATTTATAAAAAAGGCTGAAGTTGTACCTCTCCCTGTGTCCTTTCCAGATAACGTTGGCTTGAAAAGCCATAGGAAGCGAGAAACGTCTTGATGTTGGGTCTGAACAGTTTCTGCTCTTTCTTTTGTGTTCTCTGTTGATTTGTGCGCTGGCAGAGTGAAGATGCCCGGCCTCAGCTGTAGGTTCTATCAGCACCGGTTTCCGGAGGTGGAGGATGTGGTGATGGTGAATGTCCGCTCCATCGCTGAGATGGGCGCCTATGTGAGTCTGCTGGAGTACAACAACATTGAGGGCATGATTCTGCTCAGTGAGCTCTCCAGGCGTCGCATTCGCTCCATCAACAAGCTCATCCGCATCGGCCGCAACGAGTGCGTCGTGGTCATCCGAGTGGACAAGGAGAAAGGTGGGAGACAATCAGAAAGAAATAGCTTTATATTTAAGTCGGTACCTCTATTATTTAAACCCTCTTGTTTGTGTTGAGTGTGTGGTATGATATTCCGTCTCACTGTGTACTGTATGAATAAGGCTGGGATGATAAAGCTCGACGTTTGTAAACCCTAGCTGAAGTTCCGGTAATGTTTGATACAAAATATTGTTCTTAATATTTTAGCACTGAAATGCATGAAATTATATATTGCCACAACAAAAGCTGTGACATCTGCCACACCCACTAAACACCGCAACCAAGCATAAACAACCCAACACAAAGGTGAAGGGGTGTGGCGGACGAGGCACGGAGGTCACAAAGCAAAAGAATTGCAGATATAGTGCTGGGGTTTCCACGAACAATTTAGTTTGGATCTCAGAAAATATCTGCGAAACTGAATATATTCAGTAAATTTTGAGAACCGAACAAGCGGAAATTCCCACAATAACACACAAACTGCAATTTTGCTTGTTTTTTTGGGGGGTGGGGGGGGGATTGGGGTTCTGGATGTTTTCACACAAGGGGACCTGATCACCTCGTTGCAGTGTCCCAATACTTTTGTCCCGCGACCTTCCGAGTTGCATATCCACGGGGAATTTACATTCGAATACGGGTTTACTTTACGTTTTCTTCAAGGGTAAGGCATTAAACAGAGTTCATTACACATGTACAAGCACAAGGCAACGAAATGCATTAAATGATATTCAAAATGATATTCTCAGACCATATTCAATTTATTGAATATAAAATTAGGCATTTTTTGGTGGGTGTTGCATTGGCTTTCTTGGGTTATCGGATCACAAGTGGGCGACTGAGATACATCACCGCTGACACCTTTATCAGCAGAATCCAGAACCATCTGCTTCCACCACGCGAAACGATGGACACTCGCATAACCTCATCCCTTCAGTCCCTTCCAGACTTGGCTGCTGCGTTTTCTCTGCTGGTTGTTGGTGTGCTGTTATATGACCCATTTATTATAACATCCTTGGCTGAAGGATACATTCGTGTTTCGCTTTAAGAAAGCTGTGGTCAGAACCTCTGCAAGCTGTTTGTGTTCTCCACAGTTCTCTTGTGATCCGAGTTTTAAAACAGGGGGTAAACGCCGTGTGTCATCTCTAGTTACTTAATTGTTTGTATTCCTTCTTTTTCCATCAGGTTACATTGATTTATCCAAAAGAAGAGTGTCCCCAGAAGAGGCTATAAAGTGTGAGGACAAGTTCACCAAATCTAAGACTGTAGGTACACCTCACACTTTTTGCAGGAAAAAGCCCTTAAAGACCTTCTCCGTTAAGTAGTTTTTGTGATTAACAGTTGATTGTGCGTGCGCGTGCGTGTGCGTTTTGCAGGTTTACAGTATCCTGAGGCATGTGGCTGAGGTTCTGGAGTACACCAAAGACGAGCAGCTGGAGAGTCTGTATCAGCGCACAGCCTGGGTGTTTGATGAGAAGTACAAGCGACCTGGTTACGGTGCTTATGATGTGTTCAAGCAGGCTGTGGCGTAGGTTTCCTTTCTTAATAGGCAGTGCATTACTCTTGTTTAGTAAACTTAAACACTATTTGCTGTTGATTGAGTTGTAGCTCCTGCACGTCTTGCTCTATCAAGTTTTTTTCGAACTTTGTTTTTGTGATTTGCTTTCAGGGACCCATCTATTTTGGATAGCTTGGATCTGACGGAGGAGGAAAGAGCTGTTTTAATTGACAACATCAACAGAAGACTCACTCCACAAGCGGTCAAAATCCGAGCAGGTGCTGTCATTTTCTTTAATATTTCAATAGTTGGGGATTTCTGTTCAATTAAAAGAATAGTCAGGCAAAAAAAAATGAAACGTACAGAATTTGACACAATATCCCAGATGTCTGAATTCTGCTTCTGTGGATTAGCGCTGGAGCTACGAGGCTAATGTTGCTAACAAATACTAGAATTAAATAGTCACCCAAATCTTTTTCATAAAATGCGTTCTTAACTTCTCCCCACCTCCTGAAGTCGCATGCATCTGTGCATTAAAGTGCTGTAGACTCGTCGTCGTTGTTGAGGATCTACTGTGAGCAGTGGTTTAAAAGTGCTGAAGTTCTTATTTCTCACACTAACCCAGGAGTGGGGGTGCTGTTTATACTCAGTTGTTGTGAAAAAGACTGCCATAAATGCACTCGCAGTCAGACTGCATCTTAAACCACATCAAATAGTCGCCTTAATAAAGGTTTTTCACTAAAATAATTTAGCTGAGTATTGCCTGAGTGTTTGTTAGCTGCCTTGACCTCACGCTCCATCACAGCAGATACGACTAAATCAGTTGGGTTCATTCTTTTAAGCTACGTTATATTTATATTCCCTACATACTTTTTCTTTCTCAGACATTGAGGTTGCTTGTTATGGGTATGAGGGGATCGATGCAGTTAAAGATGCCTTGAGAGCGGGTTTGAACTGTTCAACAGAGGCGATGCCCATCAAAGTGAGTTTCTAGCAGATGCTACATTCATTCATTCATGATACAATAACTGCTTACGTTCAATAGAAGGGAGTCCTGTGGTGTTACTAACTGTACTTTCGCTGCAGATCAACCTGATCGCCCCCCCTCGCTATGTAATGACCACCACCACACTGGAGCGCACAGAAGGCCTTTCTGTGCTCAACCAGGCAATGGCTGCCATTAAGGAGAGAATCGAAGAGAAGAGAGGAGTCTTTAATATCCAGATGGAGGTGAGAGCTGATGGCTGACTGACATTTCTAGGCAGGGATACAGAAATGTTCAGTTGGAGAAAACAGTTAAAACATCCCGAGGTATTTTAATATTCTTAAACACAACACTTTTGTATTTTCATTATTTAAAGTTAGGAAACCAGTCGGTCTGTTGGAAACCTGCTGAGATGTTCAGAATCTGCCTGTATGTTGCAGAAAGAAGGCGAATGTTGCTCAGGAGTCTCCTTCATTTTTAAAAACACAGCTTTACAAAAGAAACTTGAAATCACACTAATATGCTCTGCTTGGCGTCTTTTTCACATGACGTTTGTTCCAGTTTTGTACATCAGTTTGATGTTTAACAGAGGTGTTCATGTTAAAGCGGTACACAAACACACAAAATAAAAACACACTGCTGGGTTGGGAAGCAGGTTATTTGTGTAATTCCTCTTTTAGCTTGTACTGCGCTGACTGGAAGCTCACTGTCTTCATGCTAATGTCCTTTAGCCAAAGGTTGTGACGGACACGGACGAGACTGAGCTGGCCCGGCAGCTGGAGAGGTTGGAAAGGGAGAACGCGGAAGTGGATGGAGACGACGATGCAGAGGAGATGGAAGCGAAGGCTGAGGATTAGCCTGGCAGCAGAAGGCTTTGAAGAGAGAGACCAAACTTGCCAGGATTTTTTTTTCCCACAGAACTGAACAGTAACCTCATATCAAAGACTGAGAAATAAGGCCTGATTGAAACTGATGGACGTGTCTCAGGGGAATAAGAAGGCAGAGTTGCTGCCTGTAACAACAGCAGGTAATGGCTTTGGACAGACTAGTGACCTTTGTGCTCTGAAAAAGAAAAAACACCCCAAAGCACTATTTTTTTCTTTCCTCCCCTTCATTACAGAGAGGGTTTTCATGGACTTGCAAATGTGTTTTCCCCCAAGAAAGCATTTGACATGCGTAAATACCATGAATAGTGTTTTAAAAGCAAATGTATTAGAGAGACAGCACCCATGTGTGTAGTGCAAGTGGCCTTTCTATTCCAACTTGATGAAAGTGAGCTTTCCTTTCTCAGCAGCCTCTTGGAGTTTCTGAGTCTCTATGGTTTAGATTCAAGTGAAATTCCTTCCTTTTTTTTTGTTTTCTTCATAGACTTAACTCCAAATTGGTACAACTATTTAGACACTTCCAATTGTGGCTTTTACCACATTTATATACCGAGACCATTTTAACAATATCTCATGCCAGTAGTGTGGCTTCACACAAGAGTCAGACCAGGTACAGAAGAAAACCCTGTACCCAAAGTTCAGTTGTCAAACTCACGCATAACGAAAAAGAGCGTTTCAAATAAACATACTTGAGTGAATTTATTATTTGTTGAGTTACTGAGTTTGCTTTAATGCTTTGAGGTATATGCATCCTTAAAAATAAAGTATTGGTTCTCAAATTCTGCATCACTACATGGGTGTGAACATGCTTTTCCTCTTTCAGCAAAAAGAACATTTGTAAGGAGTATTTCGCGAGAGTAAATGAAAACGCGGGAGCAAACAAACCTGTAGGTTAAAATAAGTAAATAAAACTCAGCTGATTACCGAACATGTGTTTCAGGGTGTGGCTGGAAATTTACCTGTTACTGGATATTTGCATAGCCCCGCCCCTCACACGTCGAGCCCCGCCCACTAGGTTAGTTGAAGATCCGCCATGTTTGTCTGGTTTGTCTGGTGTCTGCAGGCAAGTGTTGCGTTCATCCTGCTCTGGGTCCGGCTCTGTCCAACATACAGGGCTGTTTTTCAGCAACAGCTTATTTGCTTAAATGTGACGGAGCCCTTAAACGGCTCATTTTGAAAGAGAAAGGAAACTCCAGAACAGCTGCTAAGATCTCTTTATGATGATCTGCTCTGCGCACTGGGGTACAGTCACGCTGGAATAGAAAAGGTTCCTCCCCCAAACTTTATCCAAAATGTCTTGGTGCTCTGAAGCATTAAGACTGCCCTCTACTGGAAGTGAGGAGTCAATTGAGTTCACTAACTAAAAGGTGGGTCCCCATACTTTTGTCCATATTGTGTATCAGTCCTGAGAATCAGCCATAGTGGACATTTTCTATTTGTGAAGGTAAAAAGAGGAAAATTTAGAAACGTGGGGAAAGGGGTCATTAGTAGCATTTATATACATAAACAAAACGTGTTGGAGGAGTTTAACAAACTTCCAGGAGACCAGTCTCTGCTTAACAGACACCGCGCCGCTGGACTGGCGGCTGTCAGGATCGAGATGGCACTCCATTACTCTTCTGTAAAGTGTCTGAGCTTTAGCAGCTTTTTTCAATCCTCATACATCTGAGAGCATGTAAGGAAAGAGAAAACGACACAATAGCGTATACTTTCATTTACTTATATGGACAATGTTCAAAATTCATTGTATTATGCCAGTATTAATATCTGTCTCAATTCAGCCATTAAACAGAATACCGTCCCTTCAGCCAATAGATACAGAAAGGAAGGCACTATATTTTAAGTGTGAATATACTTACACACTATACCTAATTACTTTAGAAAGTGTGTTTACTTCACTTTTTATCTCGATTGTTCTTCAGTCTGAGTTCAGCTAAGGAGGGCAGATAAAAAGATAGCATTAATGACACTCTAATGGTGAATATTAATACAGTAACCCCCCAGTTTTACGCGGATCGGGACTCGCGGATCCAGTCACGCATTGGTTTTTTTTGAGAACGAAACTGATTGTTTAACGCGGAAATTTTCAAAACAAAGCAGAACGTGCAAATATTATCCACCTTTTTTGCTTTTCCGTGGCAATATGTTTTTTTTTTAAACTTTTAGTTCTTCTGGCTCCCGGTGCGTGCTCTCTTACTCTCTGTCTCTCTCACTCTCTGTATCTCTCTCTCTCTCTCTGTGTCTCTCTCACTCTCTGTATCTCTCTCTCTCTCTCTCTGTGTGTCTCTCTCACTCTCTGTATCTTTCTCTCTCTCTCTTTCTGGGTCTCTCTCTCTCTCTTACTCTCTTTCTCTGTTTCTCGTTCGTGACTTTTCCAGAGCGCCTGTTTTAAATCTCTCTCTCTCTCTCTGTGTGTCTCTCTCACTCTCTGTGTGTCTCTCTCTCTCTGTGTATCTCTCTCACTCTCTGTATCTCTCTCTCTCTCTCTGTGTATCTCTCTCTCTCTCTCTGTGTCTCTCTCTCTCTGTATCTCTCTCACTCTCTGTGTCTCTCTCTCTCTCTCTGTGTGTCTCTCTCACTCTCTGTATCTCTCTCTCTCTCTCTCTCTCTGTGTCTCTCTCCCTCTCTGTGTCTCTCTCCCTCTCTATCTCTCTCTCTCTCTGTGTGTCTCTCTCACTCTCTATAT
>JBBJLR010000001.1:35611256-35624761 GCA_037577145.1 Brachypetersius gabonensis
CTCCTACTCCTACTCCCACTCCAACTCCTACTCCATCTCCTACTCCATCTCCAAATCACAGCCACAAACTCTCTCTCTCAACTCTCTCACGCTCTCCACACCTCCTACTCCTACTCCCACTCCAACTCCATCTCCTACTCCATCTCCAAATCACAGCCACAAACTCTCTCTCTCAACTCTCTCACACTCTCCACACCTCCTACTCTTACTCCAACTCCAAATCCTACTCTTATTCTTACTCTTACTCCTACTCTAACTCAAATTCTTACTTCAACTCCTACTCCAAGTCACAGCCACAAACACTCTCTCGCTCTCCACACCTCCAACTCCACCTCCTACTCCTACTCTCACTTCAACTACTACTCCAACTCCCAACAACTCCCCACTCCAACCCCTCTGTCTTGGCACTAACCTGTCTTAAACTGGTACAAGGCGGGACATCCTGGGCCAATACTCCAATCAGCAGTGTTCTTGGGAATCCAGCCAATCAGGAACGGAGACCTTGATAGACCTGTAGCGTGTCCAATAGGAAGAAGAACACGTGGAACATGCTCCACAGTGCTCTGGCATATAACACACTAATTGTACTAATACAAAGACAAACACTTAATAACCACATTTCTATTTAAACTATTCTCGTTTGAGGCATAGTGTTTTTCACAAAGCATAAATATCTAGCTAGAATGATACATTTTCAAGGTTTTACCCAGTGCAGTTGTTAAAGAATTTGTGAGGCAGGATCTGTGCTGCCCTCTAACCACTGTTAGAACAGTTACTATTTGGGTCACTGAGCAAGTCAATGTATCTGCAGTAAAGACACTATTTCTTTTAGGAAAAAACAAGAGAGCAACCTGCGCTTTTTATTTGTAAAAACACAAGGTACACATAATGTACCTTTTGACAGTTTCACAAAAATTGCAAGTATTAACAGCTGACATGAACTACAATTCAGTAGTTCAATATTTTCTCTTTTGAGAACATTAATTTAAATGTCCAAAATTCTACAACTGATAATAAAAAAAACTTAACATTAATTATAAACACCTACTTCTTAAACATTTACAATGAAAAACAAAAATCTGTAAAGAGCTTAATTTAGCGTACTTTACAGAACCTGTGTCAACAGGCACTCTTAATTGTGAGCAATACTGTAAAAGTCATTATAAACTATTTAACAGTATTTCAAGAATTTTCAGGAAAGCAAAATGGGAAAGGTCTAGGCCTTTGCAGAAACACAAAATATAAAACAAAAAAACATAAAATAGACAAACATTTATAAAATAGAAAAACATTTATAAAGTCAACAAGAAAACTTTTCGAAGACAACAAAGCCTTTTTGTACAAGAAAAATTACAAACATGTCTAAAAAACTGCACTAAGTTAGTAAATTTAAGTCTAATAACACCAAAACAATTTTACAAGTCCATTGACAGAATGTTAATGGATCACTAAAGATGTCAACTACCATTTAACGATGGGGCTAACTTTTTTTGAAAACGGAATTTTGGCAGGTGAATGGCGGTGAGCGCACTGCGGAATCCCCGCTGCCGGAGTTTCACCAGCGCACCCGCGTGCGTCCCTTGCCTGCGTCTCCACCCAGCCCCGCAGAGAGCCGCCGCTCCTCCAACTAAAATCTCCAAACAACTTTCCGGGTTTATGAAGAAAGGATAAAAGCTGTTTTGAGATGACTGCCTGCTGTTTAGCAATTGATCTCTGGAAAAAGTCAAGTGGTCTGAGTGACCAAACGCGCAGAACATAAACAAAAACAAAGAAAGAACTAGAGAGTGCAGTACCAAGGTGTCACGGGGGCTTCCTCGAACCCAAGGTGGATAAAGCGTCCAGGAAGCATCAATGTCACTTTTCTTGGAATTTTATTCAAAAATAAAACAAAACAGGAAACCAAACCTAGCGCTAGGGCCGTATCGGCCGTCTGTACCTTTAAACAGAACGTAGAATATAAGACAGGAAACCAGGATACAGGAATACATGATACAGGATACAGGAATACGAGAAACAGGATACGAGAATACGATATACAGGATGACATGAATGACATACAATGACATATATAATGACTGACAAGCGTGGTAACTTAAATACATAAAACACATGAACATACAACCAATCACAGGACAGAAACACATTTACCCTGAGTACCCCCTCAGCTGAAACCATTTCACAGACCAGGGGTACTCAGGGTGTCAAAATAAGAGTCCTAACATGAACACCAAAACATAATTCCCAGTTCCCCCTAGTGGTCGCTGACCAGACGTGACACAAGGCTGCCATCCGCGGCGCCATCTTGGAAATATTCCAGAGGCCTATTTCATTCATCCCCTTAACTACTGATGTAGATATCGCAAACTTTGGTTCCCTGCTGGGTCAGCAGGCACTATATAGAACTATAGAATGAACAGGAGTTGAGATGTAGACGTTTTCTATTTGCAGGACAGGCTCTTGTAAGACTGTATCATCCAACACACCTAAAAGTTGCCCACCTTGTAGAGGACCAATGACTTCCGATGTATTATATAGAGATGTAACCTTAACAGCAGTAGAGACAATAGGTGACATCTTGGTAGTACTTTGCGCATCAGTGTGTGTCTGCTGTGTCAAAAATTGTATGTTTCTGCTGTCCATATTCTGCTGTGTTTTTTTGTTGCTCGTCTGGCCTTGCTACATCTGTCTGCTCATCAGTTCCTTCTACCATTTCTGTGAACACTTCATCTCCATCGGTCAGGCGCTCTGTGAACAAGTCAAATCTTAAGACCCCCAATTTATGTCTCATAGAGCTCTCCCATACTAACAAACTCATCAAGGTATGCTTCTTGAAAGTCAAGAATATGGTGACTAAACTCTTCCCACTGTCCCCACTTTGATTTGACATTGGGGGAAAAAAAGTTTTTAAGTATGTGAGAAAATCTCTGTTTTTGAGGCTTTCTTTTAAACATCAAGAACTCTAGTTCCTCTACCATTACATTTTCTCACTTGTTTTATTTTCATGTACCGTAATTTCTGGACTATAAGGCACACCTGAATATAAGCCGCACCAGCTAAATTTGGGGGACAATACAGATTGTTTCATATATAAGCCGCACACGACTATAAGCCGCAGGTTGTTTTAATGTTTAATTACCGTATATAAGGGTTCCTGCTACCACGGAGGAGATTGTCAGGACAGAGATGACTATTTGTGAACGCAAAGCAACCCATTTATAAACATTTGAGAAACACAATAAATCTTTCAATCAATCAAACTTTCACATCTTTGACACGCCGAACAGCATTTGTGCAGTGCACAAATAATACAACAGTGCGCTCCCAGAGCACGTCCTGCAGTCATAGTACCGTAGTAGTGCAGTTTAACAAAAAACAAAGCTCACAGCGCTTGGCGAGGCAATAACATTAAATGGCAAAATTTAATTCATTTTTAAAAGTGCTTGCCTTTAACACGGATGTTTTCACACTTCTCCATGCTGTCAGGATCCACTGGCAGATTAAGCAAAAGCTGCTCTTCGCATGCGACCAGTTTTGGTGAATGATTTCTCGCCGCTAGTCATCCATGCCTCCCACTGAATTCGTAGTGCCACCCACTTTAAAAGCACGATTCACACAGATATCAAGTGGCTGCAAATGCTTTGTTGTGCCCCCAGGAATCACAGCTGGAATTGAGTTTGTGCTCTTGATGGCTGATTTTACAGAATCTGTATTATGGGCCCTCATGCTGTCCAAAAAGAGCAATGTTTTTTTTGGGTGAAAATATCCCCCAGGTCGCTTGTCATTCAGCCATTCCTTCATTAGCCTTTCCATCATCCACCCTTTCTGGTTGACTTTAACAGAGATGTCTTTCGGGAATTTTTCATTTGGCATAATCATCTGTTTAAAAATCACCATCGGTGGAAGCTTTAGTCCGGATGCTGTGCAGCCCAGAACACAATTAAAATTTGTTCTCTCATGGCCAGTTGTTCTCAGTGTGATGGACGATTCACCTTTCTTGTTAACAGTCCTTGTGAGACGCAGGTCAAAGGACAGAGCCACTTAATTCATGTTTATGATCTCGTCCGGTCCGATGGAATATTTGTCTATCTTTCTTTGTGTGAATTCGCGAAAGTTTGTCTCCTCATGTTGTTGAGGGAGTCTTCCGTGCCCTGATGGACTGTCCTTATCGTGTCATTAATGAGACATCATGATGGTCCACCTCTAAAATCTCCAATATTCATTGTTGTTTTGTTTGTTTCAGTTGTTTTGGCTTTGTTTTTGGCTTTCAGTCGCATCTGCCCGATGGAAACACCCCGGCCGCCTGCTCTCTCTGTATTCACCCAGTCTTCAAAAAAGTTTTCAAATTCCGGCTGCTTTTATTACCTTTGAAGGATTTTTTTGTCTTTTTGCACTGACTCACGCTGCTGTCTCCAACGTCTCACCACTGATTCATGGATGCCAGTACGTGCAGCAGCTCTATTTCCTTCTTTGACAGCCAGAGCGATTGCCTTTAACTTAAAAGCAGCATCATATGCACTTCTCCGTTTGTTTTCCATAATGAGGGTGTGTGAATGAACACTTCCTTGGTGCAAACCATCTCGCTCTCCTACTGACTGTCTTGTTCTATCTCTCTTACTGCATTTGGGCTCACTCGGTTTGTTTTGCTCTCATAACCTGGCGCAAACTGTCTGTCTCGCTCTTGCGATTCCTTGATAGTGTGCCCCTGGTGACCGTTAGCTGTAAAAATCCATAGATAAGTTGTATACGCCGCAGGGTCCAAAGCAAATGAAAAAAGTAGCGGCTTATAGTCCGGAAATTACGGTATCCATCCTACTTCAATTTTTCTTGTAATTTTCAAGGCCCTTTTACTTTGTCTTACATGCATCTTTGTTGAATGCATAGAATGCAGAGTCTTTGTCTGTGTAGCTGGCCATCTTTCTTCTACGTTTTTCAAATAAAAACACATGTTTGATTAACTTCACTTCTTCTCTGTCTTTCCATACAGAAACGCTGCGTAGCAATTCTATCACCCTACACTGGAACGTAAACAGCCAGAGTGGCATCATCTATTTCTCCAACTACAGAGATGTTAACATGTCGTCACCTTGGGGAAAGAACACAGCAGCACACAACCGATATTCTTTAGGCAGGGAATTTATTGAACTTTAACACAGTTCCTTGAACTCAAAAGTACTCTCTTGGTCGGTCTCCTGGAGTCCCGTTTCTGCAGAGGACCCCTCCGCCAATTTCTTGACTGTACGTCACCCTCGCGCACTCTCCGGGGACCACTCCAGATTCTAATCCAGTCCGGGTCTTATTTCCCACTCAGCCTCCGTCCTGTAATAGACAGAGGGAAGCAAAGAGAGCAGGGGAGTGTTGGAGAACCCCAGCCGAGGGGAAGAGACTCTTCTCGCTCCGACTCCCTGGAGTCCAGCTCACCGCTGTGCAAACTGAGTCTCTCTCTCTCTCGCTCCTTGGCGAATCCGGCCCGCGAGCCCCCAGCCTCGATCTACACCCTTCTACCCTACCGGAGAGGCACCAGCGGAAAACCACTGGGCGATACAGTTCTGTGACCTATTTTTCCCCAAAATGAACAGTGGCGACATTTTCCCCACAATGATGATCGGTGACTGTGGTAGTGGAGAGCCCAGGCTTTAACTAGTCTCTCCACCAATCACAGCGCGCCACACACACACACACACACCCTAACCTGCTCTGACTCTCATCACCTGTGTGTAATCACCAGGTGCCTCCAAGCTCCTCATAAGCCTGGAATCCACCTGCTGACTACACACAGGCACTCTGACACGTGAAAACACCAAACCCATAACAAACAAAACCCCCTGAACCTAAATGTGACTACCTGGCAGGCTGCCTTTAGCGGCAGCCTCCCTCAGACCTCACAGATGTCAATCTGTAATCAAAACAAAACATTACTTTACTTAACATAGTCTAACAGAAATGCTTGGCTTACATTATACCTATATTATAAAACGATGTATTATTTAAACTATGTTAGAAATTCCCCAGTACAACAGTACAATGAAATTAAGTAATAGTTTTTTTTTTCTCTTGCAGTTGTTTTCTCACGCAATTTGGGATTTATAAATCATTTTAGCCCTAAGTACTCCATATCACCAAATTGTAAACTTGTAGTTGCTACAATTCCCTGTAACAATGGTATACTGAATGTTGTGGTAGTTACTGTAGTCATGTAGATAAAATTCTACTGCTGTGACGCAAATTGAATGTATAAATATTACACAGTGTCACATCCACAGGGCTGTGCCCATTCAAAAGAGAGAGATGCAGGAGCAGGCTGACATTCTTATTCTTTTCTTTTTGTTAATAAACAGAAACAAAAGGCACGAAGGCCCAAAACACTGAACAGAAATAAGGAGCCTGAACAAACACAACCGTACCTTAACATGTTGGAAAACTCACAACCCTAGCAAAACCACAAGACAGGCTATTTAAGCTCAAACTAAACACAAAACACATGTTACTAATAATTACCTCATCCCTGGCCAGCCTAGAGCACAGGGATGAGGTCACACCCCCAGTCAACATAGAAGTTCTTTACATTACACCACAGTGGCCTCTAGCGGCCACCGACTAGGGATGTCACACACAGCATACAGTACACAATGCAGTACTGTTAGGGATGCGCCGAATATTCGGCTACTGGGCAAAATATTTTCTAACACGACCGAAACAGTGATGATGCAATCAACAACCACAGACTGCACGAGCCAGATTGGATTACAGTCAACATGTCTGTAGTGTGGGCGCATTTAGATATATAATGGGGGTTCTCCACTGCCTGGTACCAGCTCGGTTCGGTTCAGGTCAGTTCTGCTCTGTTCAGTTAGCGTTAATGCTTATGCTAACGTTCAGATTTTAGTCACGGAAAAGCAAAAAAGCAAGTAGAGTTAAACCGAACCGAGTGGAAAAACCCCATAAGAAAGACACACAGAAAGCCGTATGTAAAGTGTGGAATGCCGACATTTCAATAGAGGGTGCACCCACAAAGGCACAGTGTATGAAACACAGAGACCGTTCGACCACACCCACTCCACCTATGTTTCTGAAAAGGCGTGAAAGTTTTCCAGTGATTATGGTTAAGATAGTGTTCAGTGTTTCAGTTTCGGTTTTTGGCCAAGTGTTTCCTCATTTTCAGTTTTGGGTTTCGGTTTTAAAAAAATCATTTTGGTGCATCCCCAAGTACTGTTTTACAACTTGTAACATTTGATGTACATTTAATGAACTGGCAATTATAATCTCATACAATTTTGTATAATTAAGAATGAAGTATTGACTAAAGATATGACACTATGAATTTCATGTAATATTCCAAAACACTACAACAAATTATAAATCAGTGATTTTTTTTATTTTGTGTATTAATTCATTATTTCAATCTAACAAGTCAACACTAGCACTGACATTTAGTGAAACATATTTGAGGCTTTGAAAATACTATTCAAAATTAATACACTGCAAGGATGAATGTGCCGTTACTTACACAATCCTGCTGCAATATTCTCCAGAAGACTATCTTTGTCCTGAAGAAATATCCAAAGACTGCCAAGAATGTGATTACATTCAAATGATATGAAAGCCTAAATACAACTACTGTACATATAAAATTTTGTTTTACATACTGACTTATCATTCGTAGTTCAAACTGAATCTGCTAATTCAAATTACAACCTTACTTGAAGAGATAAGATTATGCAGTGCAAGAACATTTACCTCAGTATAAAATCAGACAGTGAACATTAAAACAAAATTAGGTCAGGTGTGTTGAGGCATAAATCTGAGACATAAATCGTATTACTGGAGCTGTAGGCACACCAAAATGTGCATACAACTCCAGTCATAAGCAACTAAAGACTAGACCTAAATCTAAAGTAGCAAAATGAACACTACAGTGTTTTATTTACTCTGCACTTGGGATTTATTCAATGATTCCCTCAACTTTTCCTTTTACAGTGACATTATATAACACAATGAAACATGCATCACTGATGTGTACTACAATATCTTATGGTTGTGTGAACAACTAAAATGTGAAACTATTGGTATCGTTTTTGTCTGTGATCTAAATAAATGTCCCTGTGCTTTTAAAGAGATTTAGGTCTAAAACTGATGAAGATCTGATACTAGTGTTGTTAAGTGATTCCAAAAATTGCAGTTATTTTGTTAAGCACACTTAACAAGGTCCTTAAGCAAAACGTCCGGGCAAAATGTATCTTAATCAAAATACTAGTCATGGTGTGCGCATAGTCTTTGTAACAGAGCCAAAGACTATCTTACTTTCTTTGGTACTAGCCAAGTTCTGGATATTTGTGTATGTGCTCCATGTTGAATCAGTACTGTAGACTATTTTTTTTACAGTTCCTATATTTGTATATGAGTTATGGTTCACCTCCTTTATCAAAGATGTCCAGCAGGATAGAAAACAAATGTTAGCTTACTTACTAATTGCAATCGATGGTTTAATAATACCCTATATTTTACCTACATGCTAAGCAAGTGAGATTTTGCAGTCCCTGCTAATCCTCCTTTAGACTGCTCTCTTCTGTTACATGTGGTCAAGAGACCAGCTGATGTAATTCGCTAAGTAATGTCTCCAGTTTATGTTAAATACCTTACCTCTTACCTGTGATGACCCCTACTTGAAAGCAAACACCGCTCTGCTGGAGGCTTGGACTGATAGCAGCAGCGGCAGCAGCCGAAGTCCAAGTAGGAGCTACCAGAGGTTAAGTGAGAAAAACAAAAAACTTTTTTACATGAAAAATGTATCTCATTATTTCAGAAAAAAAGTGTATTTTTATTTTACATGAAAACTTTGTCATTAATTCAGGAATTCCGAGATAATTATGTCATTAATTTAGAAAAACAGAGCACAATTATTTTTTCTTAAGTGAACGCATTACGCTTCCGTAAGTTTCTTTAAGAAACTGAAAAAATTACAACCAGGGACGTCACAAGGATACAAGGATACAAGTAAAGTCAAGCAATGAACAGTTATTGTCACTTACTCATAGTATTGTTTTGCTGAACTGAGTATAAACGGTGCTACCAGAGAAATATTATTAAACGGGCTCCGGTTGCTACTTGCTAACAAGCAGCGGCATGTAGCTTCGCCTGGGTCCTAATGCCCACCTGCTACCTACAGCAGCTTCAGCAGCCAGTACATCATTTTAATTCAATAATAATAGCTAGACTTATTTTTCATTTCAATTCATAGTCTTGTTTCTATTTGTAAAGTGCGTATCTGCGCTCAGTGATATCTTGTATGAAATGTTTGGATATATAATTTAAAAATAGTATAATAATTACTATATATTTAGGGTGGCTTGGAATCATTTTGGGGGGGCTTCAGACCCTGCAAAATAGACCTAACGAAGCCCATGCTTACAACACTAATTTCTCCAGTTATTTTGCAGGATATACTTATAAATAGCATTTTCATTTTTTCTAAATTATGAATTAACAACCTTCTTTCAGTCTCATATTTCTGACAATGCATTAAAACATGTATTTTACTGTTTCCTCTTGCCCACAATAATCACACATTCCCGTGTTTACCCATTTTATAAAGTGTACTATTTAATCTTGTGTCCAAACCTCATCCTCGATATTACTATTTCATCTCTCCCGTTTTCCTCAGTACTTCTCATCTCTCCCACTCTTCTTCTTATACTTTTTTTCTCCTTCTTCATTACTCTTGGTTGCACTACTGCCTCTCACTAGTGCAGTAACGTCATTGCTTCCTTTGTTGCCACTTAAGTGTTGCAAGTAAACATCACAAACTATTAAGTATATTGTTTTACTCACTCTGCAATTAACTGTAACTCAACAAAACCTTGTAAGAAGTATATTTTAAAATTTGAGTAAAGTTTACTAATTATATGTGAGTCAGCAAAGCTATTGGAGTCTACTGTGTATGTATTTATATATAAACATTTGTAAATAGTACACAATCGATGTGTGGAGTGCCATGTCTACTGTATGTCTGTGTTTGGTTGCACACTTCATGTAAAATCTGTTTTGAGCCAGTCCTGGGACATATATAGATCAGTACTGTACAGCAAACACTCAAATCCTGCAGTGCTAGAATGTAAATAACAATGTTACCGCTGTACAGACTGCACTGTAATTCATACAGACGTTTTCTTTTGTATGCTTCTCGTTTTCTTTTGTATAAGTAGGGTAAATACAGTAATAATTTAATGCATCTTTTACAATAAAATTACAGTAAAATGTAGGAGTAATCAATAATTTTTACAGTTTAACAATTTACTGTTCATCCGGCGGCAAGTTGTATTGTATCAATAATTGGCACTAAAATACATGAAGAATTACATATTGCTCAAAATAAAATCTTGGATCTGCTGTTTCCGGTTCGAAGAAAAAATGACTGAATTTGAAACACTTTAATTTCATTGTAAATTCAGCTTAATACATTACCCTTATGAAAATGTATACGGGGCGGCTGTTGGGCTGAGATAGCCTCTGGCCTCTCCTCATGACCCGCAGCGTTGCTGTTTCTCAAACCTTTCCATAATTCCATGAGCGCTGGAACAATTATAAGATTTTTTAAATAATTTGCTTCAAAACCCTTGAAAGGACTTAAGAGCCCTGGCAGCATTTGAAACTATCTCTGCTATCAAGTAGCCATGGGTTATCTTTGCGAATCTGGGTCTCCATCCCAGACTGTTTCCCTCTCATGACACTGCAGTTGTCTAGCAGGACAGACACAACATGATTCCAGTTCAGGTTGTAGGGCTGGAGGATGTCTGCCATTGTGTTTGTGACTGTTGACGCATCTGCAATGTTGACCCTCATTGAGCAAAAATGCTGGGTGACAACTTTCCCCATGCCTTCATCAAATAAACAATGTTTATGCTTAAAAGCCTGTCCATATTTACATCTGTGGCTTCTTCATCATTCAAAGAAAACATTTTTGTTAAAGTTTGTCTGACAATTCGTTTTGCATTGTGCTGTAATACCACTGTACACACTTATGATGCCTGTGCATTGATAATGATAGCCTGGAGAGGGCGCACTAGATTTCTGAATTGGATTTAATTAGGTACCAGGGGCTGAGATATGGTCAGAGATAGGTCATGCTCAGTAATAAATTAGGATAGGCGCACTTTCTGTCATAGCGATGGAAAACTTTCATCCATGCATTTTTCTTCAATATAAGTCAGACTGGAGGGTGGTAAATGGTTGCTGGAGGATTATCAGAAATGTGCCGCTGGCGCACCAGAACCCTCAGGGATGTGATAAAGGCACACTGATGGCATGGACAAGAAGCAATACAGCGAATTCTTTCACTGTATAAGAGAAATTGTGCAAACTGACCTTGGTCTCAACAGTATGCATGCCTTTCCTGTCAACATGACAGTTTTTGTCTTCTACAAACTGAATCATAGGCCATGCTCTGTTTCTGTATTGCATAAATGATTACATTTATACGTCGACTTATCAGTACATATCCTAACAAAAAAACACCAACTGTGATGCAGAACTGAATGAACAATTCAATTAAGTTGTGTACCGAGTTTTTATGTAATGATTTGCAGAGAATACAAACAGAAGCACCTATGGTATCTTAAAGTACAATAATCTTTTTTATAGTTTGATTATTTTCTGTTTTGATGACTAATAGCATGCAGAGTTTGGATCTGGGTCATGCAGGGAATTGTGTTGCTCAAACCAGGTCATTCAAAACACTGCAACAGAATTTTTCAGTTGTTGTAAACCAATTAGAATGTTTAAATTTCACATTTAATAATTTCCAATTAAACAATAATGAAAATTCAGTATTGTGTGCAGAAGCAATAGTGGAACAACTTTGATTCATGCAGAATCAAGCTGAATGGAATATGTAATGACATGTTTTGAACTGTTTTAAAAGGAATTCAAACGTTCAAAAAGGCTGTCATTTGAATAAAACAGTAGATAGGTGTCTCACAAAAGGTAGCCTTTGTCATTGATCCTAAAGGTATAACATTTGTGTTTTACTAGAATGCTGGAAGAGGACAATAGGTCTCTATTGTACATTCACCGGCTTTCATTAATATTTCTAGTGATCTGTGTTCAAACATTTATCTGAATCAACATATTTGAATGCTACCTCTTGCATGTTTAAAAGAAATAAATGAAGTGTTGCTTAGCATCAGATAGTGTGTAAAATAATATAAATCATAACATGTTTAAGACTTGCCACTTCGTGTTCAGTGAAATGGTTAGATACCAAACCCAAGTGTGCACTTGTTTTATTTGACGAGTTAATGCTGAACAAGATCACTGCCATGCTTTTGCACTGATTTTTTGCTAAACTAGGCATAAGTGCATCACCGGTCCTTAATTACAGCCATTTGGGCACTGTACAAGTTAAAACGTAACTTAAATGCACCCCTTAACCCACTCTGGTTATTTAATTCATCTTAAAAATTGAATTTTAGAGTCCGTGGGGTCATAAATTGCTTGACAACCTCATCTGTAATTTGTTTGCGTCTCTCTTGGTGGGTCGCGATCAATGGCTGAAGAGTCTCGATCAGACGCTTCTTCAGTTCACCAGTCAGAAGTGCTCCACTACTATAATCCTGAGAGGAGGAAGAGAAAAAACATCAGCGTCGTCTTGATGGAAAATCACTCTTAGGGGGACAGCCCCAAAAAGAAACGCTTAACAAACCTGTCTTATTTTCTTCAGCTGCTCATCATCCTCAAGGAAGAATGTCAAGTACATGAATGATACATCTACATCTGGATTTCCTCCATATTTCCTGTGTTCCTCTATAGTGTCTTTTCCGCCAGAGAATGCATGTTTATTTATCTGTGTGAATCAGAGTCATCTTATTATGAGCTGCTCAAGATCATAAATGGTGTTACTTGGCAAACTTTTTACATAGCTTAAACACACTGAAAATGAAAATTGTTTACACACAGAAAATGTAAATAGTTTTGTTGTAGGCTGAACTATACATAACAGATTCTAGTTTATAAATGAACTGTTCTCAAAAATGAATGATTGAAAATATTTTTTAACCTCCACATGTAAGGTTTCTTTACAAAAAAAAAATAGTCGTGGGCCGTTATCGGCATTAATGTGAGACTCTTATCGGATGATAAAAAAATATCGCCGTTAACCTATTCACAAAGTTGGGTTGGGAGCTGGGTCTATTCTACGCAAGCTATGATGACTTTCACTGATATGATGACTGATATTTTAGCGCGGATGTATTCCGAGCCGAATTGCACTGTAGGGGGCGAGAGCGAGTCTGAACCAGTGTGTATGTCTACTGTGAAACAGGGACGTCACTAAGACAAGGAAAGACAAGGTGGGCTTAGCCTTAGCCTTAGCCCCCAGAGCTGTAGGAAGGAATTACGTGTATAGAGGGTTGAAAACTTTTCACCAAACCTTTCCTGTCACTTAAGGAAACAAGTAAAGTTAAGCAGTGAACAGTTATGGACACTCATAGTATTGTTCTGCTGAACTGAGTACA
>JBBJLR010000001.1:35624861-35636029 GCA_037577145.1 Brachypetersius gabonensis
CATTTCTTGTAAAAAAAATCTTGATTAGAAATATATTTCAGCGGCACTTGAGGTCAATTTGTACACAAGCGACAAGACTTTTGTAAGGGACTGTAGATTTACAGTTTCTGAGATCAGAATCTATTGTTTTACTTCAATAATCAACGGCACAATTTATCCACTGTATTCTGTCCAACAGCACAGCTCACCCCGCACCGGGGGCAAGTTGGGCCACGAGGCTATATTTCTATATTTTACTATATTTCAGATCCAGAGTGACTGTTCCCAGAGATGCACCACATCCTGAAATATATCTACATATTTTAGTTGGAAGCTTTACTGTCACGGCCTCACTTTCAACTCACCCCACTTCCGCCTAGAGATTGTCCAGAGCGGACAAGGACAGGGACAGGGACTGGACACAGAGACGCTCTGTGCTGAAAAGGACAGAACCAGCTTCACTTCCTCAGATGGCTGACTTCCTTCAACATCTGCAAGAAAGTGCTGCAAATGTTTTATCAGACTGTGGTGGAGAGCACTCTGCTCTGTGCTTGGGTGGTGGCCTGTAGAAGAATGATGCCTTATGATTGGTCAAACTGGTGAAGAAGGCGGTTCTTGTTGGTTTGTTGGTTTGTCATCCATGGCAGAATGACATACACTGGACAGACTCCTGTCAATCATGGACAATCCACTGCATCCTCTACACAAAATCATCTGCAGAGGTGCAGCTTCAGCGGCAGGCTGCGGTCCCTGAGGAGGTCGTTCTTCCCTCACGCCTTTTTAACTCCACCATGCAGTAACATCACCATCCATCTGCATTAAGACTGAATCTGCGACTGCGGAGAGGGGGGTTACTGTATATATATATTTATACACAGTATATACACACACACACATACAGTAATACCCCTGCAAATGTGGGGTTCAGAATTTGCATATATACACCTTTATAAAATGCTACATTTTTTGTACTTTTGAGAGAGCACAAAGAAAGCGCATCTTGGGATGATCAAATACCTTTGTATTCAGAGGCAGGAGGTCTGAAAGTAGCCAATCCGAGAGCATTATACATTTCTCATTGCTGCTCATTGGCTGTTTTGCTGAGCATTCTCATGTTTTTCGTTTTGTTCTTCTTAAAGCCCTGTATTTTTGCCACATTTTTTTCACAATTCATGGGTGCTCTTGGACCATATATATGTGTGTATATATACATATACACCAACATACCTTTTGTGGGCTTTTGCATAGTTAGCCATATGATAATGTTGAAATAATAGAATTAGTATTGTAGAATAATAATGTAAATAAAACACAAAATCAAGAAGCCTATGAATGCAGGTGTTTATTTTTGGACTGGGCCTACAATAACTGGATCAGGTGTAGCTAAACACCAGGGCCAGAGTTGGGCACCACCCTGGTATTTATCCACAGGTTTAAAAAATATATATTAGTTCACATCCCATAAGGGCCACACACACACCCATGAAAACATGGACGGAAAAAAACTCGGTTAACACTGACTTCAGCTTCAAAAGACTGCCCTCCATTTCATTCTGGTTCTGTCTTAAAACAAGCGCTTTGGTGAAAGTGCCAACACTTTGGTGCCAAGACTTACTTTAGCAAAGGTTAAGAACTATAATAAAATGTATGTCCATGTGCTTTGCAGTTTTACATTTCAGATTACACAAGATGCATGTATGGCCATCTGTGGGACCTCTTTGAGAAATATATGATGAAAACTTTCATGGAAGCATCTCTGGAAACTTCAAGGTGAGTCTTTACTGCATGCAACACATCATTCTGACAAACGCAAGATCTGTCTAGCCTGATTTCTTTTGTTTATTTTAATGATGAAATGTTTTAACAAAGAACTTATTGCAAGTATTATTAAACATGTTGACCACATAATTAAACTGAATTCTCCTTTGTTTAGCCTCTTACCGTACATGTGTAGTGTTTGTATTTGCATGAGCAGATTAATTAGTTAAACACAAAACCAATGTGATTAACTGTAGTTCTAACTACCCACATTCTGTCTGGCATGGAATAAAGTAACACTCGTGAATAATTAACAGAATTACTTGTTGCTAATCAAATGTCTTCTGGATGTTTTCTTATGTGCTTTCCTCTTTAAAATGATTCCATACTTAAAAAATTAAGTGTTCAGAATTATTTGGACTCAAAATGAACCGTATGCAATTGATTGCTAACTGATTTTAGTGTCTTTTTTCAGTATCTTGGGTTTCAGCACCAAAGAAAACCTGAAATACTAGGAGAAAAAACACGTCACACAGTACAGGCACAGCAGTTCTGTTTTCGGTTTTGTAGCAAGATGTAATTTAACAAGTATAATGGTCTTATTGCCTCATCTAAACTGAAACATAACATTAAACCACATCTTGCATACTTTGTGTAAATGCAACACAGAGCGCGATATTTAACTATACCTTTGTGCAAACATCACCCAGTGTATCAGTATTTTCATGCTCACAACTATTACAGCATTATTTAGTGACCTACTGGAGAGGTTACATAGCAAGATTAATTTAAAAAACACCTAGAACACATAAGCCCTTGATAAAACTCAATATTAGTATTGTAGCTTGTATAGATAAGAGAAAGAATTCTGATGGTTATTTGTACTTGCAATTTGAAACATAGCTCTTGTGACAGTTCCCAAATGCACTACTGCAGTTACCTCCATCCGATCTAAAAAAAGTCATTGCTGCAGATCCTTACATTTTGTTTTGGCTTTGTCTTAACGAGTGGTCCCTGTTCTCGTCATGAAACATCATGGTAGATCATTTTTTGGAAAGCTTAATATGAAATAAAATAAAATATTTTTGTGTTGTAAGGCAAACATTACCCAAAAAAACCCTTTTTTCCAAATGTAGTGTTATTCATGAACAAAATGATGTAAAATGGATATGGATCACTGGTCACTCTGGATGGTAAAGTGTCTACGGAAACGGCAACATAAAGAATGAGGAGCGGTTTAGTGTCTCTACAGCTGCATCCAGCCACTCCTACTTTAGATCTTAACTGCTGAAACTCAACTGTCTGAATGTGGGCCCTTCCACTGGAAGAGGACGAGTTTGGCACAGCCAAACTAACAGAGCAGGACGGCCTGTGTCTCTCTGGCTGAGCAGGACGGCCCTCCAATTGTGTTAACTGGATTCAAAAAGACCTGAAAAGCTTAGAGAACAAAGTACAAAATAAAAAACAGCTCATAAAGAAATGCCTTCTGTTTTACTCCATAATGTCACGGCTGTTTTTTACAAATGGGACAACTTTTGCACTTCAGACTCTGTACACTTGAGGCTCTTAATCCCAAGAGACCTTGTAGAAGACTTTTGCCTGTTAATGCAAAGCATTCTTTTCGACCCACAAAAGAAAATACAACTATTTGCTGTGCTTTTTAAAAGAGCGGTCACACTGAGTGACTGCGTCAGTGTGTATCTGAACAGTCCACGGAAAACACTGTTGCAACTTACTGTAACATATTTTCCTTTATAAGCATTTCTAGGTTTGTTGGGTGAACATTTCAGAACGTAACCATGTTTTGTCGTTCACTGCCACGTCACTCAGGCCATGATTGATTGGGTATTAATCCACTGTCAGCCACTAGGCACAGATCTGTTTATAGATACATGAAAAACTCGACACTTTAAGCAGTTTCAGATGCACAAGTACTCATTAAAGAATGATGGGCGAGGCCATGTAAAATAGCATTCATCAAATTATTGAAAAGAATAAGTTAGATAGAAAAAAATAAATAAAATACATGGAAAGACGACAGTGACAAAAACCTGAACTGTTAACTAGCACCAGTGGCATTTTTTTTTAAACTTCCACCCCCTTACAACAGTTAAAAAATAAAAATGCATGGCCACATTCAAAGCTGAAGATGGAAAAAGTAACAATTACAATGAAAACAAATTCTACAGCTGCGAAATAAGACATTAGCTGTGCAGAACTTGGAAGATTTTTAAAGACTGCTGTGGAGCAGGAATATATTCAGACACAGCCCTCATCTAAACACAGCCCCCCCCCCCCGTCCAGCGCAGACAGCATTTACAGGCAATGCACCACAGGAGAGACTTACATCCCCTTTTTCCCTTCCTTTATTTCTTAAGTCACAATATGTATATGAGAATGAAAGGCAGCCCTTTAAGTGAGAAACTTTCACTTTTTTTGTGAAGCACTATTTTTGTCACAGACATTTTCCCACTCAGCCAAAGAGTTGATCAATGTGCCACAGACACTCTTTTCTCTGTGACATGCATACATCCAGAAACGCATAGACAAAAATAAAGTCATTCAGCTAGGGACCTTCATGTCTAAGGTTTAGAAACAGGACAAATGGCAAAAAAGAACCCAGAAAAATATAAACAACTCCAGTCCAGCACCTTTAAGTGCTCTGCGCAGTCCCTGCGGCTGTGGAGTCGCCGCAGTGTGGAAAGTCCCTTCTGATCCAAGTGCTGTTTAGGGGTCACTCCTGCTACTTCAGCAAACCCTTCAGAGGAACAGTTTCAAAGATGAACTGGAGTAGACAAAAGAAACGGAAACCATTCTGTCCCTCTCTTCAACTCTAGGGTCAAAGGGCAGTGAAGCCAAAGTTACAGCGGCAGTACATCATACCACTGAAGTCCAGCCAGCTGTCTGAGATGGGGTCGTATCGCTGCACTGCGTTCAGGTATGACGAGCCCGAATGACCGCCCACCACATAGAGGTAGTTATCCACCACAGCAGAGCCAACACCTGCAAACAAAACATACGAAATGTTCACCAACACTGCAATATTAGCTCAGACTTGACTGAGAACGCAATTCTTTCTGATCAAACACATGTTGGAACAAGTTTTGCTTTGCAACTAAAGTAGTTTGATCAAATGGTTGATGAATCATTTCCTTACCAGTGCGAGGTTCGTTCATCTGCCGACATGCAGTCCATTGGTTCTGGTGGGGGTCATATCTTTCAATGCTGGACAAGTGTGATACACCATTGTGTCCTCCAACCACAAATATGAATCCTAGCATGACTCCCACTCCGAAGTTGATCCTTTTATTGGCCATGGGTGCTACCATTTCCCAGGAATCTTTGCTAGGGTCGTAGCGCTCCACACTGTAGAGAACCACAAGGTCTGTGTTTTTATGAGCTTCATTTTCTGTATTTTTTACTAGGGGTTCCCAGCCCTGACCCTGGAGACCTCCTTTCCCTGCACACGTTTGTGTTATAGTTACTCGATTTGTTGGATAATGTGTGCAAACCAGCAGGGGCCTCTCAGACCAGGGCTGGGAGCCTCTCAGAAACAAAATGCGGCTTCATGTTACTTTTTTATTTTGTTCTTGTGTATTTTTTCTTCTTATTGCTCACTTGCTGTTTTGGTTAAAAGATTTGAAATCTGCTGGAACTATGCTATTTTTAAAAACACTGGACCAAAATGACTCTTTTACCCCCAAAGTAACAAGCAGATAAATATTTTTCTTTGAAGCGTAGAAGCAAAGATATGCCAACAACGTTCTGTGGATATACAGTATCTGTATCACCCTCTTCAATGCAAATTCAACTCATTATTGTAAAAACAATATATAGTAGGACAACTAAAACGTATTGTTCATGTAGCACAATCTGTCTCTTTACAGACATCTTTTCAGATCACCACTGAAATTCCTAATTTTGGACAGAATCTAGGAGCAAGCCTTTCTTCTTCTTCTTCTTCTCTTTAAAATTCTACAAGATTCTAATCATTACCCTGCCATATAATTTCTTTTTAAAAAGACCCTATGGAAATTCATTTGCAGTGTGGATTACATTTGAAAAGCCAAAAGAACAAATAAACTGCCAAAATGTAAAAGTAAATGGAATTTTTGACCAAATAAACAAACCCCCCGTCACCATAACAGAGGTTTTGTTCCAAGTATCACTTTATTCATCTTACCTGTTCATGTGTGCAGGGCCATAGCCCCCAATGGCATAAACCATCCCATCCAGTACTGCAGCAGCAAAGCAGCTGCGGGATTTTGTCATGGGTGCCACAGGCTGCCATTCTTTCATCCTGGGTACATATTTCTCCACTGACTGAAGATAATATTGGCCATCATACCCCCCGAGGGCATACAGCTCCCCCGCCAATACCGCAACTCCTAGGGTGCTCCTACACTCTGCCATCCTCTCCATCGAGGACCAGGTGTTGCTGTCTGGGTCCCATTTCTCCACTGTGTTCTCGTGGCGCCTGTAGCTGATGCCCTGCCGCATGTGTGTGGCGATGCCTCCCACCACGTACACCATCTGGTCCAGCACCGCAACTCCAAACTCACAGCGGGGCACACTGAGTGGGGCCAGCCCAATCCACGAGTCCGTCTGAGGGAAGTACATCTCCATACTGCAAACAATGAGGAGAAAAGGTTTGTTCAGTCCGTCTGCTGTTGATCTTTCAGGTAAATGAATCACTCTTCGGAGGCTACTCTGTCTGTGTAGCGAACATGTAGCTTACATCAGTTTCACTGTGAACATTTCAGCTCTCACTAGATATTATGGTGCACACAGTATTTATACTCTGTTCCACATTTATTTACAGTTTCTTGTAAAAGTTTCGGCTCCATCATACTTCTTTTTAAATTGAAAAAAGGCACATTTTTTAAAGGAATGTCTTCAGAAATTGTTGATCTTTACCTTTACTTTTAATAACTGATTAACATATAAACATGTGTTCTGTCCAAACGTTCGGAGACTCCTAAGGGTCTGATATTAGGAGAACAAGCCCTCAAGGGATTCATTAAGAAAACAATTCTTAAAACAATAATTACCTGTGGTCAATAATCATTATTAAACATCCAGCTGATGACAATTCCTGCATGTAGTAAATGATCTGACTCCTCAGACCTTTTTCAAAAAATCTGCTAATCTATTTTCTAAATACAGAACAAAATATTCAGATAAGATTAACAGGAAAGCGGATCTAACTGTTGGCACAAATCGGACAGTCATGGAGTCACCAGACAGAAACCTTACCTCAAAATGTTCAATGTTCATAAATTTGCAAAACAAGCAACAGAAACAAATGCTGTTGGCCAAGTAAAAATAGAGCTCTATGGTAAGAATAACAAAATATATTTCTGGATGCAAAAGAGGCAGCATTTGGACACGTATCCATTACACTTTCATAATGTGCACTGGCCACTGCTGCAGGGTGGATGGACAGTGGATTACCTTTTACCTAGAACAGTGGTTCCCAACCTGGGTTCCGGCCCCCCTTAGGGAAATGGAAATGTAGCTGGATTTAAGTTGATTTTTATGTTACACAATTAGTAAATAGTATTTTTCTTAATAATTTAGCACTAAAATCAGGAAAACATTATGTATTGTCATGAAAAAAGCACAAAACAAATGCGTATGATACTTGCGTTTGTGTTTGCGTTTATGTGAACAATTCGTTTGGTTAAAATAAAAAAAAGAACGACTGAATCCGCAAAGTCGTGGTAACACTATCATGATTCTGCAACATAAAAAAAACAATATTTATGAACTACCATTCAAAGATTTGGCATAATTTAAGTCAATATTATTATAAAAAATAATAACTTTGCAAAATATTAACATTATAAACCACACACCAAATTCAATTAACTTTTGGAAATTATGACTCCACTCCCACAACAAAAGGATGAATTCTGGTCTTATCTCTTGTTTTCAGACTACCCTCTCTCTAACATCAGGAGAATTTCTCCATTTCTTACTGACGCCACTCATATACAGTCACTTGTCATTTCTAGACTGTAACTCACTCTTAGCTGGTCTTTCTCTGAAGACCATGCAGCAGCACGTCTTCAATTAGTCAATTAGTCTTTCACACCACTCTAACACTGCAAACGGCTTCCTGTTGCTGATCACATTACATTAAAAACAGATCATGGCTCACAGATCACCTCTTTTGGTTGAAGAGGTACATTTTGAATGTCGTCGCTGTCGGGCGACAACCTCGTAACTCCACTTTTGGTCTTTGTTTTTTTTTCTCCCCCCCCCCCATAAATCGATACTTTTGGTCAGTCTCCACGTGGGTCTGTAAAATTTAGTAATTATTAACCAATGAAAAGTGTTGAAAATAGATTTGGAATTAAATTTCTTTCCTCCATTGGACACTACAGCTGTCGCCAAACCCTTGTAACCCCACCCCCTTGTAACTCCACCCCCTTGTCATCCAGCAGAGCTGCAAAGCAGAAGCCGTACCCGAGCAAAAAGCTTAGCCTGAGTTTATGTACAGTCTCATACCTGTAAACCACTTGTGGTGTGTATTAAAGTGAATTTAATATTTTATTTACTATATTAATAAACAATATATATTCTTTGTTGTATTCAGTTTAGCCTAGCTGCTGTTTTTTACTCCTTTCATGAAGATGGCGCTATTGAACCAGTTAGTAGCTAGAAGACGACGTTTAGTGAAGCTGTATTTCAAAATGATCTCCTTGGAAGTAAAGTCTAGCAACAACACACTGAATACGTTTTAAAAGAAAAGTATTTTGACTGAATAGTTCCTGAGATGTTGATGCAGAGGAGGAATGCAAGTAAACGGTGAGTTTGCAGGTTAAACATTTCCATATAATCATGTCTTAAGATGTTAAACCAATTTTGATGACACAGTATTCATTTATTTAGAATATAAATAGATTTTTTCGTGAAAAATAGCCGTTTTGGACTTACAAGGTTTCGCCCGACAGCGACGCTCTAAAGAGCAACTTCTACTCGGTCGTTTAAGCATTACGCTAAATGTGTAATTTAACAACTAAAGCTATTAACACTGAACATCCCAAATAAAGGACTGATCTCAGGAACTCTACAGTCACAAAACCAGGAATTTCTGCTGTTAGTTATTTGGTGCATTTCCATTCGACTGATTATGTGCTACAGTCTGTTCATTTATTCCATGCAGTGAGGGTTCAGAGGCAAAACTGAAAAAAGGCAAAAGAAAATGTAATCTATGCATTAGCTTTGGTTTGAATTTATAATGAATTTATAAACATCAAATTCAGAAACCCTAGAAAGATTAAACACCACTTAATATCAGACGTCAGTCTCCTGAGGAGCCACATTTTCTAGGATAAAGAAGTGATGAACATTCTAAAACTAAAATCCAGAGAAGCAAGTTGATGCTGTAAAGTTTAGTTAATTGAGCTAAAACTTACTATTTTATTATGTATTGTGAGTGATTTGGCAGATATCTGATAAAAACCCTTCCTCAGAAACTACTGATATTAAATATTAAAACAGATTGTAGTGCATTCTAAAAAGATTTCTGTTCCATTTCCTAAAAGGCCTGGACTGGCTCCTACAAGGCACTTCGTTCATGGACCTGAAGGAAAGGCGTTTGTGATACAGTTTGAAGATGGTCTCTTTTAACAATATCTAACAAGTTCCAGGTCAGTTATAGTCAAAATCTAGCTAGTTGTAAATTGTTTTACTGTAAACAATAAATCACACACAAAGATAAATAAATGAAATAAATGTTCTTTATGTCATTCCCAATCCCAGTCCTAAGGACGGCACTTTATTTTTGGTTTGGTCTCTTCCAGCAGCCCCAGTTTCACTCAGTTAAGCTATTAACAAGTTACTTGGAGGAAAATGAAGTTAATTATACATTCTTCACATACAACTTATTTACAAACATCTTTACAGGACTGAAACTGTTCTTCTATGGCACTACTTAAAGCAGAGGCCCTAAACACCAGGCCAAGGCCCGGTATCGGTCTGGTATCGGTCCGGGAGTCATTTGGAACTGCGCAGCACAGAAAGACAGAATAAAAATATTTTATTGACTATCAGAGTCTGAAAGACAGATTTTAGTTGAATCTTTACCTGTCCATAAAAATATTGTTTTAAATGAAACTGCTGGCTTAAAGAACCTTTTCTGTAAAGTCTTGTGGATCTGGAACACTTTTCATTCTAAATAAAACCGGTCACAAATGCTGACAACCATCATGTATAATCTGATCCAAGAACAGTTATCTCCAGCCCTGGTTGTTGTTTGATTAAATTTGTACAGCTATATTCCCCTCTATAAAATGGTATATTCCCTATGCTGCATTTGTAGTGTTTTATGGCTCAACAACAAACTTTTTAATTCCTTAAAATGCCTAAAATGCCAATTTTTATCATGTAAATCCTAAATATATGGTTGCTAGGTTACCGGGACGCAGGGCTAGACTGACCTGGCCCTCTCTGGCGTGTTTTTGATTAGCATTTTTAAAAGTTTAATTATTTAATGTAAATATTCAGTAGATCAATACATATTATATAGTCAATTAATAACAATCAAATATTAATATATTATTAACAACAACAATATATTAATGTTATATTGTTAATAATTATTATTATTTTTATCACCATTATTAATAATAATAATAATAAAATGACAAAAATAATATGATCATTACTATTACTATATTAGTATTATCACTGTTATTAATAATTATTATAATGTAATCAATAATTGCCCCAAATATGCTCCCACAACATTTTAATTTTAAACTCAGTTTAATACATTACCCTTAACAAAAATATTAAGGTAAGCCCATACAGACTGTACTGTAATTCATGAACGGGCATTTTCTTTGGTATAAACTGGTAAATACAGTAATAAATTAGTGCAATTTTTCGTAATAAAATACAGTAAAATTTAAGGGTAATCAATCATTTATACAGTTCAATAATTTACTGTGTAAATTTACAGTATGTATGTGTGTGTATATATCCCTCGTATTGTAGAGAGCTGGTTAAAGGAGACAGTACAGTAATGAAATTACTGGGGTTTAGAAAAACGAAACTCAAGAGAAACTCAAGATGAGTTTGGGACGGACTGGCAACTCGTGCTTCTGGAAAGGAACGGCTGTCCCACGCATGGCGGCCGTCGGCCTGTCGTTCTCAACCAAAATGTAAAGTAGCTTTATATTAAAAATATGGAATTCCATATTTAGTAGAAAAAAAAAATGCAGAATGCAGTGATGACGCAATCAACTGCAACCTGCAGCGCCCGACTGGATTAGAGTCAACATGTCTGCCAAAGACACATGGAAAGCAGGGCTGCACAATATATCGCAAATTTACCGTCATCATGATATCAACATGCACAATATCCATATCGCCAAAGACTGACTGAACTGCAATAAATGGTGTTTTTCCAAAACTCTTCA
>JBBJLR010000001.1:35649066-35659844 GCA_037577145.1 Brachypetersius gabonensis
AAACATTTTGTGTGACACACATGCAAAAGAATAAGAAATCAGGAAGGGGGCAAATACTTTTTCACACCACTGTAGATGTGTGTGAAGTAGCGCACTAACTAGCCTGCCCTCTGTTCTCAGAACCAGACTCTCTCAAACGTTGGCTCCTTTCAAAAGTAGGATTTCATGGGTTTCAAAATTTCAAGGTTGAGTTAAGGCTGAAGGTACTCCAAGTTAAGTTCCTTCCTCAGTCCACACTTTGGCATATGTAAAGTTTTTGAAGGTTTGAAATGGATGGTATTTCACAAAACATTAATAATTCCAGTGTTTGGTCTATTTCTTGCCTATTAAAAGTTTCTTGATTTGAACTTTGCGTGATTGTGTCTGCTGATTGCTGGCATGAACGAGGCAGTTTAAGTGCTCAAAAGGGCATGACAGTGGTTAATAATGTGGTTTTTAATATCGCTATTTTATATTGGAGATAAAATGTAATCGATTTTTTGTAATACTAGGCTATTAGCTTATGGCATGTTGTGAATATAATTAAGTGCACAAGTGTCACTGGCTAAAGTTGTAACTGAATTTTGGTTGCAGTTTGGTTTCATATATGTGATACAGCCCCATGGGAAAACAAGTTTGAGGATGCTGTAGGATCTCTGTTATTGTGCTGAGTCTAACATGGGCCTCGTCCAAAGAATTTTGTAAATTGATTCACTAGAATGGTCATTTTAGCCTTTTTTTTTCTTGACCTTGTTATTGCTGTTTAATTCCATCTCCTGTGTGATTTTGCTGAAAATGGAGTATGTGTTGAAAGTGACCATTCTGTCATACGTGAACACAGTATGTGAAGCAGCAGGCAGCCAGGAACACGCCGCCCGGGGAGCAATGTGGGGACAAAGCTGCACAAATTATTGTAGATAATGCTGTAATTAATAGCTAATAAAAATATCTTGCTTGAGCGTCTCGTTAAAGCTAATTGATATGCAGTGATATCGGGAGTAAAAATTGCACTTGCTTGTGAGGTGGTAGGTCAGTAATATAAATATCAGATGGTGCCGTATTCAACATCATTGGAAGTTATAACCCATCACTATATTTATTGAAATTTAAAAATTTGTACAATAATTTTGTTCAAATATGTACATAGCTTCCTTCGCTCTTACGAAAGGAGCAGTCCTGCTTTTTTAAGTTAATCCTGAACAGTCATGTACTTGCCTTTATGCTTGGCTCAGCTTGACTGGCAAACCACTCTGTTTATCCATAGAAAGGTTTCCTTTTAAAACTGTTTTCTCACTTCCTTTCAAGGTAAAGACTCCATGAGCCTACAGGAGGACCAGTGACTGCCACCATTCTTCTCTCTCGTATTACTGGCGGATGCTCTGACTGTTCGGTGGACAGGGTAGCAGCACGTCATGGCGGACGTGGACCCCGACACACTGCTGGAGTGGCTGCAAATGGGACAGGGTGATGAGCGTGATATGCAGCTCATTGCCCTGGAGCAGCTCTGCATGCTACTACTCATGTCAGATAATGTTGATCGATGCTTTGAAACGTGAGTCTAAATAAGTGTCTTAAATGTGTGATGTGTGTTTGTATATTAGTCGTGAATTATTGAATTATAGGTGGAATCCACATCCCACCCACTGTAGAAAATTGGCATTATTTGCTCAGAGTTTGTCATTAGACTTTGTGGATAAGGTGATCACCTGTGTCTCGTTTTCATTCTCATTCATGCTGTGTCTCCAGGTGTCCTCCAAGGACGTTTCTCCCAGCTCTGTGTAAGATTTTTTTGGATGAAAGTGCCCCCGATAATGTTCTGGAGGTGACCGCCAGAGCCATCACCTATTACTTGGATGTGTCTGCTGAGTGCACACGCAGGATAGTTGGGGTAGATGGGGCCATCAAGGCCCTGTGTAACAGATTGGTGGTGGTGGAACTCAACAACAGGACCAGCAGAGATCTGGCTGAACAGTGTGTAAAGGTACTACTGTCTGAACCTCAGCTAAGCAAATTTTTTCCATTGAATTATCTAACTGTAAAGTTTCGCATTTAGAATGCAAGATTTTTTCATATTTAAGATCATTTAAGGCAAATCCTCCATGTTTCTGAGGGGATATCACAGCACGCAGTCTAGCCCCCTGCTAAGTAGAAGCCATTTGTAATGACTGGCATGGCCAATTAGCATCTCCCGCCATTTATAAAAGTGCAACATTTAAAATCCCACATTTAGAGTCTCCATTTGTAAAAGTGCAGCATTGATTTAGAGAACAACGTTTAGGTTTTTAACACATTTAGCTCTAAATGTGTGAAAATTGTTTTTCTCCTATATTATATTGTGATTTGTGTGAAGGTATACAT
This sequence comes from Brachypetersius gabonensis, assembly GCA_037577145.1. NCBI lineage: Eukaryota > Metazoa > Chordata > Actinopteri > Characiformes > Alestidae > Brachypetersius > Brachypetersius gabonensis. The sequence continues at coordinate 35,651,404 of JBBJLR010000001.1, forward strand.
TTTTTTTTGTTGATGGAATTACTTGTTTTATGTAAAAAAAAAATACCCAGCGAGTATCGGATTTGTATCGAATCGACAGTAAGCAATGCTTTAGAGTTCAAAATCTTTGAACCGAGAATAGGTTTGTTCCTGCATCGAGACTGTTTACAGTAATGTCTCCACGTTAATTTTTTTAACCTGTCTGTGTCCAAGCCAAATGAAAGCGTGGCAAATGTGAGCAAATATAGCCAAACTTACTGTTCTACACTAAAAATAACCATGTCTATGGTTCTCCCATGGTACATTTCACGTAAACTGCAGATATTTTTGTCTCCCTGGGAGAGTATTCTGCTTTAGGTTCTATAAGAGCACACTGGCTATATAGGCACACATTTTTTTTACAAAAAAAACTTCAATGTTCTCAGGTGCTTGAGCTGATTTGTACACGGGAGTCTGGAGCTGTGTTTGAGGCTGGAGGACTGAACTGTGTGCTAAGCTTCATTAGGGACAGTGGTCACCTGGTACATAAGGACACTCTGCATTCTGCCATGGCTGTGGTTTCTCGGCTGTGCAGTAAGATGGAGCCCCAGGACTCCTCCCTAGAGACCTGCGTGGAGTCCCTGTCCAGTCTACTTAAGCATGAGGACCACCAGGTAACACCTGCCATTGTTCACAAGAATGTTCTTCAGACCAAAGCTCAGTATATGAGCAAGTGAAAATAATGATATAGTTTGTAATATAATTGTGGTATAAATGTGTAAAGGTAATGCAAATATAGTGTATAATTTTAGATATTAAAATATAGAGGTGTTTGTCACTTTTGTAAATTAACTCTACATATTAATGGTGGACCTCGGTGAAAACATGTTGTGCTTTCTTTTTCTCCAAGTTAATAAAAATGTGGTACTACAAGAAGCTGAAACTGTGGGTATTGTTTCAGTTTCTTTTATAAACCTGAATGGTACTGGGATGTTAAAGGTTTCTGATGGAGCCCTGCGGTGCTTCGCGTCGCTGGCAGATCGCTTCACCAGACGTGGGGTGGACCCTGCTCCACTGGCAAAGCACGGGCTCACTGAGGAGCTGTTGTCCCGGATGGCTGCAGCAGGTGGCACAGTTGTTGGACCATCCTCCACTTGTAAACCAGGCAGAACCTCCACTGGTGCCACCCCCTCCAGTGCGGACTCCAAGCTCAGCAACCAAGTGTCCACTATTGTCAGCCTGCTCTCCACACTGTGCAGGGGCTCGCCACTGGTAACACATGTAAGCACCGCTGGGCAGCCTTGTCAGACTACGCTTACATTTAGCAGGCACTCTTTACTTAAGCACCGATGTACGTTGCTCTGGATGTCTACATCTGTTCATACCTGTAAAGCTATACTAAAATTGACACCTGCTTTTAACGAAGTTACTGCCTAAGTTACACCCCTTAAACTCTGTCAAAAAAGTAACTGGACTAGGAGGAACTTTCAAGTTAATTGATTGTGGATCGTTTAATTTTCTTGAATTACACCGATGTAATTAATTGCACTGCCTAAGTGAAGTCTGTGTATGGACAATGCTTCTCTAGACCTTTTAGCTACTACTCTAAGTATCATAGCAACATAAAAAGGAAAACCGTGAAACCGTTTATTTTCAGGACTTGCTGCGCTCAGAGCTGCCTGATTCGATGGAGAGCGCCCTGCAAGGTGACGAGCGCTGTGTGCTGGACACTATGCGGCTGGTCGACCTGCTCCTGGTGCTGCTGTTTGAGGGTCGGAAGGCGCTGCCCAAGTCTACTGCCGGTTCCACTGGCCGCATACCAGGCCTGAGGCGCCTTGACAGCTCTGGGGAACGCTCTCACCGACAGCTTATAGACTGTATCCGCAGCAAAGACACAGACGCCCTCATTGATGCTATTGACACTGGAGGTGGGTGTGCACTGCTGTGTGAGGGAAATGTGATTGCCATACCGTTACACTAAAGTGTGTGTGTGTGTGTGTAATATATTTATTGTGTGTGTCTCACAGCATTTGAAGTGAATTTTATGGATGATGTGGGCCAAACACTTCTAAACTGGGCATCTGCGTTTGGCACCCAAGAAATGGTGAGTGTTTAAAATAAAAAGAGAGATTCGTTATATATTAGACATGACTTCAAATATTAAGATATTAAAGTATAATATATTGCATATAAATTTTGCATATTTCAGTGCAAAGTATGAATTCATTTGAATGCAGTTGACTTAAGAACAGACATTACTTCAAAAGTAAAGAGCAAAATAAATACATTGCCACAAACAAAACTAGGTTGTCATAGCATTTGGCAAATATCACCCATTATAAAGCTTTATGCAATCTGAATTCATGACCTGTTTTGTATAATGATTGCTTATACAGGTCAGTGGAATAGAAGGCAGGAGATTCATGTTATTGTGTAAATGGTATGCTTGCTTTAGGTGGAGTTTCTGTGTGAGCGAGGTGCTGATGTCAACAGAGGCCAGAGGTCTTCCTCATTGCATTATGCTGCCTGTTTTGGACGGCCACAAGTTGCCAAGGTAACCGGGCTATAGTTGTTACTCACTGCATATACCATTGGGTGGGTAATTAAAAAAAAATTTTTTGATTAACTCCTCCCATCTAGACTTTACTGCGCCATGGAGCCAACCCTGACCTGAGGGACGAAGATGGCAAAACACCGCTGGACAAAGCCAGGGAAAGGGGACACAGTGAGGTTGTTGCAATCCTTCAATCTCCTGGTAAGTTTCACTACTTTTTGCACAGCTTTGTAAAGCGAAGTCTCTTTGCAAAAGAATGTTTTATGTCTCTTTACATTTGTGGTACATCTTATTTTTCTGTATATTTTAAATGGATTTAACCTTTTATTGCAGGAGACTGGATGTGTCCTGTAAATAAGGGGGATGATAAGAAAAAGAAGGATGTAAATAAGGAAGAGGAGGAGAGTAGTGAGCCTAAAGGAGACCCTGAGATGGCTCCTATCTATCTGAAGAGACTGCTTCCAGTATTTGCACAAACCTTTCAGCAAACCATGCTGCCTTCAATAAGGTTCATTGTGGAAACTACTGTTTGTTGCATTGTAGCAAGGTCTTGCCTCACTGTGCTTGCACATTTTGGCACTGGGTGGTGGCAGGTGGCTTTAGCAGTAATTATGGTGTTTTATTTGTTGTACACATGCTTTCATAAAGCTACCTCTTTTTGCTAAATATAGTTTGTTTGTACTAGTGTGGTTAAAATAGAAAAACTGTGCCTACATTGCAGGAAAGCTAGTCTAGCTCTGATCAGGAAAATGGTGCACTACAGTTCTGAAGTGCTGCTTAAGGAAGTGTGTGACTCAGATGCTGGACACAACCTACCCACTGTCCTAGTAGAGATCACTGCAACTGTGCTTGATCAGGAGGTCGGTGCTTTTTATGAATTCTAATCTCATTGTTTTGATTTTGGCTCTGGGGGTAAAACGTTTGTTCATAACGTCTAACGTTCACAGTACAAATGGGCAGTGGTTATACGTTCTTGGACAATGCCTTCAAGATGTGAGTTAGGTAATGCTTTTCTTCACAGGATGATGATGATGGTCACCTGCTGGCACTGCAGATCATCAGGGATCTGGTTGACAAGGGGGGAGATGTATTCTTGGACCAGCTTGCCAGACTGGGTGTAATCAATAAAGTGTCCACTCTGGCCGGACCCACCTCAGATGATGAGAACGAAGAAGAAGCCAAGCCTGAGAAGGTCCAAACCCACAATGAATCGTGTGCATAATATAATAACTGACAGCACAATGCATCATTGACCAAATGAAACTATTGTCTAAAACAACCTACAGCAATTAGAAAATTGTTTTAAACAGAAACTTTGTGTCTGGTTTTCAAAATTATATGCACAATATTTCAGGAGGATGAATCCCAGGAGGATGCGAAAGAGATACAGCAGGGCAAGCCCTACCATTGGCGTGACTGGTCCATCATCAGGGGCAGGGACTGTCTGTATATCTGGAGTGATGCTGCTGCGCTTGAGCTATCCAATGGCAGCAACGGCTGGTTTCGTTTCATCTTGGATGGCAAACTGGCCACCATGTACTCCAGTGGTAGCCCAGAGGGAGGTTCTGACAGTTCAGGTAGGTTCTAATATTATTTTGCACACTTTTCTGAAGTCATTGTTGCAATGAGTTACTGAAGGTTTAGTACTTAGTCTGCATGTCAAAATAGCATTGAAAACAGTGGATGAAAACAAAGTAATTAGTGTAGTTGATTTGATTTTTTCTTCTGTTTTTTTACTGACAACACATGTGGTCTCTACTTCCATCAGAGAGCAGGAGTGAGTTTCTTGAGAAGCTACAGCGTGCCAGGAGTCAGGTTAAGCCAGTCACAGCTAGCCAACCCATCCTGTCTACATTAGGGCCCACTAAACTCACAGTGGGAAACTGGTCCCTTACCTGCCTGAAAGAGGGTGAGATTGCCATCCACAATTCAGACGGACAGCAGGCCACCATCCTGAAAGAGGATTTGCCAGGCTTCGTGTTTGAATCCAACCGTGGCACGAAGCACTCTTTCACTGCTGAAACATCCTTAGGTGAGTTTATGAAATGTAGAATGTGAGATTAGGTCTTGTCCTGTGTTATTAATAATGGTGTGTCTGTGGGTTTATTTGTGACTTGTGTGATTCAGGGTCTGAGTTTGTTACTGGCTGGACTGGAAAACGAGGAAGGAAGCTCAAATCCAAATTGGAAAAAACAAAACAAAAGGTTGTTTGCCATTACTTGCTTGTAATGCATTTTCTTGACTTGAACTCCTTTTTGTGCTTGTTTTGTTCCTCTTACCTAAATAGAAATATGGTACAGTCCGATTTGTTTAATCCTTGCTAGTGGTAAGGTGATGCTTTGTTTTCTCACTTTAATTCTCACGCTCATTCTCTTTAGGTGAAAACCATGGCTAGGGATTTGTATGATGACCATTTTAAAGCTGTGGAAAGTATGCCTAGGGGTGTAGTTGTCACCCTGAGAAACATTGCCACGCAGCTGGAGTCTGCCTGGGAACTGCATACCAACAGACCGGTATTATGATCTTCCCGTGCTGCACAGGAACAATGTTTTGAATTAAGTAGTTTTACTTTGCTGAAAGTTTGCAAGTATTTGATTTGTGACTATGTACTTCCCTTTCTATGGTTGCAGTGTATAGAAGGAGAAAACACATGGCGAGACCTCATGAAAACAGCTTTAGAAAATTTAATCGTGGTTCTCAAGGACGAGAATACCATCTCTCCCTACGAAATGTGCAGTAGTGGCCTTGTACAGGCACTTTTTACTGTTCTTAATAATGTGAGTATCATATTATAGTAATACATGACTTCACTACAGTTAAATATAATTTTATTTTAATATTTCTAATTACCTACTTTCTTAACAGAGTGTGGAACTGGACATGAAACATGATTGTAAGCCATTGATGGAAAGAATAAATGTTTTTAAGTCAGCTTTCAGTGAAAATGAAGATGATGAAAGGTAAGAGGTGCTGCAGTAACCAGTCGTTTTTCGCGGGGTTTATGTTCCTAGTGCACCCGCATATAGTTAGAACGTATTGTTGTGGGGGAAAATGCCTATTTTCATAGTGTAAACTAGGGATGTACCGAAATTTCGGTCACAGAAAATTTTCGGGATGAAAATAGCCATTTTCGGTTTCAAATTTTTTTACACGACTGAAACAGTGATGGTGCATTCAACGACTGCAACCTGCATGCACCAGATTGGATTAGAGTCAACATGTCTTCCGTGTGGACACATTTCATATATCCAAGAAAGACATGTGGAAAGCCGTTTGTAAAGTGCTATGCCAATATTTCTTTGTATCCACAAAGACTTTCTCATATTTCGGTTTCAGCCCAAAAAATAAAAAATCATTTTGCTGCATCCCTGGTGTAAACCCTGAATATGCACCAAACATTTTTCCAAAATAGTTTTTCATTTTAATCTCATTAGCCTTAAAGAAAAATGAAAACACATACTGTACAGTTTACACTGAACTCCAGCAGTGCTAGGGCTTTAAGAAGAACAAAAAGAAAAACATGAGAACACTTGAGATTCTTTCGAACCTCCTGCGGCAACGAGAAAAGCGGTGGCGTCTGGGCCTTGTCCGCCACGCCCCCGCGTCCTTGTGCAGGGTTTGTTAGGGTGCGGTGCTTAGCAACCCAGCAGGAGGACGAGGGGGCGTGGCAGACGAGACCTGGACATTACAGAAGCAAAAAAAACAGGATATCTTCATTTTCCGAACATGTGCTGGGGGTTCAGTGAAAAAATTGTTTTTCACGGAATCCCCCCATGAGACCTAAATCGCCAATGCTGATTTGCGTACAAGTTGGGGTTACTGTATTTCATTTTAGATTACCTTAATTTATTTTTCTTGATCTGTCTTTTAATACATGTTTTATTTTTCAGTCGACCTGCAGTTGCCTTAATCCGAAAACTCATTGCAGTCCTGGAGTCTATAGAACGGCTACCTCTTCACTTGTATGACACACCTGGCTCAACGTACAACTTGCAGGTTAACCTTCTTGCCAGTTTGACTTATTTGTACAGACTAAAGTACTTACAGTTTGTACGGAAATATTTATTTGTGTATAATTTTGAAGTTTATTTGCCTTGTCAGATTCTGACCAGAAGACTGCGTTTCCGGTTGGAACGTGCTCCAGGTGAGACGGCTCTGATTGATCGGACTGGCAGGATGCTGAAGATGGAACCTCTTGCTACTGTTGAGTCACTGGAGCAGTATTTACTTAAAATGGTGAGAGGTGGTGTCTAAAAAAAAAACAAATGTCTGAAACCAGATGGATAAAGACAAACCTTTTTGTTTTTCATAATTTATTTAATTTAAAAAGAATTAAAATGAGAAGTGGTGATTAAAAGCTGTCTATTTGCAAAGCTGCAGTATTTTTTTTCCTTTATTTCACCTTGAATTGTCCAGCAGTTAAATGCAGCTTGCACAATATCTGCTTCTCGAACATCCCTCTTCAAAACACATATTTTCAAGTCTGACATTCAGTGCTGATGTACTGCTTTGCAAACTTTAACAGTTTGTTTTTAGTGTCAATAAGTAGGATAAGGCCCAAAGATTCTTCAGTAAAGATATGATTCTTTTGGGGAAATCTGCAATTTTTGGTGCCTGTAGCCTCTATACAAATCATTTTACAATGCTAAATTTCTGTTTCAGCTAAGAATTTTAGTGCATTATTCATTTAGAAGTTTGTCCATATTTCATTTTTGAAAACTTTGTTTACAACTCTGCCCCTCATCCCCCAGGTGGCGAAGCAGTGGTATGACTTCGACAGGGCCTCCTTTATTTTTGTTAGGAAGCTGCGTGAAGGTCAAAGCTTCTGCTTCCGACACCAGCATGACTTTGATGAGAATGGTATTGTTTACTGGATTGGCACAAATGCAAAGTGAGCCTCTCTTCCTAACATTTTCTCAGCTAGCTCTACTTTTATCACATCTTGCCATGTGCTCCTTCAGTTCCTTCAGGCTAATGAATGTGCTGTATGTGTAGTTACAAGGAGCATTTTGTTTTCTGTATTTCTGAAATGTACCCAGGACTGCATACGAATGGGTCAACCCAGCGGCTTATGGCCTTGTGGTGGTTACCTCATCAGAGGGCAGGAATCTGCCCTACGGCCGGTTAGAGGACATCCTGAGCAGAGACAGCTCTGCCCTTAACTGCCACACCAATGATGACAAAAATGCCTGGTTTGCAGTGGACCTGGGCCTGTGGGTCATTCCCTCAGCCTATACACTGCGCCATGCCCGTGGCTATGGCCGCTCTGCCCTCCGCAACTGGGTATTTCAAGTGTCCAAAGATGGCCAAAATTGGATGACCCTCTATACACACGTGGATGATGGCAGCCTTAACGAACCTGGGTAGGCCTCCTGTTCTCTAGTCTTGGCCAAGGTCTCCCTGCTGAGTAGAACAGTTAGTGTGTATTTTGTGTTTTTCATAGTATGTTGTGTTCTTCAAAGCTCTCCTTTTTAATTTTGCCTGTTGATCATTTCCCACATTTGTAAAAGCTAGGCTGCTGTAAATAATTACATGCCTGCTAAGTGTATTTGTGTGGTAGGTGTATTGTCTGTGCGGGCATATGTTGACGAGCATGTTTTATTCTTTAGGTCTACTGCTACGTGGCCCCTAGACCCACCCAAAGATGAGAAGCAAGGTTGGAGACACATTCGGATAAAACAGATGGGAAAGAATGCCAGTGGGCAAACGCACTACCTCTCACTGTCTGGACTGGAGATTTATGGCACTGTTAGTGGTGTGTGTGAAGACCAGCTAGGTAAGGCAGGCCTGTCTACTACACTCCGTGTTCCCTTTCATCCTGCCCCAACTTTTAAACACTTTTACTACCGTAGTAAAATACACTGCTCACAAAAATTAAAGGAACACTTTTTTTATTGGGCCTGGCATGAAATCAATTAAACCTGTCTGA
>JBBJLR010000001.1:35659944-35669944 GCA_037577145.1 Brachypetersius gabonensis
CTTCATATTGAGATCTGATGTATCTAATGTGTTTCTTTAAAGTGTTCCTTTAATTTTTGTGAGCAGTGTATTTAGGGACCTGTTGAGAGCTCGTCTGTTTTTTTTTGTTTTTTTAATCTATAGCTAGTGGTAAATAACTGATCTGTGTACTCAGGTAAAGCAGTGAAAGAGGCAGAGGCCAATCTGCGCAGGCAACGCAGACTGTTCCGTTCTCAGGTGATGAAGTACATAGTTCCAGGGGCCCGGGTGGTGCGTGGCATTGACTGGAAGTGGCGGGACCAGGATGGCAACCCTCCTGGAGAGGGCACTGTGACTGGAGAAGCCCACAATGGTGAGACTGCCTTGTTAGTGCATGGGTATCTGAATGTCTGTAGCTTTCATAGAAATTTCTTTAGTAATCGTTGTTCAGATGTTCTTGTCTTGTTATATAAAGCACATTTTTATAAACACATCTCAAATTGCTTGCACTTGGCTTTGTCAGAGTATTTTGAAGGAAAAACTTAGCACTGAAGTGTTCGTATAGGTGTGTTTTATCGTTTATTTGTTGTGGAGTCAATGGTACTATTGTTTAAAGAAAACAAATTGTGAACATCAAGTGCATTTGCATGTGTTGTGGAGCTTTGAGTCTAATACATTAAACATGGGAGGGGGGGGTTGTAGTTGTATTTACTGACCATTCATTTTTTATGATTAATTCAGTTACATTCCGTGTAGATTACCTGAAACTAATACAGCATCAGTATCTGAAGTTTTCCAGCCTGGCCAAGAGGAGGCCTTTGTTTATCCCTGTCCTACTTTCTTAAACTGGCCTAAAAATACCTTACAACCGAATGTGATATGGCAGAAGCTGGGATGGATTGGAGAGTTCTGTTTCTTTCTGTTACTGAGTTCTGTGGTGCTTTCTTGCTTCTGTCCCATATTAATAACCCCATATTCACACTTTTTTATTCTGCTTTCTTAAGATCTCTGAAAAAAGACTTCTCTTCCTTTCTTAAAACTGTCCATGCATGCTGTTTTTATAATTTTTTTAGTTTGCTATTTTGAAGTGCAGCCTTTTCCCCTCCCCCCCAACTTGACAGGTAACATTTCTTTATGCTACTTGTATAAGCATCTACTTTGTTGCTGTTGAATCATTTGGACAGCCATGTTTCAGTGTGTAAAATTCCCTTTTAACGTGACTGTCTCCATCAATGAAGCCAAGCGCATGTTGATGTCACAATTTGCAAGCTATCCGTGGACTCCATTGCAAGTGTATTTTTACATTTTTAAAAATGTTCTTTAGTTTCTTTCCTGAAGTAGCATGTTAGCTTGGCATTTGCAAAAATCTATTGCTTTTTTTGTGCCTCATATTCCTACTCCAATGCTTCACCTGGACCAGATTTGTTTTATTCTTTTGTATTCTTTTGGGATGAGACCTTTTCAGCATTACATTTTAGTGTGTATCAATATTTTTGTCTTTTGCACTGTAACTAAAAGTGGCAAAACCAATTTGTATTATGTCCCTGGTCCAGCGTTGAGCAATGCTGCGGTCTCTTACTTGCTGTCTTTCCGCTCTCTTGCTGGGTCTCACTCGTTTATATCCCTCCTTCCTTCCCCTCCTCTTCCAGGCTGGATTGATGTAACCTGGGATGCCGGTGGTTCAAATTCGTACCGTATGGGTGCAGAAGGAAAGTTTGACCTCAAGCTTGCGCCAGGGTACGACCCTGAAGCAGCGCCGTCACCCAAACCTGTTTCATCCACTGTTACAGGCACGCCGCAGTCCTGGAGCAGTCTGGTGAAAAATAACTGTCCGGACAAGGGTGGCTCATCCTCAGCAGCGGGGGCCAGCTCCTCCAGCCGGAAGGGTAGTAGCAGCTCGGTGTGTAGTGTGGCCAGCAGCAGTGATATCAGCCTGAGCTCTGCACGTGTGGAGCGCAGGGTGGAAGGCCTTTTGGAGCAGGGGGTTGTCGTCGGTGGAGGAGCACTAGTGGCTGATGGCCAAGAGCCAGTGGTGGTGCTTTCGTCAGCAGAGGGTGGCTCGGGCTCCAGCAGTAGTACACTCACGGCTGATGCTGGAAGCGAAAGTGCAGAGCGTAAAACACCAGCACCTGACGGGACCTTGCGACAGTCGGCTGAGTCAGCCGCCATATCTATGGGATTGGTCAGTGTCAGCTCACCTGATGTCAGCTCGGTGTCGGAGTCGTCCAGCAAGGATGCAGCATCCCAGAGGCCCATGTGCTCAGCTACCAGTGCCCGGCTCTCGGTCAGCTCTCTTTTGGCGGCTGGAGCTCCCATGAGTTCGAGTGCTAGTGTGCCCAACCTGTCATCACGTGAGGCTAGCCTGATGGAGTCATTTGTGCGCAGGGCACCAAACATGTCCCGGACCAATGCTACCAACAACATGAACCTGAGCCGTAGCAGTAGCGACAATAATACCAACACACTGGGCCGCAACGTTATGGGAACTGCCAGTGAGTATCTGTACCTCCCTGGTCTAATGGAGGAAATTATATATTAAGGTTGAGTAATGCAAATTATTTGGTATTTAAGAAAACGGCAGATGCAACTGCTAGTTAAATACTCCCAAAGAACTTTAAGATGTTCTACTGTCTATATAATTGACAATACTACTGCATATCAGTTCTGTCACTGAAAGATGAATACAAGGCAAGCTTGCTTCACTCTGGGCAGTTAAACAAGTCTAACTTGAATATGAGTTTGTTTCAGCAGCTTCTACATTATTAGGTTTGCCAAACTGATTCAATGGTCTGTACTTTTAATTATATTAACACTTAGTCATGCGTGAACACCCCACTACTGCCAGTGACGTTGCAAATACAACGCTCTGTTAGTTGCTATAGTTAGTAGTCATACACCTGGTGAGGAAAATGTACACTGATTCTTCATTTGTTCCATAGGGTTTAAAGAAAATATTAACTTGAGTTTTGTTTGCTTGATAAACAGTGTTAAGTATGAATCTTTTAATACAGCTCAACTGAAACATTAACACCCAAAGTACCAAAGGATTTCCTTCAAGTATTTTTTGCCTTTTACATACACTGATGAGCCATAACATTAAAATCACCTAGCTAACATTTGTTTTAGGGCACCCAAAATAACTTCATGGTAAGAACTCCACAAGACCTGCTGTGGTATCTTGTAATGAGATATTGGCAATAGATCTCTTATGGTTCTTTTTATGGGGCAGCATGATGTAAAAGAATGTTTCATTACAGTTCCAAGAGCACCCGCACACAGGGCTTTTTGTTTTTCGTTTTTTTAGCACACGTTTTTTCCACAAAGTATGCTCCCAAAACTTTAATTTAATTTTAAACTCTTAGTAAAGATATAAAGGTAAACCCCTAATTCGTACTGTACAGTTTACACTGAACTGCTGTCTCCCGTAGGGCAGTAACGAGATGCGATATGAAACCAAAATCGAGACACTTCCCGTCAACTCCCGGAGTTATCCTTCCTATTCAGATTAGGTTTGTGTCGTTCGCAAATGATTCGTTCAAAATATTAAACGTTTTAAGGGAACGTACTGAACCGAATCACTTGACTTGTTCGTTTCTCAGTTCAGGTGAGCTGTCCGCAACGTCAAAGGGGGGCCTGCATGAACGAATCACTCGGTGAACTACGCTCTCCTGAGTCACTTACATGGCGACCGTTGTTCTCTATTGTTTTAACAGATTTAGTTTCCAGATAAACAAACTTATAAAAAAAATACCAACACAGCTGGTGAGTCTCACTCTTCTCATTACTGCCAGTCTATTTTAATTGCCAATGAATTAACTCACAATCAGTAGGACACAGTATGTCATAAGTAGTGTATAAAATAGGGCTGTGCGGTATGGACAAAAGAGACCTCACGATTTTCTTGAACAATATTGCGGTTTTGATTTTAATCACGATTTTGACACCCAGTTTTACAGTGTGATAAAGATCTAATTGTTTTCCTTTGGAAAATGTTTCATATTCAAAGACCTGTAACATGTCTCTAAAACGGACATAAGGCAAAAAAAATCACCTAGTAAAAATGTCTCTAGAACAGACTAATGGCAAAGTGTGTGTGTGGAAAAACAACACAGACCATAGTCTCCCACGTAAAAACAATGAAACAATATTAGAACACTGGCAGAGTCGAGCTGCTTCGAGGGGTATTGCTAAGAAAACCAGCATGTCCTCCATTTCTGGTTTCAAGCATGAACGTTGGCATGTCCGCACATTCCCTCCAGCGCTAAACACTCTCTCCGATGGTGAGCTTGTAGCTGGAATGCACAGATATTTTTGTGCAAGTCTGCTCAATCTTGGGAAGTCGATGATGTTTCCACCATAGAAGAGGATCTTCCTCGCTGTCGATAGTGGGTTCAGCAGGTAGCTGTTCAGCTCGGAGGCAATCGCTTCTTCAGGTTACAGAGATACTGGCATGGCTGCGACCGTCTTTAAAAACGATCCCAGAGATTTTCCTTCTGTGTCTACTTTGTCTCCCTGTGGTGCTCTCAGAATTCACTGCATCCTATAAGGTCAAGGAGAGCAAACAGAAAATAAATATTACACCACATGTATGCAATCAGTAGGATATATCAAGATCATATTTTACTATCAATATTACCCATAAACCAACTCACCTTTTGTGATCTCTTTTATATCAGACATCACCTTGGCCTTGAGTTTCTCTGCAATGTAATTTGTCTTGAATCTTGGATCAAAAAACTGTGCCGTATCCAGCAGTTCTTGGGGTTCTTCTTCACCATCGTAACTTTTATTGATGTACTTCATTGTTCTTGTGAGGTCAGAATCATCATCCGCAGCCAGTATTTTTGTGTTAATCAGATGAAGAACCGGTTTCCAGTAAGACACACTGACATAGTCTTCACCAGACAGGGCCTCTGTGAACTGCTGCAGAGCTTTCAGTGCCCTGCTCACCGATTCAGGGACATCTGTGTCCTGCCATTGTGGCACCAGGTGTCTTGTTTTGTTTTGCGATCAGCTGAAAGGATCTGAGCTTTCTGTTCCAAAATCCACTCCATCATCCGATGCCTTGAGCCCCATCGTGTTGGGCACTCTGTTATGATGCATGCTTTGGAAGCTGAAGTTCTTCCTAGGCTTCATTTAATGCCACCTTTTTCTTCCAGCTATGGGGAAAAATGTCCAACCAACTTTTTGCACAAACCTGTTGCTTGAGAAATGAGTCATCTTTAAGTGCGTTCTCTAAAAGAAATAAATAAGACAAAGGTCATGTAAAATTTAAAGAATTGTCATAATTTAAATGAAAACCTTTTTAAATAATAGGAAACTGCAAGTTACAAATTTAAATTGGCATAATCTGTGTCTGTCTCTCTCTCTCTCTGTGTCTCTCTCTCTCTCTGTGTGTCTCTCTCTCTCGGTGTCTCTCTCTCTCTGTGTCTCTCTCTCTGTGTCTCTCTCTGTCTGTCTGTGTCTCTCTCTGTGTCTCTCTTTCTCTCTGTGTCTCTCTTTCTCTCTGTGTCTCTCTTTCTCTCTGTGTCTCTCTCTCTCTCTGTGTCTCTCTCTCTCTCTCTCTCTCTCTCTGTGTGTGTGCCTGTCACTCTGTCGGTCGGTCTCTCTGTCTGTCTCTCTGTCTCTGTCTGTCTCTCTGTCTCTCATATTTTTGCTCATGATGACTGCCACCAATAGCAGTCTGCTCAGCGTAGTTGCTATTTCATTAACACAATTACAATTTAAAAATTGTACAATTACACTTAATAAAAATAATTTGAGAATGCGATGAAACTGTCCTACTCAGGATTGCGTAATCAGGAAGTAAGCTGTTTTACAGTAACACTCACCATACAGTATATTCTGCTTATAATGGAGACAAACTGGTATTACGGACAGTAAGGAGCTGCTTTTTGCTTTCGGATTGAATGCTTTGCTGTTGGCAGTAAATTAATTGCAATTTCCGATTGTTAAGGAAACTCACCTAGTCCCCAGGAAACCAGAGCATATTTCAACCCTTGAGACAGATTTTCTCTCGTGTGATCAAGAAAATGTGTTTGCGGGCATCGGCTTTTGATTTTAAACTCCTCATTAATAAAGTGCACCATCAAACTCAAGTAAGGCTCCGATGTTCTGCTTGACCACATATCTGAAGTAGTTGCGTAGTATTTCACGTTTATAAACTCCAGCTCGACACTGGCTTTGCATTTGGAATACATTTCAGGGATGTGGACTCTTAAATGGTTTTGCGATGGCAGTTGGTATCAAGAGTCTGTATAATTTTTGGAAGCCGGCTTTTCTGACGACATTTGCGGGCATTATATCTTTGCATAAATCATATGACGTCTTTGGTAATTTGTTTGTGCCTTTTTGAACTTTTTTCATGTGGTGTTCAGCTCGCAAAAGCCTGCAATATTGATTTTTGATCACCTGGTGCCGAACGTGTTTGGGATGTACTTTATTCCGTGTCCACAGATTTTTTTATGCCATGCATAAGTCAAAGACCTCTTTGTGACACAACAAACCTATTTCAACACCTGAGGTAGCGTTACCCTGTTTCGCCGCAACAACAGACTGCCAGGTCTTACAGTTACCTGGCTCTGTGAAACGTCATCTTACCTGTATTCAAAGTAATCCTACACCAGATGTTGACTTGGGCACCAAGTCCTCCTGTGCTGTACTCCTCATCCCTGTTTCTACAGCCTATTTGTCATTAAGCTCAGTCTCCTGTTCTCGCGTTGTGTTTAGGCGCACTGCGTTGTGATTGGTTCAAATAGCATACCACAGGAAAAATCGGAAGCAAAAAATCATCATGGAATGCGGTTTAGAAATTGCGCATATTCATGTCGCGATTTCAATTAATCCTTTACGAAATGTACTGTGGGGTATATGTTCAGTGATCGGATCACTCACTGAGCCCCATTTGTTGAGTAGACCAGTTAAATAGCACACCATAGGACAGGACACTGTAAAAATAAACTCCTTTATTAATCATGACTTTTTAAAACATGTTTGTCGAGGCAACACCGCTACAACAGTCTCGTCTCCCCGGGCCAAAAGCCGTGAACTGAACTGAAACCTGAACTGTTCAGCTGTGTATCAGTTCAGGAAGTCACAGTCGCAGGCTCCTCCCAGCAAGTATTGAATGAATCATTTGAACTAATTGTTTTTTGTGAACTGATTCTAGTGATTCAGTACATCTAAAAGAACAGCCATGTCCATCACTACTAAGCAGTACCACCCCTACCCCCCACCTCCCACCCTACTTGAATCTTGGTTTTCGTGCATAGCACTAGTCTCCCGCAGTGCTACAATGTAAATACCAATGTTACCGCTGTATAGACTGTACTGCATTTCATGCACAGGGTTTTTCTTTGGTATAAGCAGGTAAATACAGTAACAAATTAATGGGTTTTTTTTGTAATAAATATATAAAATGTATGGTTGGTCACATTTGTAGTGCCCCAATGGTGAAAGCGGACGCTGGACAGCAACTGAGCTCAACAGCCTCTTTTAATTTACTGTAGTGAAATTGCAAGGTTCTAAGAAGAACAAAATGAAAAACTTGACGCTCCACAGGCGTGATTCTGGTCTGTAGCTGCCACAGGTGTGTCACACAGCAGCAGCCAATCAGCAGCATGGAAAAATAACATTCTCAGAGACTGGCTACTTTCAAACCTCCCGCCTCTGATTACAGCGGTATTTAACCATCCCAAGATGCGCTTTCTTTGTGATCTCTGGACAGTACAAAAACATTTAGTTATATTTTATATGAAAATGTAGCTGAATTTAATATTTGTTGCAAAATTAGTAAATTATGTATATTCATAAATATATAAATTAATATATAAATGATATTTTTCTTAATTCATAACAAACGCATTTAACAAAGTTGCCATGAAATAAGCAAAAAGAGAATATTTGCAGTTTCTGCGCAATTGAGGGGATTTCCGCATACAATTATCAGTTAGATTCCCAGAAAAAAAATCTGCGTTAGGCTGATTCTGAGACTCCTGAGCCACGTAAAAGCAAAGGGTTATTGTATATCAGATCAGCCTCTTCCATTGCTCCTTTGTCCAGTTTTAATGCTCATGTGCCTGTTGTATGCACTTTCAGCTGTTAATAAACGTTAGAGTGGGTACTAAGGGTGGAGCAGCTCAGTGGGTACTTGCCTCCGGACTAAGAGTTCATGGGTTTGAATCCTACCTTCAGCACCACCCCTGGGTCCCTGAGCAAGACGCCAACCCCAAGTTGCTCCATGGAGAATGTTGTTTGGGGAATGGAAGTTGCTTTGGATAAAAGCGTCTGCTGACATTTCAGAAAACATTTACATTTACGGCATTTAACAGATATGCAACCCTCCAAGCAGCGAGACTGTGTTTGACATATTTGTGTAACCGCCAGTATGAACACTCTTAGCAATTTTTGCTACCCCTGCTTTGAGATTGGACCTGATCAGTCAGTCTTTGCACTATTGCTTGGAAACCTACTGGAAGGAATTAAGCACTGCACACACTGGGACCTGGACCCGCAGGACCTGCTGTTTTCGTGATTCTCGGACCCAGTCATCTAGCCGTCACAATCAGTTAGATATTGTACGCTAGCAATAAATTAACCTCAAAAAATAACTTCACTTGCTGTCTGATAGATTGCATGCCTTGATGGGTAGAGTTGTTTCAGGAATATTCATTATTCATGTCCGTGTTTTTATGTTCGGGTTGATCGACGTAAATTAAAACGAAACAAGAATAACTGATTTCCATAATTTTGTTCTGTGACCAGTGAGCTGCTGTAAAAATAATATAAAAGCATTAGCTCTTTCATACAAATGCTGTAATCTAGTAGTCCTTTGAGGATCACAGTGGATGACACGTTTGTGTTTCATCTGTCGAGGATGATAAACTTTTTGTACTGTGAATGCTGTGGTGCTGAGTGTTTGCTTAAACCCAGAATTTGCTTCTAGCCTTCCATGTAGAAGGGATTCAAATAGTGTTGGGTCCAGAAAATATCTGCTGACATTTTATCTGCGGTCCTGTGAACCCACAGCCTAAGCAGTGCAGTTTGTAATGCTTTTGTAGTTGGGTCTGAGAAAGTATGTCTGTTTAAACACTAGATATACTTAAATACTTTCTTGCATTTCTAACGCTTTATTGTATATCTAGTGTTAAGAGCGAGGTTTTAACTAGTTATATTCATTTACCTTTTTCTTAAACTAATAACTTTTTTAAAAAGTTTCATTTATTTATTTTTTGCAGCATCTCCACTCATGGGTGCGCAGAGCTTTCCTAACCTTACAACTACTGGTACCACCTCAACTGTTACAATGTCCACCTCTATAGTAACAAGCAGCAATAATGTAGCCACGGCAACTACAGGTTTGTCCGTCGGCCAGTTGCTCAGTAATACGCTGACGACCAGCCTGACCTCAACATCTAGCGAGAGCGACACGGGTCAGGAGGCTGAGTTTTCCCTCTATGGTAAGTCATGCTAAATTTATTCAACCACTGAAACTTTTCTCTTCCCTGTAGTCTACACTAAACCCCCTTGTCTGTTAATCTCCATTTTTAACTAATCTTGTTCTGTGGTCTAGTTTTCCATAGTACACTCTTTTGAATGTCAAATAAATAAAAGCAAGAAAACAAGAAGGCACTTATGTTTTTTTGTTTATTTATTTATTTGTTAGATTTTTTGGATAGCTGTCGGGCAAACACATTGCTCGCTGAATTGGATGATGAGGAAGACTTGCCTGAACCAGATGATGATGATGACGAGAACGAGGATGACAATCAGGAGGACCAAGAGTATGAGGAAGTTCTGGTACGGTCCAGGGTCAACCTTGGTTACCACGTTCATATTCACAGGGTAAAACCTGTTGTAGTTTCAATAATAGTACAGTGCAACTCCTTAATTGTTGCTTTAGATTTTTTTTCCCTTTCCCTTTTGTGGTAATAAAAAATAAAATTTTTTAGTTAAACCTTTTCTGTTGGCATGGTGTCCCATGAAAAGCATGTTTGTGGTGAGGCAAGAGGCTATATTGTGTGTATGTATTAATGTACTGTTA
>JBBJLR010000001.1:35691705-35702359 GCA_037577145.1 Brachypetersius gabonensis
TGCTCTGCGCTGACTGGTGATGCCCAGACTGTTGCACCTCCTCCACCAAAGCAAACCCTGGGGACCATGTTGACCTCGGCGTATCGCTCACCTCGCCTTCTCCAGCAACACTGACCACCATCATGTCTGTGCAAGGAGACCCGACACTCATCAGTGAACAGGACGGTAGACCACTGCTGCAGTGTCCAGGTCACATGCTCTTGTGCCCACTGCAAACGTTCACGGCGGTGTCTTGGTGTCAGTGGAGTCACCTGCGACGGTCGTCTTCAAGCCAAAGCGGTGGAGTCGGTTGCAAATGATTTGTTTGTTGAGCAACTTTCATTAAAAGTTCTCTGGAACATTAACAGCCAACATGACAATTAAACAAAACAAAGACTAATGCCTTGAATTTTCTGGCAAATTTTAAGTGTCTAACAGAAAGTGGGAACAGTTTTAGCCATGGCAGCCACTCTGTGTCCTCTGGACTGGACGACTCCCTGCAGTGCTAGCGTTAGCCATGTTAGGTAGCAGATGTCGTTTCAGATGGCTGTGCAGAACACATCTACTTTAACACCGACTTGCAGATTGTGCAGGTCGTCTTGTTGTTTGTGTTCTAGAGTGAAGTATCTGAAAACATGTGTGTCTGTCTTCTCTGCTGTGTCTCTCGTCTTGTTGTGGTCTTGTGTTTAGATTCCCCTCGTACCAACAGTACCGCCCCTTTTATGAAGGGACTATAATAATTGGTTAAACCAAGGAACGCGTGTCAGTGTAAGCCAAACAGGCAGAGGTTGCATTGTGTAGACAAGCGAGCATGCAGATAGAGGGGAAAAATTACAGGAAGTCGAACTAGTCAATTTTTTCTCTTAATTGCCGTATATATATATATTATCTTGTGTACACAGTGAGAGAGAGAGAGACTCTGTCTTTCTGTGAAAAAGTTGTTCGGTAACATTTTTTTTTTTCTATAGTGGGCCTGTGCTTTCTGTGGCTATTACTGCAAGCGGGGAGCAGTGCTTTAGCGGTGGAATTGACTCAACGATACAATGGTGGAATATCCCCAGCTCCAGTGTAGACCCTTATGACACATATGGTGAGGACATGTACTGGACCCTCTTGATTTTCTTGAGTTTTTTTCTGTTATCTTTTTGTGAAATTGCTTGCTTGTATTACAGACACAGCTGCATGCCAAACATTTGGGCTCTCCTGGTCAAATAATGCATTTTGTTCATTTTCTGAGTGAAGCATCTGTTACATTAAAATGCACGAATACCATTAATTAGTTATTGGCTATTTGCTGTATAAAGCATATTGGAAAAATAAATGTATGGTGTGCAAGTCCCATTTTTCCCAAGGACGTTGAACGTAAATTTAGTTTGTTCCCTGGAAAGGACATGTTAACTTACTTTCATAAAGATTAATGTGTAATTTAAACACTTTAAAACACAACAGTTGCAGTACAGCTACACCCAAAGATTAGAATTCAGAGTAATCAGAATGACTAATTGTGCTTGTTTTTCTCAGATCCCAGTGTTTTGGCTGGTTCATTTCTGGGGCACACTGATGCTGTTTGGGGACTGGCCTACAGTGGAATTAAAAACCGATTGTTGTCTTGTTCTGCCGATGGCACTGTCAAGCTGTGGAACCCTCAGGAGAAGTTGCCTTGTCTCTGCACATTTAACTCAGAGAGAGGTGAGAAGTCTTGTACTGACTAAATTGTCTCTTTCTTGTATGTTTAGTTCAGAACCATCAAAGTTTGTGTGAATTTAAGGCTAGTATTTATTTGGTGAATTTTAAATCTAGGTTCATAGAAGTTGTGCTTTTGAGGGACGGTTGGGGTTGCAATTTGTCGGACAGTATAAAAAGTGTAATATAGAAATAATATAATCTAGACTTGGTTGCAGATTAATTGTGATTAATTTTGTAATTTTATTTATTTAATTTTGCAGAACATGGCATTCCCACAGCAGTAGATTTTAATGGTTGTGATCCAGCATATGTGGTGACCTCTTACAACACAGGCACTGCTGTGATCTATGATCTGGAGACTTCTCAGTCTGTTGTGGAGTTCTCAGCACAGAGAGAGAGCAGTAAGACCTTCTTTGTCCACAAAATCTCTTAAGGCCGCTGTAACACGACTGTTGTGCCGCACTTTGCTACTTTTGTCTACATGTCTTCTGTTTACTTGTAGCTCTTCCAGCTGGAAATCACATTAATAAAGTAGTAAGTCATCCCACCCTGCCAGTCACAATCACAGCTCATGAGGACAGACACATCAAATTCTTTGACAATAAATCAGGTAGGCTTTGGCCTAATCCTTCGTGTTTTCTGACAAGTCTGCTCTCAGCATTAAAGCTTATTGTATGGTTTTGGCACACGCTTTGCTTTTGCATTTTAAATTACCTTTGTTTTAAACATTGAGTAATTTTGTGACCTGGTTTTACTTGTTCTCTTTAGGTAAAGTTATCCATGCAATGATGGCTCACTTGGATGCTGTCACAAGTCTGGCAGTGGATCCAAATGGCATCTACCTGATGTCAGGAAGTAAGTGCTGGTGGTGCTGTTTACCTGGCTAGCCCATCATAATGTTTTATGATATATTTTTTTTATTTTTGGCATATTTTATGATTTAAATAATGGCCACACTACTTTCAAATACTGCCATGACAGCATTTATATGCATAATTAAGCATGACTTGTACTTAAAAGGTATAAAAGGCCTCTATTAACCATTTTGGCTGTAAATATCAGCTCAAGTTAGGAAAGAGTTTCTGCAAGCTTGTTTTGAACCTATACTTTTTAATGGTTGCTTTCTGGAAAACAGTGGTGGGAGCATTTGTGCTGTACATGCATCTCAGAAATTATACAGAGTTTACACCCAGCTGCAAACACTGAGAGTGGAGGTTTTGTCCCTTTTATCCATCTTTCACAGGTCATGACTGTTCCATTCGGCTGTGGAACTTGGACACCAAGACATGTGTACAGGAAGTCACTGCTCACAGAAAGAAGTCTGACGAGTCCATATATGACGTTGCCTTCCATCCATCAAAGGCATACATAGGGAGTGCTGGGGCTGATGCCCTGGCCAAAGTGTTTGTATAGAACACATCTCTGTGAAAGCCTAAACAAATTCACTTTCACAAACAGACAGCAAGAGAAGGATTGGACTGGTTCACTGCCTTGTATAACGAGAGTAGCATTTTTTTTTACACTACATTGAAGTGGCATCTGCCATGCACCCTTACAGTGAGCGCATGCACGATGATCCCAGGTGCCAAGCGGTGGACTGTTGGTTTTGCAAGACCTGGGTGGAGTGCCTATTTAGTTTTAATCTTTGCTTTTCTTCAAAACTAAAAACAGAACAAAAATGTTTAACTGTTCTTTATGGTAAGTCAGAACTGGAGTTATGCCAATGTGGTTTGAGATGAGCTGATAATGTACTGTAGGTATGTTTCAGTGACCATGAATTTAATGTGCTTGTCAGTAGGCCTTCGGTGACCACAGTGTGGGCAAGCTGCATCAGAGGAATTAACCCCTCCCACACCACCAGGCCGTGGGCCAATTGTTTGTTTCAGAAATTGCCCTCTGTAGCGCTAGTAAAATATAAAAACAAAGACATGGAAAAAAAAAAGATGCAGCTCAAATCCACTTCATACCTTTGCATTAGTGTCATGATGTTTTGTGAAAAAAGGTATAGTTTTTATAATCCTTTTTATATAATTGAAGACTGTCATAACAGCGCTGAAGACATTTTTAAAAAATAAAAAAAAGGAAAAAAAAGGGAGTTTGAAGATCAAATCCTCCATCTCAACCCTTTCTGACCCTTCACTTTTGACCCCACATCACTAGAAAGCCCTTGATGAGTCCTACCCTTATGAGTGCTACTGTCTGATGTCGCTGTAATGTTTCATCACATCATGGAAATACTAAATGATCGTAGAAGCACAGTCCGTTTTGCCTTGAGAGCTCTAGGTTATCGACAAATAAACTGCAGCATCCTATCACTATGTGATGTTATTGTACATCTTACTGTAACTGGGTTTATTTATCAATGGTTAGGCAACTGAATGCTATTGGGTTATTTATTTCACTGTTTCAGGGTAGTCTTATTCTCTTTTGTAAAATGTGTGCAGCCCATGGATAATTGGAAGATTGGGCTCTTAAGAAAATGAAGCCATGACCCTAAGAGGTTTTTTTTTGTTGTTTGGTTTTTTTCCCCTCTTTTTAAGATTTCATCCTAGACTGAAAATGGGGTTGACCTTTACCTCGTCGTTTGGCAGAACACAGCTTTGACGCATGGGGAGATTTTTTATAAGTTAAGGGATCTGGATAGCTAGTCTGGCGAATTGCAGTTGTTCTGTTCCCACATTTTATCTTGTAAAACCGTTTTATTTTCAAACACAATTCATGGTGTAACTAAAGACCTTTTGTTTGTGTAATGCATGAATAATACATAAAGTATTTTTTCTAGTTTCCCCAAAAAAGAAAAAAAAACCCTGATCAGTTTGAAGAGTTTTGTAAGTTTTTTTCTTTGATTTACAAACTATGGATTAGCAGATTTTAAAGATTGTACCACAATGCAAAATACGGTTGTTGAAATGTATATAAAATGTCTATAATAAATATTAAATGGTGTACCTGTATATGCAACCTGTCCCATGTCTTACTAGTTTGCACACTTTGTTTCGTGACAGTGGGTGGCAATAACAAAGGCCCAAAGAGTTTGACCGCGTGGACAGAGAAGACAATAAGTGTATGACATACTTGGTCTGCCTTTGATTACTGTACTACATTGAGGAAACAAAACTTGTGCTTAGTGAACATCGTGTACCTGCATTCACTTGATTCATTTTGTGGTCATTTAACATGGTCACCTCCATTTTTCAAATGCATTACTAGTTTAATAAGCAACAGTGGATCATGTAAAAATACCTTGTCCTTTATTGAGAAGTAATAAATTAAATAGAAATATACAGTCACTCTAAAGCCCCCCCCCCCTCCCAGCATGCATATATGGGTATACAAGAAACAAATACGTAAAAGCATCATTTAAGCTAAAGAATGTATATAATGTGATTGAAATGCTCCCAAACGTAATGATATTAACCTATTACGAAAAGATGAAACTGAAGAAGAAGCTGTTTGTACTTCAGTGCATGAATAGTTTGGCCCACCTTAGTGCAGGTGCTCTATGTGACGCGACACACTGACTAGCTGTACTACAGGGGGCGTCCACAAGAGGGCGCTCAAATGACGGCTTTCCAAGCTTAGCTCTTCGTTTTGGCTACTAGTCCAGATCTCTCCTGTGCAACCTGGTCCTAGAGGAATCAATTCTTGAAACTGACAATCTAACCGCGTGCATACATTGCCTTATTTTAATACAGTAGAGAAAATGCTTGTGTTCGTTTTGACATCAACCTTAGAAAAGAAACAAAAATGTATGTTTCCTAAAATACACGGACAAGGCCACATCTCAGGGAATTACTTTCCAGGGTCAAGATTGTTAGGTTATACAGATCCTTTGCATCAAGCACACCTTTGAAGCATACAACCATGCAGACCCTTTCCTCAACCAAACTGTGACAAAAGGGCTGTCCCTGCACAGAAAAGATAACTAGTTTTGTGAAAAAAAAATTCTAGTATGTGTAGAAATAGTTTCCTTCTCGTCTTTCTCTGTATCTTTGTGTCGTTCTAAATCTTTCTTTGTTTTTTCTTTTTTTTTTTTTTATTGCCGTGTTTCTCCCACCTACCCAGGAACGTGCTAATTTCTGCCGCCTGTGAAAACAAGCTTCTAATTGAACTCGGTGAAGTCCCTGCAGATCCCCCGTACGATCGGCTGCTCAAACTGCTCAAGGCCGCTGAACTCCCGGGTAAAGAAAGTGTGGGTGTCTTTGGGCTCGGACGCCATGGCCCTCAGGTCCTCCATTGGAGCCCAGGCCACGCCCACAGAGAACACTGTAA
Source organism: Brachypetersius gabonensis (assembly GCA_037577145.1). Lineage (NCBI taxonomy): Eukaryota > Metazoa > Chordata > Actinopteri > Characiformes > Alestidae > Brachypetersius > Brachypetersius gabonensis. Next base: position 35,697,643 of record JBBJLR010000001.1, read on the forward strand.
TCCCTGTAACAGGACAAGATTAACCCAATATCACTGTTCTAGGAACAGAAATGTAAAGACCATTCAGCATTACAACATATATGTTACAAAATGTTGCATAAGAGAGAGAGCCATTGTTAAATAATTTAAGGATTAGTTTTCATTAAGGGAAAAGTACAAATCCACAGGGCAGCAGCTAGTGAACTAACTGTAAAAAATGTAGAATCCATTGTCTGTTATTTTTAAAAATAACCCTATTGCTTTGTCTCTGAAAGTTTAGTTTTTTCAGACGTTAAGGCTAAAAAAAACATAGAAAAACCACCATCATCCATGTTTGTGTCCCATCGTGTCTCATTTTGAGAGAAATCTCGGTAACATTATTCTCACCTGCCCTTTGAGCAGCGATTGCTGGCCCTCTGACATCATCATAGGACTGTCCGTCTGTGACAATGATGAGAAACTTCTTGCCAATGCCCATCGAGCGAGGCTGGAAGAGATTCTCCACGGCGTAGGTGATGGCATCTCCAGTGGCTGTTCCACCACTCATGTACGGGATATTCTGGATGGCCCTCAAGGCATCATCTTTCCTTACATGCTCATTGAACCCGAACTCCATCCTTTGGTCATAGGTAAACTGGATGGTCCCGACACGTGATCCGATGTCTGAGATGTCGAAGTTGCGAGCGATAGAGCTTAAGAGGTTCAGCACGAGTCTGAAGTTTGCGTCGCCCACACTGCTGGAACCATCGACCAGGAAGCCCAGGTTGACTGAGTTATAGCACGTCTTGCTGCAAAGTAGCTGGTCAACAGAGCAGAGCTTCTGAGCCAACGGCTTTACGAACTTGTTCGTACTGAACCAGCTGGGCATAGTCAGTGTGAAGAACCCATTGTCTTTGCAAACTGCCTATAAGACACACAAAAACACAAAGAGGTCACTCGGTGACTATTTTCTTTAAAAGTAGAAAAGCATTCCTGCTCTGATGAGAAACTTACTTTCTTCATGTAGTCCTGATCCCTGACCACGCCCATCTCTTCAGGGATAGGTTTGGCCACAGACACTACAAACACATTAATACCAGATTCTCTAGCCATTACTGCTGCATCCTCCAGGTTGTCAGAAGGCCATCCATCAACAAAGGCCACGATAATCCTGGGATGACCTCTTCGCACCCCGTGATCAGGATTAAAAAAGTTCCTGACTGTGTGTAATATGCCCTTGCCTGTGTGAACAGAGGAGTTAGAAAAGTGGCAGGATTAGGAATAGCTCACCAAGACATGCTAGAGTGAAGAATTCTTTACTACTGGAGCAATGCGGCTATTTCTTCTCACACACACTAGATATCAATATTTTCTATAAAAACATTTCTCAACGGCTCAAACCTCATCCAGCTCCGTTAGGGTGTTGCAGACTTGTTGATTTGGCTTAAAACACAGTATGTGTAAAAATGAGCAAAACACCACCAACCCTACTGCTGGAGAGGACTAGTCCTCGGTCTTAGTCCTAATCCTGAGGCAGTTTGTGAACACACTGACGTTAATTTTTTTGCTTACAAGAAGTCATTGTATCTTATCTTAAGTGGTAACATGTATAGATTTGAGCTTTTGTTTGCTATAGCATTCTTTTAAAAGGAGTCCTGCACCTGTATTGGTGTTCCCCCCTATGTAAGCTGTCTCTTTCAAGGCAAAAATCACATCTTTAGGCATACTGTAGTTGCCCAGGTAGAATTCAGTCCGAGGCGTTTCACTGAAAAGAAAAATATGAAAATGTTTAAAATCTTGATTGTTGCTCAGAACGTGTGCGTGTGAAAAGGGGACGCACCTTGCCTGGACCACGCCCACACGTGGGCCGTCCGGCCCCACCTTCAGCATGGCAGCAAGTCTGCCGACGAAGTTTTTCTGCAGGTTGAAGCGCCGGTGCCCTATGTTGTAGCTACTGTCCAGCAACAGAGCAATATCCACTTGGCAGTCTGGTGCAAAATGAAAGGTACTTAAAAAGACAAGGACAAGGAGGCCCTTTTCTAAACGGACATGTCATACCTGTGGGTTACACACCTCTGTTTTCTGCTACTGCGGGTTTCTTCAGAGTTTTCTTGACCGTTTTCTTCACTGGAAGGAAAGAAAAAACAAATGGGTATCCATTACTACAGACCCTCATGTGTGGATAATGTTTAGATGTGAAGTGAGTCTCGGGTACCTGTTCCAGGCGCTGGGATGGCAGAGCTGCTGGTTTGACTGGACACTTCCAGAGGTGAGCTGATAGTTCCTGACGGTGGAAAATGTGAATGTTTTACTAACAGTATCACTGAGTATGACACTGTAACCTACAAGAATTTATTTACATTTATGGGATTTGCGTACATCCATCTCCAGACTACCCTCCCGGACAACCCGAGGCGAAAAGTGGGAGGGGCACGTCGCACCTCCATGGTTTTACCCACTAAGCTACTACCGTCCCAGAATGTGGAGGCTGGCTCAGACATTATATTCCTTTATTTTGGGGGCGTTAAATGTTAGAGTAACTGAGTTTGAACCGTTACCGTCTGCACTCTACTGTAACGCTATTGGGAAGAGCGCCACCTACTGGCCACAGTGAAAGATGCAGTCCATCGGGACAGCGCTTGAGACTGGATGCCGTGTGCGTAAGAGCTGAGGTAGTTGGTTCTGCCCGGCAGCTTCTGGATCTCCAGCGCCCCGCCCGACACTCCTATGACCCCTCTGAAACAAGCATAAATAACGAACACCACACACTGTAGTGACCAAGAGTGCTCAGTGTGAGCCTGGCTCAGAGTTCCTATGAGGTTCGTCCTTCTGTCACATTGGAAACGGCGTCGCTAAGATAAGATAAACCTTTATTGGTCCCACAATATATTAATAATGTTAGTAATAGTGTGCAATCATTTGGAGACATTTTGCCCTGTTTATAAAGTATTATCCAATAGATCTGCACCGGGTCTATCAGCAATCCGAGCAGCTAAGTCAGTTGAAGTGTAAATAAGATCATTTGCGCTGCAGGGCTGTGGCAAGCTTTCCAAAGGTTGTTTTAATCGGACAGAAGTGAGGGTCGGTGGGTGCGTGGGGGTGGAATCGCATTTTAGCAAAAGTGGATGTTGCGTCCCTCCGTGTGCTGCGTCCCTGGTGCCCTGTGATCATTTCTCCTGCTGCAGCGCCACCGTCTGATATAAACCTTCTCATGAAGACCCTGAATTAGTCAGGGATATTTAACAGCAGAATTCAGCAGTTAATTGGAGAACGGATCATAACTAGCCTAACCTCTTTTTTACAGCTGTGGAAAATCTCTATTATCATTGTTTAATCATTTTTAATCTTTTTCTTAAACTCTTCAACCATTTAAACAACACAGACACACTGGTTCTACAGTCGTTGCAGGCTTTAAGGGCACCGGCTTTAGCCAAAATGAAATATTCATCCAACTTGACTCTTTTGTCCTTCGTGTTAATCTGTCCTTTACCTGTGGACCCCCGCGCCGCACACGCTGGAGATCGAGGCGTAGACCCCCGAGCCGAACACGGACAGTCTCCACAGGGTGCAGTTGGCTGGACACAGCGCCAGGTGGACGGTGTCCGGCAGGTCCGCCGCACGCGTCCCGCACGAGATGGACTCTGGAACTGAGCAGCAGCAGATATTTACTGATTTATTTCACATTCATTCTGAGTTTCCGCTGAATCCTCCCTAGTGTCGCCGGAGCCGGGCAGGGACTCACCCTGGACGGGGCGCCGGGCGACAGCAGAGCTATTTACAAACATGTATAAGTAATATTTGTTGTTTACTTCAAAATATTATATGTTTATATCGCATCTCCATTGTACGCATCATTGTAAACACCTTGCGTTTACTTTCAAAAACGTTTTGCTCCACTTTTAAATAAATAAAATTTTGACCATGTATATGATACAAATTGCGTGTTTGATAACTTAAATTCTTTGAGTAATCAGCCGGAACAGGTGATTGACTGGTGTTACCCAGAGATATGAGTTCCTCTTAATTAAAAATGTAATTTTATATTATTTTAATAATAAAGCTGTAGCAATCAAACAACTTGCACACAAACTAGGATTAAAAAAAAAACATGAGTATTTGAATTCTTATTTCACTGAAAGGTAGCTGACAAAAATGGACAAAGACAGACCACCTAATTCAGATTCCAAACTGCTGCAGGTCAGAGACAGAATGCCTGTGTCAAAAGAGACAGTGAGTAAATAAATGCACACTTTTAAAAGTTCTTTCATATTTAAGTTTACGATGTTTTTCACCGTAAAGAGGTGAAAAATGTAGCAATGCACAAACGACCCCCAGCCTACCTAAGACATGGAGAACTGTGAGCCGTGCTGACATGGTAAATGAAGACATCTGCAGAGACACAGTGGGACATTCATCACGCTCCAGAAATCAGAGCTCAGAAAGCTCTGAGCAGCAAAACCTTCACTTAAATCCATGTAATGTTACCGTTATTTTTTACTAAGGAGAACTTATGCCTGTGGTCTTAAAGGCATGCTTGCTCAACAAATGTTGGTTTAAATTTGCTTTTAATATTTGCTTTTCAAACGGCAATGAAATTAGATAGTAGAGGAGGGGAAAAATATGTAATCCCCGAGACACATCCATCACAAGCAGCTCCTTTAGAAGTGCATACTTCAGTTAATCCCCACAGAGAGAGAGAGAGAGAGAGAGAGAGAGAGAGAGAGAGAGAGAGAGAGAGAGAGAGAGAGAGAGAGAGAGA
>JBBJLR010000001.1:35720244-35730928 GCA_037577145.1 Brachypetersius gabonensis
GAATGGATGGGCGGGCAGGCGGGCAGGCGGGCGGATGGATGGATGAATGGATGGGCGGGCGGGCAGGTGGGCGGATGTATGGATGGATGTATGAATGGATGGGCGGGCAGGCAGGTGGGCGGATGGATGGATGGATGTATGAATGGATGGGTGGGCAGGCAGGTGGGCGGATGGATGGATGGATGAATGGATGGGCGGGCAGGCGGGCAGGCGGGCGGATGGATGGATGAATGGATGGGCGGGCGGGCAGGTGGGCGGATGGATGGATGGATGGATGGATGAATGGATGGGCGGGCAGGCAGGCGGGCGGATGGATGGATGGATGAATGGATGGGCGGGCGGGCAGGTGGGCGGATGGATGGATGGATGGATGAATGGATGGGCGGGCAGGCAGGTGGGCGGATGGATGGATGGATGGATGAATGGATGGGGCGTGTGGGTGGGTGGATGGAAAAAACAAGTAAAATCTTAACATGGTAAACATGCAAAGAACATTAACAAAAACATTGACATTAACATCTGCAGAAAAATGACACACAGGTATCTTGTAGAGGTCAAGTGAACTTATTTTCATTTAGAAAATGAACCAAACATGCAGTTTGACTGGGGATGTGGGAACGTTTGCATATGAGTGTGTGTATTTTACCTGCGTTATATTGCGCTCCATCTTCCGTTGCCTCTCACTTATGTCTCCTCCTCGGCTGGTCTCGTGGCTGGAGTTGACCGTGCCGATGATGGATACATATGTAAACACTATGACTGAGATTGGTACAAAGAAGTTGAAGAAGAAAATGCTGATGACGTAAAGCTTGAGCAGCATGGAGACGCTGGCGTGCATCCAGTCAATTTCACATGTCCCATACCTGCGGGCTGCACCATGACAGTGACTTCACTGATCTCGGATTCTTAGACATTCTCTCTCCTCTACTTCAGCATACTTTTTCATGGAGATAAACAGTAGTATAAAAGAGAAGATTTTATAATTGGATACCTCTAAAACTGCCCCAGCCCAGGAGAGGTGCACCAGCCCAGAACAACGAGAACAACCAGACTGCAGCTATGACAAGGCCAACTCTACGTTTGTTGATGTGATGAGCTGAAGGACAGAAAGAGGAAACACTGCATCAGTGTGGTTACACTCCAGTCTGTGCTGATTTATCTACCATTTGTACAGCCAAATAAGATCTGCTAGTTCTAACACGAGACTGAAAAATCTATTGATTTATCAGAGACTTAGCGCATGCACTGTTATTTTTTTAAAGGTCAAGAATACTCAGCAGTCTAATAGTTGACCACAAAAGGAAATATGGTTTATGATCCGAAAAGGTTTGAGCAAAATGAACTGGCAGGACAGAAAGCCCGAGTAGGGAGGCAGGACAAAGGAATGAAAGGGGTGTGTGCAATAGACTGGGGTGGGACAGTCAAAAGGGCTGGGTTTCAACATAACCCTTATTGACCACAGCTGCCCTGAGCACCTGGACTCAAGTGGTGGGAACTCAAAGTTGTAATTTTTTTTGTCTTGGCATACCGTGCTGGGGCTGGCATCCTTTGATGTAGCGGATGACGCTGATGGCCGTCAAAGTGTTGATGCTGATGAGGCCGAAGAGCAGGATCAAAAATCCACCCACCTGGCCAAAATACAATATCTCAGGCTGCGCAAAGATACGGCTTTCTCTGCCAGCACAGGGCTGTAATTGCTCGAGCACGTCTCATCACCCACTAACCAGTTCCCTGAGAAGCAAGCCAGCAAGATCAGAGGATAACTGTGCACAGGCCTGTATGCTGGAATAAGTTTAAATGATACAGCTTTATACTAAAACCAGGCGCATATGACATATTTTTAAAGTGCTTATGATGCACTTTAAAAGTATCACGTGTGTTAGGGAGATACTTTCAAATACTACTAAAATATACAGTACCACATTTTGGGCACACTTTCAGTATTTTGTAAGATCAAATACTCAAAGTGGAATCTCATCTCAGAGATTCTTACATTTTACTTTTTCATTTTCACAGACAAAAAACTTACAAATTTAGTTTATTCATGACTGCATCAGTTACTTACCTTGCATGTCCAAAATGTCCGTATGATATATCCCTCGTCTTTAAACACATCAAAAATGTCCAGAATTCCACGAGAATACCCAAAAATCGCAATGCTTGCATCAGACACAGCAAGGTTCAGTGTTAGGAAATCCTGTGGTTCAAGAGATTTCCTTTGTTTGGTCAAAAGTAGTATCACAACTCCATTTCCAATCCAAGAGAGACATCCTATCAAATGATTAAAAAAAATAACAAAAACAAACAAAAAAAAAAACTAACATTTTCATGAACAATTTCAATATTACCACAAAAGAAATAATAAAACCTTGTCAGTTTTTCTATATAATTAACTATAATTAAGTGAATTGCATTATTACCTAGTATCACCAAATACACAGCGATGGCCGTCTCTCCTCCTTCAGAAACACGGTACACTGTAACATTTGGGAAATCATAAGAATCCATTTTTCATTAAAAAAAAAAGGAACAAGGTGAAATGTGTCAAACTGGACTCATCTCAGGATAAAGTCTTCACAGTGCTGCCTTTGTCTTGCAGTAGACTTTGATGACGGACTCTCCACACGATCATCAGATGCAAAATGCGACAAATCAAACTCCCCTCCTCAGTCAAACTGCTCTTAAACGTTTAAACGTTGAGCTAAAGCTGCCCAAATTGTAATGGAGCATTATACTGCACATCGGATTACAGTGTGCTAATTACTTAATCCTGTAAGGGATTGAGATCGTCTGGGACTGTGTTAAGTCTCTGCTATCAACAAACTTGACATTTGCAGCTGCTCACTGACCCATCAGAGGTCAACAAGCCTGTTTGCTACCAGATGGACATATGTTGCTTGGTACAGGACCCTTTCCCGAGCTAGTTAACTTTTTTTTTTTTTAAAGAAAAATGATACATGAACAATTTCTGAACCATGTTTTCATGTGTATGTGCTCTTTCTATTAGTAAGATAAACTTGAAAACTTGAATCTTAGCTTTATTTAATTTAGTGCTACATTGCTTCATTTAGCCAGCAGCAAGAGACTTGGACAAGCAAGGACTCTACAGAGACAAGGATGCCATCTGTGTGAGACTGTTGAACTTTATTGTTAAGAGAGTTAGCTGAGCAATTTCATTAAATAACAGTAGACTAAACATTATTAAGTACACAGAATGTCAACAATTGTATTTTTATAGGAACAATTGTGTATAAATGGACTATTTTTGATTGCAGATCTGAATGCAGGAAAAAATCAGGATCCAGGGCACTATCTCGGGAGGACAGAAGTCGATCCTACTTCTGGCCCAGCTGGGAGAGCTATGGAGAATTGGGGGTAAAGTCAGTGAATAAAGTGAATATCTATTTTTTAAACAGAAACAAGCAAACAAATAAGCAAACTATATAAATAACTGTGTGATATACTTGGTGGTATTTTTGCCTACACTCTCCTTAGCTTTGCATTACTAAGGAAAATGATAAAGAGGGAAGGAGAGATATTATTTACTAATGCAGAAAATGGGAGATATATTTACCAGAAATGCAGGTGAGGACAAAAATAGGCAAAACCAGCTGAAAATATTTACTGAAGGACTGACATGTTATGGCTTGATGTCAACTCTGTTAAGGAAAAGTGCACTAAGGAAGATTTGCTTCAGGGAGCAAAAAGCATTCCAGTGCACTCCAAGCAGTGTCATCTCAGTGCTCTCTTTTAGGAACGTTAATTTTATGCTTTAAGCATATTAATGTGAAATATTCTTGTAACTTGTCATTCTCTGGTCAACTGTGACGCAAACATCTGATTGAAGCCGATGTGGTCGCATCAACAGATTTTCCTGGTTTGTGTTTTGTGACAGTGGTGTGGTCTTGTACAGGCTAATAGGAACATACCTGTTTCATGAACTGTGGTGCATTAAACAGCTCACTGCAGCCATACATCACTTTTCTCCCCTGTTTGGCCTGCAAAAAAACATGACATCATTATGTGTCATCAATAGCAGAACAACTGCTAAATTCCTCCAGACAACCAACATACCTTTGTGTAGTCAACAAGATTTTGATACTCTATGTAATTTCCCCCACCAACAACAAAGACGATGGCCTGTAAAACAACACAGAGTTCAGAGGCATCAACATTCAAAGAGAAAAAAATACTTTGTGACATTGAAATTAAATTAGAGCCTGGCTAAACTAGAGTGCAGGGCAGAAAGCTGAAAGCCTGTCAGAGCCTGCAGGATATGTCCTGTCCTTAATTGCTCTTACATAGCACCTTTACAATTACTATTTATTTTCTTAAACAATTTGATTCGCTCTTGTTTTGATCCAAGTATAGTGACTAACTCCACATTAGTGTGCACCTTAACAAATAAAATATAGCCTCAGCCTCATCATGCCGCCATTATGTATAACAGTAATTCGTTATCAATTCTTCAAGCCTACCTCCTGAAATGGATTCTTGTTCCTTGGAATCGAGCTGCAAAGGTGAAATGAAAATAATGAATTAATCAATTCTCACTGGTGCTTAGTGAATGCAGCTAATGAAGTAATAAAAATAAATGATGTTATGCTCTAAATATTTTGAGGTGATAAATTTAAGTTCTGGGGATCAAATACAAATTTGATCAGACTCCATAATTCCAACCACAGTCAAATAGTTGCCAGAATGTCTGAATAAAGCTGGATAAAATACACGTACAGATACAGCTTTACAAACTGAACTGGTTCTGAAAACTACTCCCAAAGTACAGGATTTTACCTTTCACTGCCGCGAAGCATCTTTGGATCAAAGTACCTGTAGTCATCCGTCTCCTGTAAAAACACAGTGTAAATTAGGTTACACGACACACGAACAAATTAACGGCTACAAAAACCCCACCGTCATCAGTCTGTATTAAACTCTTATCAAGATCCTAATGCTTCCCGACAACCATTTGTCCAGAGGTGATGACCCTCAAACAGCAGAAAGACGAAGACGTTACTGTCCCGTTTATTTCAGCAAAATTAGAGAGTTGACTCTGGAGACCGTGGTCGATGGCTTTGGTCCTCCTCACTCATCCTCCCTCCTGGCTGAGGCCAAGCTTGTCTCCTCTCCCACAGAACCTCAGTCAGCCTGGCCTGCCGCTCCCGCACATACTTCACCTCAAGACAAAATACTTTGCCGTCAGCTTGCTGAAAGAGGAGCACCATGGGCGCTTCCAAGGGGCTAAATGCTCCAGATTTTTCTGCTATCAGTTTACCCCATTGCTGGGTAATGGCTAACACTAATAACAAGTCAGAAACACAGCTCTTAGAGGCCGGTACTATTGTTTTCATGGACACACCAGGTCGATTACATGTGTCTGTGTGAGGACCATCTGATGAGGGAGCAGAGGCGGTAAGATCTGGATACTTCACTGCCTCTGCTTTTTTCCAACAAGAGCTGTATTGTACATGGCTCTGTAACTCCAGTAGCTGAGAAAATGATAATATTGTTATGTCCTATTCAAATGTATGGTCAAGGGGATGCCGGGTTTGGGCAGAAGCACTTCCAGTCTGTAATGAGATCTGGTAATCTGTCCGCCAGTGCTTACTGAAAGAGTGAGGACCAGCAGAAAGCAGAGGGTGAATCAAGAGAAAATAAGTTCTTTGTGTCAGATAGGGAGAAAGGAAACAGCTTGCAGGATAGTGGAATAAAAATAACATTCTACAATATAAAGGCATAAGCAAGGTGATAAATATCCAGCATTAAAGCATAACAGGGTGAGGGCACCACATCTGCGGTGAAGGTGTCTAGGGAGTACCACACTTCTTGAGTGCATTCTCTAGAAATCTCATTTCCAGGAGTCTTATTATTGGAAGGGTGTCGAAGATTTGCCACATCATATCCTCTTTGCACAGTTCCACATTTATAAAAGATCAGCATTAATCATTCCCTCACACAACCTCAGCAGTTTAGAGACATTTTCAAAGGCGGACTTTCCCTTTAAAACGGTCCAACAACAACTTGAAACAAACCAATGCACTTAAAGGGGAATTTCTCACACAAGGCGAATGAGGTACATGGGGACTTTGGGCAGTTGCATGGCCAAGTCCAATCAGTTTAAATGATTCACTTTTGTTGTATACTTTCTCTTTTTTTTAAATAAAAGAGTTCAGTGTAGTGTGTAAACATGTACTCCTGTATGTACTCACCCTACATCAGTTCAGTCCTATACATTCATACAAATGTTTTAAGGAGTGTGTCAGGGCCAGACTGCCTTTTGACTGAGACACACTGAAGGGCAACCAGGAATGAGTTCATTTCATAAACGTGCATTAACAAAACAATCTGATTTCAGTTTTTTTCACAAGAGATAAAGAGATGTAAAAATGAATGATAATTTTGGCATATAAACCCACACAAACATCATGACTGGAGGGAAAAATAAAATGTGTGGAAAAATATACAATACTTCAATAGATAACTTGCTATTTCCTCCGTAGAGCAGTTGATATGTGTACAATTCTCCACTTCAATTAATTCTGGCAGTCCATGGTTTATACACAAATGTCATGATCAAAGAATAACTACAATACTTTAGCTTATTTCCAACCTATTAAAATAGCACTGATGCAAATGTAGCAGCTCTTTACTGCATGCTAACCTTCTCCTGCTCTGCTTGGCTCTTCTCTACTGAGTCATACTCTTGCACCCTACTGGGGTAGAGCTGAATGATCAGTATTGCAATTATATAAATGGAAACAATTAATACACACATGACTTTCAGGATTTGGGGGGGGGGCTTTATTATAAGTGAATTAAACATAACATGCATGAAGAAGAACTTCTTGAGGGAGCTAATGAAACTCTGTCTGCTGACTTTAAACTCTGTCTATTCTTCTTCCACTTCTCTTCTCCTCCTCCTACACTCTTTCTCTCTCGCTTTCTCTGCAGGTGTCCCCCAGTTGAGGCAGTGTATATTAACAGTGCAGATCAGATAGCCTAGTCTGAGCCCTTTCTGAGGACTGAAAGAGTCTCTTCATTATTCTGAGCACTACACACCATACATACTCACTAACGCAACTGGGCAGTAGAGTGATAAACAACAGACTACTTACAATCCAGAAAGGCAGAGACTGGTCAAATTCTGCAATTCTTTTGGTAATTTACAAGTGTAGCCACAAGGAGGCAGTATGATAGGTATACAATTCAGTATTGTAATGAAATTGGGCGTCTTACACACAATCACCAGGACGGTCTGAAACAAGGCAAAGAAAGACAGCTCACCGGATTTGATTTGACGTCCATCAAGTTGTCCAAGATTCGAGTTACGGGCAAATTCTATGTAAGGGAAAAAGAAGACATTCACAATCAATTAATTGAAAGTCATAGTGGAAGAGATCCCATTACAAACTTATCGTAAGTAATTTATCTTTAAGTATGCTATACTTATACTGTTTCTTCTTTAGCATGTATGCACATTTCTAAAAGGGAGCTTTTGTCCTACAGAACTTTTTACAGTGGGGAAAAACTACAGAAACTGTCACCACTCTCAAAAAAATCAAAGATAAACTACAGGTGTAAAACAAATGAACATTGTAAAAGCAAATAATGTGTGCAAATAAACATTAAATGTCTAAATTAACTAAATTAAATTAACACAAAGTCATCCTGCATTATTCTTGTATTCATTGTCCCCCTAATTTTCATTACCAACATCTGTGTGGGTTTACAGTGAACCCCCAGTTTTACGCTTTTTTTTCCGGTTTAGATAAACGGGAACGTTGGGGCTGTCGTCCCACTATTCTCACGTGGATACTTACGTTTGCTAATGATCTAGTGGGTGCTTTTGGTAGGCAGCATGTCTCTGGCAGAATTCAGTTTTGACCACTATTCTAGGCAGAATCAGTAGAGTTCAAACTAATTTGAGGGGTGTCTGGCATGAATCATTAAACATAGACTACAAATATTCAATAGTGTTAACAGCAGGCAATTCCAAACCAGAATCAGTATGTGTTTAAGGGTATTTGTCTCAATGGAACACCCAGCTGTGTTCCACGATTTAGTCTTCTAGCTAATAGTCTGATGATGTGTCGAAAAAAACTCAAGACATAAGTTTGCTTTTTTTATATTATTCTGTATACTATGTTTAATGAACTAGTAACTAGTTCCACTGCCAGCAAAACAGCCCCATAGCATGATGCTACCACCACCTTGCTTTCTCCTCCAAACATACCCCTGAATGTTAGGGTCAAGCAATATATTTGTCTTTGGACCATTATACTTTCCTCCAGAAGACCTTGTCTTTGTGATCAGCTAGAATGATTTTTTTTCTGCATGGCAGCTTCTCGGTCAATCACAGTGCATTATTAGTTTGACTGTGGACAGACAATAATGCCCCTGGAGTTTACAGTTCATCTGGAGGATTCTAGGACTGGATCTGACCATCCGCTCAGTTTACATTTACAGCATTTAGCAGACGCTCTTATCCAGAGCAACGTACATCAGTGCTTAAAGTCCACAACTGTTCTTAATACCTGTAAAGCTGTACTTAAATCAACAACAGCTTTTAACCAAATTGCTGCTAATTTAGTTACACACCTTAACAAACCCTGTAAGTTCCCTCTCAGTTTAAGGTAACAGACTTTTTCCCCTGACCTTGGCAAAGTCACCTCAGCTACAAATAATTTGCACTTACAAACTTTGCCTCCAAGTGATGTTCCCGACTCTTAATCTACATAATCTAAGACGGTTTTATGTGAAATGTTGACCATGTGTTAGAAGCTCACAGTACAATGAAAAATGTATGGTGTCCAATCAGAAAAAGAATTTGAATTTTTCAAAGCATAATGTCACCTTGACATTTCTCTGCCAGGAGTGCATGTAAAGGTTTGTCCATGTTTTTAGGTCTGATGGTCACTTTTTGTTTGTGCAATATAAATTCAAACAAAACTAACTCCGTTTTGTTCTTAATAACAGGTCATTCTGACAGTATGATTTGAGTATGTCTGCGCTAAATGTATTCTGATTTTCAGCACGACTTAATTGCACATACATTTCGTTGGTCTTCTTGTTGACAGCCAACCACAACTTGCACATATGTTAATGAGGCCACATTAAAGGGCTTATCAACAAGTAATCGAGTAATTACCTCTATGGTAAGTAATTACCTCTATGGTAAGTAATTACCTCTATGGTAAGTAATTACCTCTATGGTGAATCTCTAGTACATCTCTAGCAACTTGGGGTCAAGGGTCTTGCTCAGGAACCCGGCGGTGGTACGCCAAAGGTAGGATTCAGACCCAGGACCTCTTGGTCCAGAAGCAAGTATCGTACCCACTAGGCAACCACCACCATCCCATTCCATTGATAAACATACTGAGGTATAAATAAAAACTGTGTTTTCTGCTAAATGACTGAGTCAGTATTATTATGTTTAAACATTTGTCAGCGTTATTAGGAGAGATAGTAATAAATATTTATAATAAACATCAGAGTTTTATAGATGAGTATTTTTCTTTATGCAAGTCTGGAATCATGGAGCTGAAAAACGACTAAGAACTTTTGGTGTAAGCAATGCCACCTACAGCGAAAGTCCATACAGCCAATCCACACATGTGTTGTCATATCTTTCGCAAGGAACTGAGAGCCACTTGGGAAAGCATGCAAATTTGAGGGATTGCCTCCTTGACAACCCTTCAGTCGTACCAGTGGGTTTATACTCACATGTTGTTTCAAGACCAGATTCTTCACTCCTTCCATAACAAATTGTGAGCCAGTATTCATCACCCTGGAGAAAAGACTAAGAAACAAAAAAGGTCACTTTAAATCTTTGCATTCGCAACAAGTGCATTACCAACAAAATGATAAATTTTCTGAAAATGAAACTTGGTGTAGCCTCATACCCCATGGGTTTCACTCCACTCTGGCTGTAATTGGCTGGTGCAGCAGCCATCTTTGTGAAAGCTCTGGAAAATTAACTATATTAGTTGAAAAGCTACTGTTGTTATTATTTTCTGTTTAATTTACTGCTGTTACTATGAAATTGTGATGGTATGTTATGAAGTGTTTGTTGACACTGGCCAGAACTCACTTCCACTGCTTTATGTAGCTCAGAGGGAAGAGGTCACAGCCAGCATCAATCAGAGCCTTTTTATATTGCTCCAGATCTCCCTGCAAATAACAAAATGTCTGAGGTTTAAATAAATATATTCCTTCAACATTCTTATTGAAGAAAAAAAAAAAAAAACATCTGAGAGGCACACTATTTGCCTAACTACATAATGGTGGATTTGAGACAGATCACTAGCTATTAGGGTTCCATCAGCACCCTTCTATATGAAGGATGATGATAAACCCTGTGTCCTCTTAGCAAAACTGGAGTCTACACCACATTAATGTGGAGGCCATTTTGATTTCACCAACATCATTACTGACTCAGAAAACAAATAACAAAATGGCTGAGTTTGAGCAAAGGACTAGCCAACAATAATCTGCCAAGGGCCAGAAGGACACAGATGAAAGGAAGGACACCACAAGTAGTGGAAAAAGATTTCCTGTTCAACCTCAACTGTCAGCCCTCTAAACACACAACCCCTTTTTGAAGATGACATGCTTCAACAGCCTGCACTAATCAACATGATAGTCATGAGACAGCAGGGTCCTCTGCCCACAGCACTCACACCCC
>JBBJLR010000001.1:35736197-35748135 GCA_037577145.1 Brachypetersius gabonensis
GAGAAGGAGAGAGAGAAGGAGAGAGAGAAGGAGAGAGAGAAGGAGAGAGAGAAGGAGAGAGAGAAGGAGAGAGAGAAAAAGCACAACAGATGATTAATTTCCCCCCCCCTGGGCTTTCAGCTCCAGCAATGAAACCAATCTCCACTTCTGGATCTTTCCCTGAGCGTCCCAGGGTTGGGAGCTGGGTACTGAGGGAGGACGGACTAGAAGGCCAGCAGGGGAAAAGATTTCTTTGTAATTTAAGTTGAAGCTCCAATGAGCACAGAGTGTATGTGGGGAAAAAGAAAAGCTAGTGAGGCTTGTGGAGTTTCTGAAAGGCTTATGTCCTGGATATTAAATTCCTGTACATAAAAGCAATGGAATGAATACTTACTGAAGATTTATAACTTAAGCTGAAGTGAATGTTAATCTCGTCAAATGTCTGTGAGTATGTTCATCTCGTTTGTGTCTGAGTGTGTGTGTATCACCTGAACTGGCCAGTGCCCATGGTGTCTCCGGTGAACAGGCTGTTGCGGGCATCTCGTAAATTCTCTCTTAGTTTCTTGTCAAGTTTCTGTAGAGAACAAATGATCTAGAACTCAAACTGTTGCCATGAAAAAGTGCACAGAACTAAAACAAATGCTTTTTGCACACAAACACCAAGAATTGTGGTTCTCTGTAAGTCTTTGCTCTGGGAGGCGAAGATGACAATTCCACTGACTGGTTTTCATGGCATGACAGCATGAGAGAGGAGACTTACCACGGCGACCATTTCAGCTGCATTCCCTCTTGGACACCGGATTATTGGGACAGCACCTAAGAAAACAGGAAATGCCAGTTGCAGCCAAACGGAGGGCACATCAGATTCTGTGCACATTATCCTTAAGCACACAAGAATGTGCCAAAAGCTCCATTGTTCTTATATTTAATCTACAATGGTAAAATATGAAGGAAAAAAAATCAAGTCTAAATGAAATATATTTAATTTAGCCAAGTTTGTTTCCAACGTTCCTTTTGTCTGTTTATAAAGCAGTCTTTTACTAGATTCTGCACTCAGTGATTACATGAACCCTTTTAACTTGAGTTCCAGAAATTGTGTGTGTTAAATAGCACATCAAGAATAATAAAATATCATGTGCTAATTCCATTTCACACCTTTCTGAAACGCAAACTGACAGCGTTTATTACAGAGAAATGCAAACAATTGATAAGAAATGCTGCCATCTAGTGAATACAAGTAGAAACAAGAAGAAATAAGCTTTACAGTGTCAGTGTGGTTTTTTGAATTAATTCCTTACCAAGGGTGACAAAGAAACAAAAGAGACTGTCCACAATGGTGTCCATGATAGTCTCCATATCTGTGTCCATGATATCTGGTTTGTTGATCGCTGAAAGTGGAGGAAATGTTTTGTTAGCAACAAAAGCAAAAAATGTCATTTGCTTTAAGACAGTATTATGCAGAGCGTAGTGATAGTAGAGGACGCCAGAGGCGACCAGACTCGAAGTGTCTGGGAATGAAGAGGACGGAATCCTTCCTTACTTGTCTTCGCTCTGGCCTTTAACATTAACTGATTACAGACATTGTTTTGACAATGAACTAACTAAGGATGTCACACTCACTGCTGTGTATGTATTGGGGAACACACTTTCTGTATCTGAACAACTTCTCTGTAAGACCTTGGTATGACTGCTGTGACCTGTTCCCTTGCTGCAATGATAAAACCACTTTTTGATTTGAACTCTGTCTCATGGTGAGCTTCCTTTTATTAGAGTTTTATAAGAGTCCTTACTGGAATTTCTCCAACGTCAACCCTGCGCTATTCTCTAATTACTGTTCACTGCTGCAGGAGCTTGTGACTCTTATGCAGACCATTTTGTTTGCAGCGACAATTCACCACTGCGCTCATAGTTGCATGTCCAGTGCTGCTGGCTGACCTTAATGGGGCCAGTAATGAGATTTTAATCATGGAAATCAATTCTCCCTAAATTCCACAAGTATGTGGACTTTGCAATGAGGGGGGTCACATATGCTGCTTACTCAAACATCACTGACACTGACTATGCTGAGCAAAGGCACTGCTGACATTACGGTCTCTTGAATCTAGGTGCTGTATTCTCCCCAGGTAAGCAACGTACATGCGTCCATATGATTTAAAGAAAATGCGAGCCATCAGCCAATTTCAGGTTGCTCCATTGCTCCCTGGTCCAGTTTTAATGCCCATAAGCCCTTTGGAATCAAACCAGACAGGCTTCTCTCCCCACATGCATCTATGAGCCTTGGACACTAAGTTCACTAGATGTCCTTTTCACTATTGGTAGCTATTAACCACCACCAGAAACACTCCACAAGACCTAATGTTTGAGCTCCTCTGTCCTAGCCATCTAGCCTTCACACTTTGACTCATGTCAAAGTTCAGATCCTTACACCTGCCTCTTTTTCCTGCTTCAAACACATCAACTTCAAGAACTGACTGTTGGATTGCTGACTAAAACAGCATTATCTAGGATAGTAGACAGACCTCAAAGTGAACAAAGCACAAGGCTTTGGTTAATAAGAAAGTAAATCTAGATTTGAAGCAGCCGCATAATCAGGAAATATCTTTTCAAGACAGCATTTATTGCAACATATAGTCTATATGAACACAAGAATGCAATTTGTATTTTGCAATTCCCCCCTGAAAAAATTAACTATCCTCCAGCCTTTTGGGACCAGGATACTGAGTCATTACCATCAAAACACTTTTACTAAGTCTACAATGAGAACAAAGATTCCCGAGTCACTGCAGACCTACAAAAACATTTGTCCTCTTTGTATTAGAAGACACCTCACCATGATAGGATATCTGTTCTTTGTTTTGATTGCAGAGGACAAACATGTCATCTTCTAGTGTGATGAAGTTCAAATATTGATCAAACACCTACGGAAAGACAAATGAAGTTTATACTGAAACATACTGTTAGCATTTTTGTCAGAATTTGCCCTTAAACATGTTCAAGTGGCACCAAATTTGCACCAAATGAGAATGAGAAGCAAATATGACGTTCATTTAGAGGGTCATATATTTATTTTTGGCCAAAAGCCCAAAAATGCAACTGGGTAAGTAGGTGCACAATGAATTGTGCACATTAGTAGAAAAGGTAATTTAATTTATTACGATGGGAATTAACTTTGGATAAATTCAATGAAAACAAATGAAAGGTTTCATTATTAGGTTAAAAATAATCACAGTAGAAAATAAAGACATTTTAGTATAACTTACTTTGGTCACCTGGTTCACAGCATTTGCTGCAAGAGCTGCACTTGCAATGTCCTCCAGTTTGCTTCTGGAGATTGCAGAGATAAAGTTCAAATAGTACGACTCATAGAGTTGGTTCCGCAAGTCCTATAAATACCAACATAGGCACGAAAAGAGAGATAAAATTATGCTTTTGTGACATGCAAATTTAAAAATAAAAGTATGCAAATATTTTGATGCCACAGAGGAACAAGAGTGATCACATCCAAAGAAGCCAAATTCTAGACTCTGAAATTTACTGACATAAATAGTTAATAAATAAATGTGTGTACAGCTTACAGCTTACCTGACATATCCTGTCTATATTCTCTTCTGTGGGCATTACAAAATAAATGGCAGGGACATCTGGAATGGGGTCTCTGTCTGAATGCAATAATCTGGGAGACAAAACAAGACATTGAAACACACACACACACACACACACACACACACACACACATATATATATATATAAAACTCCTAACAGGCACTATAACCTTCACAGATGTGAAATTCCCTCAACGCTTGAATGCACACGTCCAACTGTTCTAAGTTTCAGGGATTTTTACACAACTTGCTGTTCTCTTGCTGTTCACAACTGGTGTTTGATCCATGAATCGAACAATGCGTTTCCTGGTTCAATCAGAATTAGTCTTTAATCAATACTCATCATGCTGTTTACGTTTTGACATCATGAGACCAACACAACACCTAACAATGGATCAAGTGTACCTCGCCATTGCGAGGCTTCAAACAGGATGTTCTCAGACGGAAGTGGCCACTGAGCTTAGAGTGTAATTGATGCTCATGGGCACACGGCACGAGACGTTTTTTGTTGTGGTATACTCACCACTGTTGGCTTTTGTTTCAATAAATTGTTTGAGATGAAGACATGAGCTGGTGATGCTTCTCCTTAAATGCCCTACTTTCATGATATAATATCATTTAGTGTGAACTTTTGACATTTTCCATAAATTTCACCCAAAGACCAAATATCCCTAACTTGGGAGTAGTGTATATATAGATTATTCGTAATTAAAAAAAATTAATTATCACTGCAAGATTCACATCAAAAGGTCCTTACAGGTGAAGAGTGATCCCCAAGTCTCTTAACTCTTTCACAGACAAAAGGGGAGAGATGATATCTTGGCCATAGCGATCGTAAACAAGGACCTAATTAGAAAGCAAATCGACAATTACAATGTTATAACCTCATTCATCAATACATAACACAGGCTATTTGATACCTTCTAAGACTGTGCACAAGAAGGAGTTACTACCTTCCATACGGGTTCAGCCGTCGTGTTTTTCAGAGGTGGGGCATTGAAGTTGAGCATTCGCTTTAAGGCAGCTAAGGGGAAATTAATGAAATAGATCATTAGCCATTAATGAAAATTCAGAGTGCAATAGCAATTTATGATCAGGACAAACATACTTGAGCTCACGTCATTAGCTTAGCAAGTGTAACACCACATAAACACCAAGCGAGCAATTTTATATAACATTCGTAGTTTCCAATAGGGGAGTATGATGGTTTACTGCCCTCCAATTGTGAATCACACAATTCTGACATAGATGTGATCTTAAGGATGTCAGATAAGTGTTTGCGCATGACAATAACATTCAGTGTTGTAGTTACATATTTCAGGCTTTTTAATTCATAATTCAGACCCCAGTAGCATTGAGAATATAGAGAACATTTTTGATGTTTACTAACAAGTGCATTGCGCAAACAAACTGGTATTTGAAGGGTAAAAAAAAAAGAAAAAGGAATAGATATTTGATACTTATGACAAGAACTGATGTTAGTTTAAAAAAATTATGTAGTAAAAAGTATATAAAATATATATAATATACAAATATATGGTCATAATATAAAATGTTATATAAAATTGCTTATGTAGCCAAAAACGGATAAATGACAATCTGGTAGAAATCACTAAACTACATTTCTCTTAAACTATTAAACTATTTCTCAAGTGTTGAGTTTACAATGAAAGCATTGCAACCCAGAAAGGCCACGAATAAGCTGAAATGTTAATAAAAACGAAGAGGATATATACACACGCGCATATATATGTATATATATATGTATATATGTGTGTGTGTGTGTTTATATATATATATATATAATTTGCACACACACAGATTAATGTAAAACGTGAGTCTTCTAGGCCTGTTGTATTTAGGACACAGTCGGTTGTAAATCCCCAGAATCTTCATGTTTACAGGAATAACAGCTCGGGTTCGGCGGACGCTAGCTAAGTAGCATTATAACTTCCCTACGATACATTCTGCCCTGTGCTTTACTCTGGGCTTGTCCGACCACACGATGCTCTTTAAATAAAGGGCGTTTTGAAGAAAGTATATGTATTTAAAACAGAGTATCTGACTGTTGACTAGCTAGTCAAGTTGAACGTACAGATACTGTCCACAATGCTGCCTAAACCCGAGTATGATTCTCAATTTTCAATAGTTAACGAGGTGAACGTAAACATCCCAACATTTAAAATAAACCACACAAGTCTTTAAAAAACGCATCATTTCTCAACAAACCTGTCTGTTTCTCCCGGATGGACGCGGCCATCTTTATTATTTATGTGCTGTTCGGGTGACGTGGCGGAGCGGAGGAGCAGCACAGCGCCATCCAGCGGACAGACCGAGCAGCTCCGACCCCAGATACACAACACCTGTAATAACTTCGAGTGTAAAAGTGTGAAGTACTAAATACTCAGATGTAAACACACTACAGCTCAGAGTAAACAGCTTTTCCTATATATGAAAAAACCCTTACACAGTATATGATCGAAAGAAATTGCTATTCTTACAGTCCCAGACGCACAGATAGCACAAAACACACACAAACACGAACAAGCGACATGAAGACAAAAAGTAAAACACAACAGTGTAACAAATATCAGTGCAATAAACATTTAGGAGGACGAGCAGCAGATACATAGTGAAGTAGATATATACTGAGGTAGTAGAGTGCAGTGCAGAGACGCCGAGGACGTGCAAGAAGTAAACTGTTTGTATGTTTAATGAACATGTGGAAAAAGGTTCAGTGCAAATGTTCATAGCAGAATAAAAAGTACAAAGTGGCCCTGTATTCCTTCCTCCTGCTTCACTTGGGGTGAATGGGTTAAATGTAGAGAAATAATTTTGTGCTGTTCATACTGAGTGCTGTGCTGTGTTCACGTAGGACAAATGGTCACTTTACACTGACCTGACTTTAACACGGACTTTACACTGACCTGACTTTACACTGACTTTACACTGACCAGACTTTACACGGACTTTACACTGACCGGACTTTACACTGACCAGACTTTACACGGACCTGACTTTACACGGACTTTACACTGACTTTACACTGACCGGACTTTACACGGACTTTACACTGACCTGACTTTTCCTTTTTGACAGGATTTGTTAAGGTGTGTTACTTAATTGCCGGTGACTTGATTAAAATGTTGATCTGAGTTTAGCTTTGCAGGTAAGAACTACATCAGCACTGGCGAACATAGCTCTGAATAAGTGTCTGCCAAATGCCATAAATGTAAATGAACAGCACAAAATTCTTTCTCTGCACTTAAATCATTCACCCAAGTGGGCAGTCAGGAATACAGCCCTGGGGGAGCAGGGGAGTACCTCAGTGTTGCCACTATTAGTCATTGGATATGAACCCACAACCTTCTGATCACAGGGGCAACTCCTTAACCTCCAGACCACCAGCCAAAAAACTAATGAGACGTCCCTGAAGGATTTAATATAGCATTACATTATACAATTATAAAGTACATGTAAGATGCTTTCTAATTGCATTAAGCATCTTACAGGTGAGAAGTTTTAGGTGAGAATCCTCCAGGTGTTGAAGTAGATAACCAGCAGCTCTGTATTAAAATAGTTCTGTATTTTATTTGTTTAATCCTTTAATAGCCCACTGACAATCTTCGGATAATTTATTTTACTGCCGGGTATATAGAATTTGTTTTGTGGGAAAACTGTGTACTAAAACATAGTACATCTAAAACCACATTAATGAACACACTTTCAATGATGCACTACTTAGTGTGGTTTTAGTACTTTAATAGGCATTCTGACATTTTGATAGACAAAGAATTCTTGCTTGTACACTTAAGGAGACAATGAAAACAAAATAATGAAAGTATTTAATAAATATACGTCATACATGGGGAGCCAAAATCTCTGTCAAATGTGATATAAATAATAATAATAAAAAAAAACCCATAGTAAAGCTATGTGTAGTTTTGTATATATTTTCGTATACTTTAGAACACGCTTTGCAGGTTTGAGGTTGTGCCTATCGTTTCAAATCAGTCAACACTTCTGTCGGTCGCGAACAAATCAGTTCTTTGACTAAATTTGGGCACAGACAGAAAACTACTAGACTGACCGCAGACAATAAAACAGCACTTTGCCCCCGAACTCAGTCAGGAAAAACCTAGCGGCGCGAAATTTCACAGGAACTCTCAGCTCCCAAAGACCTATCGATCCTCTCCTCCACAGAGAACTGACGCGATGGTTTCCTGAGAACACTTTACATTATTTATTAAAAGCTCCCATGAGATGAAAATGTCACTTTATGAGATTTTTTAAACATTAATACGGGTTCCCACAAGCCTATCTATGGTCCGGCAGTGGCTAGAAATGGCGATAGCCCAAAATGACAAGGCAGTGAGGAAGTCCATCCCACTTCCCGACTACCGGGTACTCTGTTTGACTGTGGCTGATGTGAGGAAAACTCTGCTCAGAGTCAGCCATCGGAAAGCTGCTGGACCGACATCATTCCTGGTTGCAGCTCAGAGGATGTGCAGAACAGCTGGCAGATGTTCTCACAAACATCTTCAACATCTCTCTGAGCACCGCTGTCATCCCAACGTGCTTCAAAACCACCACCATCATCCCAGAGATCATCATCAGTGTCCTCCTCAATGACCATCGTCCCGTCGCACTCACACCCATCATCATGAAGTGCTTCGAGAAGCTCGTCATGAGGCACAGCAAGAGACAGCTGCCTCCCTCACTGGACCTCTGCAGTTCGCATACCGGTGTTATGCCGAAAAAGGCATCCCTGCCGTAGATTGCATCCCCCTCTCGGGAGCGCGCGCCACAAAAAAAGCGAGTGGAAAGCTGTTTTTAACGTGTAAATACTGTCGTTTCTGTTTATGTAAGCTCATAAAATATAGGTAACATATTATACAACACGATATTTGCCTAAATACAGATCAGAAACTACAAATAAATATGATAGATCGTGGTTCTAAAAACAGTTTGCGACTTGCTAGTCAATCACACGTATATTATTGTCAATTTCGATCGTTCAGAGGAGCGGACAAACATTACACAGAAATCATTGAGAAATGAGAAGAGGAAATCAAAGGTTGGAATACAACACACTGGAAAGGAGCTTGGAAAGTAGCAGTGAGATGGACCAGAAAGAACAAAAAAAGAATTGAAAGCGAAACAATAGGGTTAGCAAGGGTGCTAGTTGAAACACTGATACAGGAACCACGATCTACGGCAAACGAACCCAATAAGGGGTCAAACCTGGAGCATGAACAGGTCCCAACACCAGATAGCTTGACCAATACCATACCACAACGAAACATTCAATCTGGGGAGACTCCAACTAACACAACAAAAACCGCAGCGCAAGACACAAGCAGCAATAGTTCAAGCACAATAGCACTAGACAGTGAGGAATTCCCATCACTAATAGAACAACAGGAAAAACAGCCCAACCAAGCCAAGACTGCAACCAAACGAAAACCACGGGAAAGCAGCCCAGAATTGCTAGTCCATAAGAAACCCATGGACTCTTATTCATCCAAAGAGCCAACAAACCAAATTCAATGTGGAAGGAGCCCCAGGAATACCGAGCAGGTATCAGCTATTGACCCCAAGGGCAAATCCAGACAAACCCAACAACAACAAGTCAGTAAACACAACCAGGCTCATCGGAAATCTCAAGACAAACAGACAGTTTCACACGACATGAACATCAGGGAAACAAATACGCGAATTGGAACCTCCAACCCAAAAGACCAATCCTAATCATAGGGGACTCGAATCTACAAAACCTATCGGTAATAAAAGATAACAAGGTACAGGCGGATTGCTATCCAGGGGCCGAATAGCACACGCACATCACCTAATCAGAAATAGGACTCCCACTTCGGACAACACCCTAAAGGTCGTGTTATCATTCGGAATTAACAATAGGGCACAAAACAATCCAACAATTACTAGAACAACAGTTCAGGAAAATGGTGAAAGGAAACATTCCCAAACGCTGTAATGAAAATCCCGCTGATACATTTTTCCACCAAACTGCCAACTGCGGAAAAGAACAACATAGTAACCCTTAACAACTTAATTAGATACACAGGACTAGAAATTCCGAAAATACACTTCTCAAGGTTCCACACGAAAAGGGATGAGGTCCATTGGACCCAGGAAACGGGGATGGCAATGTGGGAAAATTAGAAAGTACATTTAAACTAATTCAGATTAAAAGCCCAAGGAATGGGGAAAATAAGATGGTAATTGACCTATCAGAGCATATCAATTTAATACAAGTGGAAGAGGAAATTCTAAGTAAAGGACTCTCGTTTGTCCCAGAGCACCAAGAGTACGGACCAAAACGACAGGAAATGGCCTCACAAATCACGGAATACCACCAGAGACTAAAACTAGCTGTTTTTTTCAACCCAGAACAGGAAAATGACAGGTTACAATTTCTACCCAAATCAGACTGGGAACAAAAATACCACCCAACAAAATACCAAAGATCATACAAGATCTGGTCAAAAAAGATCTGGAGACAATAAAACACCTACCAGTTATACAAAAGGGAAGATCTAAGATAACAAAGGAGGAGAGATCTGCCATCAAAAGCTTAAGGGAAAACGGTAATATAGTTATCAAACCGGCGGATAAAGGGGGTGCAACTGTGATAATGGACAGGACACAATATATAACAGAGGCCCTTAGACAACTCAACAATACAGATTATTACCAAAAATTAGAGAAACCCATATATCAGAAATCCGTTTTGCTATTTACCAGTAAAATAGACAGATTAGTAAAAGAGGGAATTTTACAACAAAAACAGGGTAAAGTACTCAAGGGGCCAGACCCACCTAGACCAAGGAGGTTCTACCTGCTTCCCAAAATCCACAAACCACGGAATAATTGGCCAACCCCCTTCATGCCAGCAGGGAGACCAATAGTGTCTGACTGTAACAGACTCCTGTTACAGTCCTCCTGTTACATTTTGAATCCTATAAAATTGCTGAATATCTAGACCACATTCTAAAACCACTCTCCACAATCCGCCCCAGTTACATCAAAGACGCAGGAGACTTTGTTCAGAAAATAAACGAAACCACACCAGAACCAAAAGATTGTTTGTTATTCACATTGGACGTCAACGACTTATACACTATTTTGAAAAACACCCAGACATTAAGAGTCCAGATAATAAAATATTGGAATTACTGGAACTTAGTCTGAAAAGGAACGCACCTCAGATGACACTCACTGGTCTCCAAATTGTACACAAATGTCCTTAATGCTGACGCCAAATGCATTTCTGTACGTCTCATCATCAAGTGCTTTTAGTGAATTGTATTTGAGTGCTTCGTAACTACCCTGTGTACATTTTACTGATGTCACTACAATAAAGACAAATTTATTAGGGGATGCATTTTCAGGCAGTGCAGCTGTTACTGTATTTTCAGGCCCTTGATAATGTAGCTCCCATTATCAAGTGCTTTTTATACTGTTTATCTGAAAATGTCATGAATAACCTGTACAGGTTTTATCATTGTAGCTGCAGTGCAGCCAGAATAATGAAAGTATGCCTCTTCTTGGCAGGGAGTTTTCATTTCTGTAGCTCACATCAAATGCTTTTAGTCATTTGTATTTGAGTGTGTCTTAACTAACCATTGCAAGATTCACTGATGGTAGCTACAATACTACCAGATTAAACAGGGGGTGCCTATTTGAGCAACATAGTTGTTGATAAGGCTCTGTAGCTCCCATTATAAAGTGTTTTTTTTAATCCTTTTTATGTGAGAGGGTAATGACAGTGCAGCCAAATTTAAGAAGCAATGTATTTCCTTGGAAAAACATATAATCACATCGCTTTGGCGTCAGCATTAAACACGTTTGTATACAACTTGGAGACCAGTGAGTGTCATCTGAGATGCGTGGTGCAATGCTGTTTAAGCCATACATTATACCGAGACCCAGCAGTTTTAAAACGACTGAGCAGCACCTTTTTTTTAATGTTACTGTACATGTAATACATGCTTATAATGTAACAGCAGTTATGTTACCAAATGTTTGTCTGCTCCTCTGAACGATCTAAATCTATTCAATTCAATTTATATAGCGCTTTTAACAATGGTCATTGTCACAAAGCAGCTTCACAAAATGAAAAAATTGAGTGTATGAATGTGTGTGTGTGTGTGTGTGAGAATGAAATGCCTCTGATGAGCAGCCAAGGTGACGGCGACAGTGACAAGGAAAAACTCCCTAAGAAGCAATAGGAAGAACCCTTGAGAGGAACCTGGACTTCATCAGGGAACCCATCCTCATCTGGGTGATAACAGATAGAAATGATGGAACATCATGTGTGTTCTGCAGCTGAAGGT
>JBBJLR010000001.1:35748235-35758500 GCA_037577145.1 Brachypetersius gabonensis
AGAGAGAGTAAGAGAGAGCGAGAGAGGTTTAAAGTCCATGCACGGGGAGCCAGAAGTACTAAAATGAGTTTAAAAAATATATATATTGCCAAGAAGAAAGCAAAAAAAAGAAGCAGAGAATATTTCCGCGTAAAACGATCAGTTTCGTTTTTGAAAAACAAAACAAAACAAAAAAAACGCGTGTGACTGGATCCGCGAGTCCCGATCCGTGTATAACTGGGGGTTTACTTTATATTGCGCATGTTGATATCGCGATGACTGTACAGTTGCGATATATTGTACAGCCTTATTTCATGTACTGATGTAATCAGTGATTTTAATTCTATTTTTCAGTTTTATTTTTCAAGACTTGGTGTATTGATTTTTTTAAATAACTTGGCCTACCCTTTTTAGTTTTGTTAATATTGGCAATAGTGAGAAGTGTTATTGTTGGGTTCGAATATATTTGATATAGGCCATCCAATTAATGTAAATGTCATGTTTTAGTTGTTATAATGTGATGGAGAATTTCATTTTATTTTTTGTTTTATTTTTCAGTCCTGGCTCCATTGCCACCATGTGCTCCCTTCACATTTCTGTCTGTCTAGAACCGGCCCTGATGTGAAGTAATGTAGAAAATTGATGGGATGAACAGTGATGCATTTCTCTGTTCTTAGCTGTTAATGATTAATGTACATCAAGATCTAAGCTTGTTAAATGTGCTGACCTAGCTAGCATGCATTTGTTGTTGCTCTGAAAAAAATAATCAGATAAAAGAAAAAAAAAAAATAGTGAAATTTTTTTTTACAATGTTATAATATAAACAAAATAAATACCTTCACACTCTTGGAGGTATTGCTTCCAGAAACCCAATGTCACATGTTCTCTTGCTTGGTTTTCCTCCTCAGAAAACCGAGCAATAAAAAGAGAAAACATGGACTCTGCGGTCATCCTTTCAACTGGGCCACAGAAAACGGAGTAGAAACGCTCAGGACACGCCTGGATGTGCTCAAAAACACCTAATGTCTGGAGGCCTGCACGAAATCTATTATACATAAATAAATAAATAAATAAAGTAATTAATACAGTTCATTCTTGTAAACAAATACATTGACATACTAATATAATCTTCATTTAAAACTGATTTAAGAAGCCAACCTTTGAAGAGGCAGCTCCATCCTTAGAATCAGGTAAAAGTTGAGAATGTCTTCAAGCAGTATGTTCTTCTCAGTCAGTTTGTTGACCTGTCTTTGGCAGCCTGCTACTTGCAAATACTCAGATGCAGACCGCATTGCTCTCTTCAAGTCCGCCAATGAGTTTGATTCTGCGATCTGAAACAGTAGTCTAGTTTAACTGCACAACAGGTTCAAACAAAACAACATGCACAGGGCTTTGTACACCACTCTTAAATTAAACATACAGTGTAACTCACCATTTTGATTTTTTGTGTTAAAGTGACATTTCCCAGGTCTTCAATGTTTAGATTGTAATCTGG
Source organism: Brachypetersius gabonensis (assembly GCA_037577145.1). NCBI lineage: Eukaryota > Metazoa > Chordata > Actinopteri > Characiformes > Alestidae > Brachypetersius > Brachypetersius gabonensis. Next base: position 35,749,710 of record JBBJLR010000001.1, read on the forward strand.
TGGGTAATGAAACAGGCTGTAGTAGAGTGTGGAAGAGAAGAAGGTCACAGGAGGCCCTCCATGGACGAGAGAGATGGCCAGCAAACTACCAGCCTCATAGTATAGATCATCCCTCAACACTGTGCACAAGAATACCACCATTAACAATGCCTTCCATGCTGGTTTCATTTTCACAAATCATTGTATTACTTACAGTTAAGGTCAGAATTATTAGGCTCCCTAAAGAAATCACACAAAATCCATAATATTTCATGGAAATGACCATAAGATAACTTAATACTTGCATTGCTCCCAAAAGAACACAAAATCTCCACAAAGTTTGATTAATACATTTTACCGATGTGCTGAAGTTTAACAAGAAAACTGAAAAATGACGAGGCCAAAATTATTAACTCCTGTGTTTTTTTCTCTTTCAAGACAAACCTGACCCTTCAATTAGCTTTCACACCCCACCTGAGTAATCAGCAATGGAAAACATGGCCAGTGGCACTTGAACTACTCTGACACTTTTGGTAAGAAGCAATTTCATCATGCCAAAAAATAAAGAAATGAGTCTGGACCTTCGAGAGAGGATAGTAGATGCTCATTGTGAGGGTGAAGGCTACACTGCCATTTCCAAATGTTTCGCAGTGTCTAGAACAGCAGTACGATGCATGTTTGCAAAATCTGTTGCAAACAAATCTGGGCGTGGCCAAAAGCACAAAACTTAAAAAACTCTTCTGGAGCTGATGCGTCAAGGATGACAGTTGTGAGAGCTCTTCAGCGAGCTGTTTGGACACAGGGATGTTGCTTTGTTTGGAGAAGGAAGCGAGAGGCCTTCAACCCTAAAAACAGTTCCCACTGTTAAACATGATGGAGGGCTGTTGTGCTTTTCAGGCCCTGGGAGCCTTGTTTGTGTTCATGGGGTCATGAAAAAAGAGCATCATGTCGATATTTTGAAAAATAATTTAAATAAATACGTAGCAAGTCTCATTTTAGGTTGCCGCTGGGTCTTTCAGCAAGATAATAACCCAAAGCATACCTCCAAGATGGCCATAAACTTTTTGAAGGGCAGCAAAATCAGGGTCCTGGAGTGGCCCTCACAGAGCCCAGATCTCAATCCCATTGAGAATCTGTGGCAGGTGCTGAATGTCCTGCTCGAAAACCTCGCAATCTAGATGAGCTGGAACAATTTACCATGAAAGAGTGGGCTTGTATACCTCAAGAGACATGTGCCAACCTAGTTAGGGACTACAGAGAGAGGTTCTTGTCAGTTGTAAGACAGAGAGGTCACACAATTGAACATTAAATGTCAGGGAGCTAATAGTTTTGGCCTTGTAATTTTTCAGTTTTCTTGTTAAACTTCAGCACATCAGTAAAATTTATTAATCAAACTTTGTGGAGATTTTGCCTTTGCTCTTTTGGAAGCAATGCAAGTATAAACAGTTTTTGTTATGGTCATTTCCATGAAATATAAAGGATTTTGTTTGATTTCTTTAAGGGGGGGTGCTAATAATTCTGACCATAACTGTATATAATATGGCCTCTAAAGCAGCTTACAGAGCAGTCTCACAAATATTAAGATAAAATATTAATAATATCTTCATTCAGTGAGAACATCCTACCTTGAGAATTCAAAGCCAGGTTTTTAGCCCCCTCAGGACCTTCAAAAACACTCGAGTTCTGCAGGTTTTGCAGGAGGAGGCTAAGGAATCGACGCTGGTTTACCACTTGTTGACTCTGTTTGCTTCTGGGAAAACTCACAGACAGCGTGTGGCAAGGGTTGAAGTCATTCTGCCGCAAAGCCTGGAGGGCAGCTTCAAAAACCTGGTCATTTTTCAGCAGCACTGCTGTGGTCTGCTGCGGCGTTATCTGAGTGGCGAGGTCCATTAAGATCTCTGTGGGACTTGCATCCACACAGCGCCTGGCAAGAACAAACAGATCTCAATATACGACTCCTGCAGCGTGCCGTCGCTCATTCCAAACACCATTTTCAACCGTACCAAGCTGCTTGGAAAAATCACCTCTGGTGATTTCACTTATGTGAATATAGGCACATACTAAAACATGCACCAGGCACAGGAATAATGTTTTACATGGCCATTACGAATCGAACAAAAAAAATTAAATTTTACCTTTTTAAGAGGAGTGAAGAATGAGTGGTGGTCAGATGTCTTTTGAATAGTCGCTTCTTATCTTGCTTTTCTGCCAGCGGCGATTTAACATGGTTTGGTAGAGTGGATACTGTTACAAGCCCAGGACAATAAGAAGATAAAGATTTGAAAAGACTGAATACTATTCTCCAGTATAAGCAACTAACAGACTCATTTTTCACCTCTCTATGTTAAAGAAGTTCAAGTAACAAGTGTTTCTCAGTTTGCTTAAACTTACCTGTTCCTTCAGCAGCAGCTTTGCAGTCACCACAACTCCAGCTGGTCTCATAATGTTTGAGGGAGGAACATTTTCGATGAGTTCCACTGGATCCACAGAACGAACATCGAACAATCTCAAACAACCTATTAGGCCACATTATACATGAACATTAGTTAATATGTTAAAAACTTTATGACTAGATCAAAACCAGTCTCTCCCATCTTTAAAGCCAACTTTGTAGGTAAAAAATGGACACTGTGGAGATGACGCCAGAGAGGCAATTGCTGGTAAAGGATTCCTACCTATTCCAAAAACACTACACTAGAAATACAGTAGCATACAGATCCTGCCTGGCTGCAAGAAGGAGCACTTCCAGAGTTCATTTCACCCTGCAACTGGCAGTCCTGTATATAACCTGCTAGAATACCAATTTCCCTTTGGAGATTAATAAAGTTACATATGATCTCATCTACGTAATTGCCTTTTGGATTCCACTTGGACCAATCATAGTTATTTGCTCCCTTACAGCTTCTGGATACAATAATAATAATAATAGTTTGTTCAGCAAATTTCACAAATGCTCAATTGAACTGTGAAATTTTGGAGGTACTCGGGCTCTTTCATTTATCACAATTTGGCCTCGTCAATGTTCAGATCTGTGGCTATTTTCCCATGGCTATGCTTCCAACACATCAGCGACCTAATACATGCCATTGTAATGACTTAATCAATGTTATTTCTTCAATGTTACTTTCTCAAGTGATTCGGTTCAGTACGTTCACTTAAAAGATCGCGAACGACACAAAACTACTTCCCTCAGCCATTCCTCTGTTAACAGCTAAACAGACTCCAAAACGGCTGTTATTTAATTTTAACGGAGCATAAGCTCTCGCAGCACTCGCGACACCGGAGCCCCTGTCCTGAATATCCAGCTTCGGAGTTTTGGCTTCTTTATTTAAGCGATGGGTTTTCTCCGCTGTTCTCAGACCTGTTTTAGCAACTATTAGTGAATGAGACCCTTCATGACACACTGACTTCCAATCTTAGAACTTCCTTCTATTCCGATCTTTTTAAAAATGTAAAATATATGACTACTAGCCTATTATTGTGCCCTGTTATTATTATTATTATTAGATGCACCAGGCAACAAGAAGCCCTTTTGCAGATCTCGTCTTTGTTTTGGGACATTAAAAGCCTTTGAGACTGATGTGGCTCTAAATGCTGGGGAATTATTTTCTCTTACTATGAAGTTTGGCTCTTAAACAAGCGTCGAGAAACAGCTCACAGCCAGTAGCTCCTCCACAGCCGTCACTGTTTAAGAGAACTGCCGAAACCATAATGTTTATTTTTAGGAAAAATAATTAAATTGTAATTAAACCAAAGAAAAAGAGTCTTTCCAGAACTTTGTCTGCCGAAGCTTGTTCCGCTCCGCCCCTCATTCCCCATTTTTTTCCTTCGGATCTGCATCAATCTCATTATTAACCTTTAGTGCCGTCAGTTGACAGAAATCCGCCATAGCGACGGAAAACTTTAATCCATGTATTTATTTCACCTGTCTATGTTTATGTTGTGGCTGATCCATTGCATATATTGACAAAGCACTTAAATTAATATTCAACTCCACTGAGATTTTACCATAGGCATCCTTGAGCAGCCAAGTGCCAAGTAGTGTTTCAAAACATTTGTGATTTGAACACATTTAACATATTAAAGAATTGGTTTGGTTTATAAGGTCTCTCCATTTTTTTTTATTTTTTATTTTATTTAGCTATGTATAGGTTTCAGTTCAGAGTTCAAAAAGAACAAATTAAACTAAAAGCACAGTACTGATATCACAGACATTGAAATTTGGCTCACAAATACTAAAGGTTTCCTTCTGCTTACCCTGACTGTGCACAGTAACTGCGTCCTTTATTGCAACAACATTTCACAGCATCACAGTGCTGGTACACTTGTAATAGTTCCCCATATGCATTTTCCTCCAGTTCCCATGATGCGTCTCTAAAAGATATAAGTGGAAGTCTGTAAATAAACTGTTTGAGGTGAACAAACCTGTAAAATTTATAAACCACAGTACTGTACCTTTCTGGAATGTATATTCCCATTCTGAGCATTTCTTGCTGAAACTGGTCTTTGTTGTTGCAAAGAGTACATTTGAAGAAAAACATTGCAGCATTGTGTGCCTGAAACTAAGAGGTGGGAATTATTCCTGTTATTTAAACTCCTCAGTAGCATTCCACACAATGACCTGTAAATGTATGTGAGTATTATAGATTACCTGAACACAGCTTCTATGAAACCAGCTTCCATGACAAGCAGGACACTTGAGCACAGAGTAGGACAGAACAGTATCAATGGGCTCTAAACAGATGGAACAGCAGAGTGGCAGAGTAGGCCTGGTAGAGCAGGTCTGAATGGGTCTATGCTTTTTACAAAAAGACCTGGCAACAACAAGAAATATTAGAAATAGATCATTTTCAGAGATATATACTTAATTTTATCCCAACAATATGTATTATAAACTCATATGCTACCAATAAGTGGTCTAAATTGCATGGAGATATAAAAAGACTGAAATATACTGGTTTCATAGGGTCAGACTTTTGTACAACAGTGTACCTCTGCATATTGTTTTGTCATTCATCCTGGCATACTTTCTTTACATCATCATAGTTTACTGTAGGGATAGTGATATTTTAATATACACATTACTTTTTGCACCACACACATCCTTAATGACTCTGGTAAACACCAGGTGTGCCTTCATGTGTGTTTTTTTTTTTAAAGAGTTCTTACCACTGTCCTATATAGACAAATGCAGAGATCTTGATATCAATATTTACCAAACTTTCAATCCCTGAACTCTTATCAAATCCATGCATTGCATTGGTGCTGGTATTGGAAGCTTATCTTTTATTGATCCAAAATGAATGCAAGCACTTGGGTATTATGTCCTTTATGTCCTACTTTGCATGCCTGTATATCTTGCATGATCTTTACTCTTCTTACAACACCAGAGACCCCCAGCACAATGTTGAAAAGATCAAAATGAAATAATCAAAGAAGCCGCTGCCAGTCTCACAACGAGCTGGCCGCCGCAGAGCGTGGACCGTAACATCACTGAATGTGTTTACGATAACTTGGATTGTGAGAAGCATAATATGCAACCAACATCTAATGTTTAACTTTTGAGGTTTTTAAAAGGAGCCTTTTTTGGAGCAAGTCTCACGGCAAAAATAAATAAATAATAATAAAAAATGGAGTCTCTAATGAGCGAAAAGGAAGGACACACCAAGGCTAAATTTTTTTTTTTTGTATTTAGTGAGTGAGCAGTTTTCCCCTGTTTTCTTCTCTGATGCAGCAAGCTAATAACAGATCCTTAGTTGTTGTTGTTTTGACCACAAATTAAATAAATAAAAGCATGCTCTCTGACTTTCAAACAGTTCTACATATAATGGGGGTTGTGCTGCCAAACCCATAATGCTGGAGTAGTAAGTACAAGCAGTAAGTTTCAATCATACTGTAAGTTTTCAATTTGTGTCTCAGCTGCCCACATTTCAAAGTAGGTAACAAAGATTACAGATTTGTAACATGTCAAAAACATCAAGGTATGAAGAAATGTTGTATTAAAAACAGCATGCATATCCTTTAATATATTTACTGTTGGAGTGGGAGTTTAAGATGACATATAATACACACAAGTAATCCTGCATGCACTAGCAGACCACATTCCACAAATTTGTCAAAGAAAAAGTAATTTAGTTTGAGCACTTTGCCTGGCTGTCTAAATACAGCAATGCTAATGTACTTACGGGAACTGGTTGGTGAACTGGAAGATAAACTGCTGTTCAATTCCACAAGGCAAGTGGACCATCTGCCTGCAGCTTTTGATGAAGCATCCAGCTGAAGCACCTACCTTTTTACAGACTGTGCATCGCTGCACAAAAATGGAGAACAAATGATTCAAAACCAACACATCACTGTGTCTTAATGATGGGAAATAAAAGGCATATCTGAGGGTATATGTTCCATTACCAGTCTGGCAGATCGGCGAATCTCCTTTTTGATGTCGTCCACCAGAAAACCATGAATGCCTTCATGCTCCTCTCCTCTCTGGAAGACTCCACTGGACATTAGCTGCAAAACGACAGCAGTTACATGCAGATATGCCCATCCACAGACCCAGACAAGCCAACACACACAACTGAATCCTTACCAAACAGAAATAGTGGACGGTGATGTTGTGCTCCTGGAGTTTTATCTTCTCTCCATATTTGTCGGGCAAGTTGTCACGTCGCTTACAGAGCTGACATACTAAAAAAACAAACAAAAAAACCCTTATCTTTTCAAATATTTTTTAGCTCGACAGAAATATCGAGAGTCATTGATTATATGACAAGTTGCTTTTAGGCCATCAGTTTTAGCCACACATCTGAAACATACCCTCGCTGGCATTCTCCTGACTTTCAGCGTCACACGTCTTGGTCGTCTTCATTTTTAGAATCTCGTTAAACCGCTTAACTTACACTTTATGTAGTCGTCCAATGAGAATTAGAACAAAATAACCACCATAACAGAAATCCGGTCAACTGCCTCAATCTACAGCTGGATTACTGACTACATTTCTGTTTGCTGAACCGTTAAAGACTTTGTTAAAGACTTTAAAAGCGATCCCTCAGATCTCCACAAAAACGGAGCCCGGTGTTTTTTAACCGCAGCAGTTTTCGAAATTGCCCCTGCGTTCGAGACCCCGCCTCCCTGCGCATCTGATTGGTTGAATTCAAATCAAAACAAAAAACCATTCCCTGCGAGACCGGAGGTGTCTAAGCTCTGCGTCACAATAAAAGTCCTCCAGCCTTCGCGCTCCAGTCTTTCAAATATGACTTTAATGTTAGGATTAAATTACACTCCAACGATTGGCCTACAAATCCAGCACTATATGTTCCACTAAGGCAGCTGGTGGGTTTGCGGTTGTGTTTAGGTGCTGTGTCTGCGATGTTGTGGGTTTGTGTCCCAGTACTGCCAGTGACACCACTGAAGTACCCTTGAGCAAGGTATTGTCCCCTGGGCACTGTGTTCCTGACTGCTTCACTTGGGTAAATGGGTTAAATGCAGACTAAATATTTCTTTATGTTCATGTATGACAAATGGTCAGTTAACTTACTAATGAATTTTGTGAAATGCATTTTTTCACATTTAATTCCCACCGGGCAGATAACTACACCCACAATTTTTGGGGCCTGTTTGGGTTGTTGTGTAAATAATGAAAGGTTTTAAAGGTAAGCACCCAATCCTGATGTATTCCCTGCTTGCACAGTCCCTGTGTCAGCTACTCAGGAAGTGGGGTCCAAACCTGTGCCTTTGTGGTCATCAGGTTCACTGGCAAGGGTTTTACCCACTGGGAAACTACAAGCCTGCGTGTGCGTGTGCGTGTGCGTGTGCGCGTGTGTGTGTGTAGGCAGAGTTGTCCATTGCGTGCTGTGAATGAAGTCTAATTGCTTGCAAATAGAAACTTCTCCGTTCAGTTTTTGTTTTTAAGCTACAGAGGCATTTCCCTGACCTCAGTAGCCTGAACATGTTTAATATTATATTTACATCATAAATTAATAACTAGCACATAAAAGGCATAGCTTTAAATCCTTCAGGATTATATTAGGAAGGAACTTAAACATTGCACTGGATGCAGCTGTGATTTCTGAAAGTAGAGAATATAGAAAAAGTGATTTTAGGAATAGGCTTCAGAACTTAATTATGCAGTGAAATCTAAAAACATGCACAGTGTGTTTTTATGTTCTCATAGTACAAAGGAAATAGAAACATATTTTATAATAAATATAACACTGTACTATTTATATATATGATTGCTAAATGTGGACAGAGCTACGCCTTCTTTAAGGTTGCTACATTTAGGAAAAAACTAATAGAGAAAACATCAACATCATGGTCAAATCAACACATCATGGTCAAATCAACACATCATGGTCAAATCAACACATCATGGTCAAATCAACACATCATGGTTGGATGTGGACATTTTTATGATTACTGTTTAAGAAAGAACATGTAATACAGGAAGTGTCTGCCTCAGTTTCTTACCTTCATGAAGAACTGAAGTGGATTGTGCAGAACATTCATTGTTTCTTTATTTCCAGATTGTCATTTGCATTTGGGAAATCAATCAAAGAAATGTCATTTATTTATGAATGGTCAGCCTGATCTCCTCATGATACAAGGTGCCAAATGAATAAACATTCTCTCAGTGTCCAAACACCTGCACCTTGCTCTCTTCTAAAGCAGCCTGCCTGTTCTGTTTTTTTTTTTTTTTTTTTTCAGTTGCTGCTCCGCAATTATGGAATGGTTTGCCTTGCCTTGTTAGGCAGGACCCTTCACCCACAGAGTTTAAATCCCGTTTAAAAAAACACTTTTACTCCCTGTCTTT
>JBBJLR010000001.1:35825707-35846868 GCA_037577145.1 Brachypetersius gabonensis
CATTCACCAAGTGAAGCAGGGGGCAGCCATGAACACGGCGCCTGGGGAGCAGTGTGTGGGGACGGTACCTTGCTCAGTGTACCGAACCCAGACTTTCTGATCACAGGGCGAATGACTTAACCCCTAGACCACCAGCTGCCAGTGTGCTCTAAAGCCAACTGTGTAACAGAGGATGGAAAGGTTCATTATTATACACGTTAGACAGTTGAACACTGGGTCAAGAATGCTTTACTTCTTGAATCATCACCTATACCTGCTGTGATTCCATCCCTGAGTCGTAGCTACTACAGTATTTAGTTGAAAGAAAAGCCTCAGGGTTTTGAAATGCCTAGTGGAATCTCAGTGACTTCTTCAGTTGCTCAGGCGCTGTGCAGAAGGTCTATCTGATTAGCCAGCAACATTATTAAAAAGTAAACAGTCAGACCAATTTTGAGAGAGACAATGTCACTCCAGGCCTTCTGGAGGTCCTCAACTGTGAAAGCAAGAGGCAGCTTAACCAAAGAGTCACTAAGGAACAGGAAACACAACTGAAGAAGTCACTTTAGAGATGATACTTACAAAGTAAAATCCATATTAATTAAGTTTCAGATAGATTTAAAATAGAATGGACAAAAATGTGGAACAACTACAACAACAATATAGCATTACTGTGGAGGCATGCATTTGAACCGCATTTTTATATTTCTGTTTTGCTGTGAAGAAGCGATCAGTCCCCATGTGAAATTGTGTATTTTATGTGCACCCAGACGAACTCAAGGATTATAAACTCTGAATACTTTAACAAAAATGAAAAGAAAGACGCCCTGCTTGTATTCCCCCTAGATTGCAGAGCTTCTGCCAGGTTGGTGGCACGGTGAGAGTAAAAACCAAAACTCTGTGCTTGCATTTCTGTTGTTAATCAGCATTATACTAAGTGCTGCCAGATGAAAGTACACATCTCATCTTTCTCCATTTTGGGGCACATGGGATTTCCCAACGTCTGGCAATACTGCATGGCTTATGCTGAAAGAAAGGTCACAAGGAGAATGAGAGGTTAAAAATGCTATATAAATGTACCAGTTAGCCGCAGTTGTAAGTTACTTTGAAAACCAGACCTCTGTTCTAATGAGAGTTTATGAGGAGAATAAAGGGATAATGGTTATTTTTTTTTATCTATAAGGAAACATAACTATATTGTATTGGGTAAGATGCTACAACTGTGTCAAAAAAGTTACATCTGTCCTCATCATAATTAATGCTTGAATGCCAGACCGATCGTTGGTAGAATCCAGGGGAAGTTTAGTTAATTGCTGTGAGGGGGACCCTAACAACGAGATGAGAGAATGGGGGTGAGAAAGAGAGAGAGAGAAAGCGGGAGAGAAAGACAGAAAAGAGAGGGCTGCTTAACTGCAAACTGTCATTTCTGACAAGCCCCTAATTATTTCTTCTCTATTTCGACCAGTTACCAAAACTCTCTCCCACTTATTACATAAATTGCAATTAGAAGTCATCATGACATGCACCAGGGGGTCCTGACCTGTAATAACTCCTAACACGGAGAAACCTTATTATCCATCAAACGGTGCTTTGGCACATGCCAGTGCCTGACTGCATTTTTTTTCTTGTGTGACACGTGCAGATAATCTTTCGACTTCTTGTCTTCTGTAATTTGAAATGATTTATAAAAGGTTATTTTTACAGGCTTATGAGTGGAATAATTTTATACGCCTTTGTCAAACCAGAAATTGTATGTCATTAAGAAGACTTTTGGTCATTAAAGTGCAAAATGACATTCTGTCGTCACGCACTGTTAGTCACATGTGTCACTGCAGGTAAAAGATGCTGCTACAGGAAAACGCTGACGTGCTGTTGATTGCTGTATTTCACAAACAAAAAGAGAGAAGGCACAGAATTTGCATCAAAAGCAAGAGACATTAAAGAACAACTTCCCATTGCGAGAAAACCCACCAAACAGTATAAACAGTTGTCTTTTTTCCTGAGGATGCACACAAACCGAAGAATGGTGCACTCTCCTGAGAATTTGCTGACTTTCTGGACACAATTACACAGAAGTCTGCAGCCTGAAAAAAAAAGTTTAAACATTTTGCACATGTATTAAGCATCATCCTTATTACAGGACACAATTTTAACATATCTGTTTCTTCATAGTACAATACAGGAATTCCCCTTCAAACATGCTTCAAACAGTTCTGCAGGAAATCTTCACAGACTCGTTCCATCCCTGATCTAACAAGGCAATCTCCAGGAGCATGACTGGGTATGAACTGCAGAATTCTTAGTCTGATATCTACTGCTGTGTGTAATATTGCAAGTTATGGTCTAGTGTACCTGTTTAATTCAGCTGAATGCACCATTCATGATGAGAACTCACAGAGCTCCCCTCCAGTCGCAGTTAAATTTAGCCATAGCAGAACTTCATAAATCAATTAAGATAAACAAATAACTGTGCCACCTATGAGCAAAAGTAATAATAACCACTTGGTTGTAAAAAGCGCTATATAAATACAATTAATAAAATTACATTTAATTAACCAACTGAGTCCAGCTCGACGGCAACAGAGGAGTTATGAAGAAACACTCTGGCGAAAATCTATGCTCAATAGTTGCCATGTCAACGGTTACTTCAAGTACTCCGTATCACTGGATGTTTCGCGCACTTGTTAGTACGCGAGGGCTGATGGCGATAATGTGCGTTTTGAGATGCGCCGCAGGCTGCAGCAGGCGTGGGAGGAGCAGCCTCTGCTGGTCCGTCTCCCCTAGCAACCGCGTGTCCTCCTACCCTCCTGTTGAAAACATGCCGGCACACATGCTGACGCAGGAGCACAGTTGGCCCAATCGAGCCCGGTCAAACTGAGATATTTACATCTTAACGTGTAAAGATGCAATTCAGATAAACGGCACTTGCTCTAATGGGCCACTGGGTTCAGCTTGCGGGGAAAAGACAGGCGAACTTTAGCGAGCAAACAAACTAACGCTGAAGTTTCCCCTCGCTGCTCCAGTCTCGCGTGCGTGGGCGACACACAGCCTACTGCAGCGGGACAGTGTCTGGCATTGAGTGTGTGTGTGTGTGTGTGTGTGTGTGTGTGTGTGTGTGTGTGTGTGTGTTTTACACGCTAGTTGAAGGCCACTTCTGCCACGTTTATAGATTCAGCAGACCCCATAAAACTACTTTTCTAACCTGAACCGAAATGAGTTCTAAGATGAATCTATCTGCACCTTCTTTTAGCAATTCTAAAAAGCCGTTGTTTGAAATTGGGATGTTGCATAACTACCCTATAAAGTTTGGATGAAATACTTTGTATGGTCTAGTTCTTGGGGACTAAATACAATAATCGGCAATACACATACAAATAATAAACGAAAACGAATACATGGGCTACACAAATGATGCATCTCGAGCAAGCCAGCATTCAATTATTATCTGCGGATATTTTTTAAATGCCCTTTCTGAAAGAAAAGGACTGAACACGGGTGTCTGCATGTGAATCTGAGCGTTAGGCACCTCTCTCTGTAACCGGAACAGGCAGGAGGCGGTGTCTATCAGAGCCCAGCATTAAACATATCTGACGTCTATGGCTCCATCATCATCGCCTCTCAGTGACCAAAAACTCTGCTTTCAGCGCCTCAAATGCAGACCCATGTATTAGATATTTCCCGTGGTCATTTCACCTCTGAGGACATTTATTTACATTTTTGAACGAGTCGATTTTTCCCCCGCAAGTATAGTGGAGCTCGTTTGACCGAGACCAGACTGACCGCTGTCCAGCCGCAACCACCCGTGGATTCACATGAGTGTCCATCCGGTGATCCGGGCGCCCAGCCCCGTCCCGGGCTCTCAGGGCGTCTCCTTCCACATTCAGATCGGTCTGAGCCGGGAGCCCGTGCTGCTCGACTCGGGCGACTTCAGCCTCGCACAGGTCCGAGAGATGGCGTGCTCCATCGTGGACCAGAAGGTAAAACTCACCGTTTCTCACTAATTCTCGCTACAATATAATGCACAATAAGTACAGATACAAAGTGCAGAGTGAACTTTCTGAGCAGCTCCCCGGGTGGCGCGTCGTGAAGCCGGTTAGTGACGGACCACCGCTCGATAGCGCTCATTCCACACTGACCGAGTGGAGACACTAAACACTGACCGAGTGGAGACACTAAACACTGACCGAGTGGAGACACTAAACACTGACCGAGTGGAGACACTAAACATCAGATAGTTGTACGAAATCTGCCGAAATCTTAATATTGATCAACATTCGATTTATAGGTTCTTAGGACAGACCCTGAGTTTGGAACAGGTTTTCTGTAGTAAGAAGTTGGACCAGGTATCAAGGGCTGTGGCTGTGGAACTACGAGAACAGCAACTTAAAGTGCTAGCTCATTTCTCTTCTACTGTCTGTGGGGTAACTTAAATCAACTAAAACAATAAACACTTTATTGTCCAGGAGCTCTGAGATCAGAGTTAGTTTTGGTAGCGAAAAAAGCAGCGCATCTGTCTGTGTGTGAACACAAAGTTACACTTCAGCTTCCAAAGTCACTGATGACGACACGATCTGACGTGGTACCATTCTCAGATAGGCTGACACACACACACACACACACACACAGAGCCTACTACAGCCTACTTTTCTCCTGTGACTCAGTTAGTCAATACTTTTCTCACTGGTGAAACGATTCTATTTTTGAAATCTCTGAATCACAAGGCCATGATTGCCAGCAAGAAGAGTTTACATGTTTTATTCTCTGTGGGTAAAAATTAGAACTGACAGATGTGCACAAAAGTGGCCTAAAGTAGAAACACTCACTGGAAGAGAAACTAGTCACCATCATTTTCATTCTTTATCATTTACATTTTAAACTACAACAAAAGCTATAAGCTCCTTAAGCACTCTCACAGTAGCGAGATATATCACACCTTTCTGAAAATATAAAACCCATCATCCATCCATCCATCCATTATCTACCCCTTATTCCTGCATTCAGGGTTGGCAGGGGCTGGAGCCTATCCCAGCTGCAGTGGGCGAAGGCAGGGTACACCCTGGACCTTTCTGAAAATATAAAACCATAGGTGCAAATATAAGCAAATATAAATTATTATTATTATTTATGGCCACACAAACATCAGAATTAAATGTTGCATGGTACCATTCACATCTTTAACAGACAGTAGGCACAAAAATGCCTGTTTAGCAGAAGAACTACAAACTTTCCTCTGAACGTATTACATATATTTATATATGTAATAAGGCGCAGAACTAACTTGTGCTGTTGAAATTCATTCTATTAATTAACTGATATTTCTTGTTTCTCCAACAGGAAACCAGCAACTTAAAACTTATGTTGTCCATTTCCTCTTGTTCTCCTTATCCTGCAAAATGCTCCTTATTATTTTTCCCCAGTTTTACAGAACAGTTTTACAGAACAGTTTTACAGAAGTTTACAGCCTGCTTTTAGAAGCACAGGTGCTAGATTGCCACACAATATTCTGTTAAGCATAATCATCTAAGGCTGAATGAAGACTTTAAAAAATTTTTTCTTTTCTTTTTTTTTTTTACAGCTGAGAGGTTGTCAGCTTGTGTTTTGGAAAAATAGAAGGATGTGTTGAATATATAGAAAGAAAAGGAGAGGGGGGTAAGAACAACAGATTTAACCTTAACTCCTTTAACACCTTGTAGACGCTTTCTCAGATTTGGAGGGTCTTGGGAGTATAAGAGCTCAGAGCTCTTATCACTTTAAATAGTCAGATGTGAGATGTTGATATGTGTGCATGAAAATGACGCTGACAGTGCTGTACCGACAGACTCAGAAAAGGGTGTTTCATTGTCGTTGTGTGTGCGTGTGTGTGCGTGTGTGTGCGTGTGTGCTCGCGCATGCATTAATTGTTTTTCTCTATACTTTACCAAGTATTTATCCAAGCTATAAAGACCTCATATAAGTGTGTACTTTCCAATGTAAGGTCACACACTTTGCTTTCCCACTTCCCTGTGAACTAAAGCCAGAGGGATCTGATCAGGACTGTAGTATTGTAGCCACTCATCCTACCACACAGAAAGTTCAGCTTGCTGTTTTGATGTGTGCTGCATCGTGGAACTACAAAACTGACAGGTGAGAACAGTGTGCGAAAACAGATTAGTATAAAGCTAGCCATTACACTGTTCAACCCAGCTCCCACTGTGCTGGCACAGTAGAACATATATACACAGATCTGTTGAGTGCAGAAGGCAGTGATGAAATTGGAGACAAAGACAAATGTCCTTCAACACGCTCTTGCGTTTTACTGCAGCTAGAGCAGATCCTCAGTTGCAAGCCTATGAGCTGCTACTTCAGCATGGCACATGGCACAAAGACACGAGTAGGCGGCTAGGTGAAGTACGTCAGAAGGTTTACAGTGTCTCTTGAATTCTCAAGCTACAGTGCCCTCGGTGCTGAGAAAACCTGAACTCAACCTGAACACCGGTCTATGTGCATGAGGCTGGTGCATGCTATCGTGGAGGAGGGGAGCGCAGGGAAGAGGGTCAGTGGGCCGAATGAAGGCACTGAAGCAGCGGGGTGTTATTTAAATGTTGAACAGTAGTCGGAAGTCTTACAGGATTATTACTTTAGCCAGTTTTGGTGTTTTCCTTATTTGCTTATTATGTCTTATTGTGGGTCATTGCTGTGGGGGGAAATAGCCCATATGCGGTTATGGTTTTAGGCTTTGACACTTTGGACAAATGGAAAAAACTGACAGGAAGTTGGTGTGACCACTTCTGTAAAAAGAGTGGTGTGAAATAGATTACTTTGAAAATATAAGGTGTCTTTCTCAACAGCCATAAACTGATTTAACTGATTTCCCCACCAAACAGGAATAGACAACATACTGAATACGTTTTTCAACAAAAGACTAACCTCAGTATCTTCATTCAACTGTGATAATCCGCCCCCCTTGAGCAGCTGAGACAAAGAGCTAATGGCTGTGCCAGAAATCGACAGACAATATGGGGCATGTAGGTACAGTTACACAAACATTTCCCCAGATCTCAGGCCATTTTAGCGGTACATAGTTGCACTTGAGGAATCAGTGCAATTTTATTTCTAGCAACACTTCACTTTGAAGACAGATGTGTGTAAGGTTTCATGACACTCACATAAATCTTTCATGATGAGGAGCATAAGCCTGCATAATCATTAATAAAGGCTGATTCCAACAAATGTCAGCTGTCATAAAGACTGCTTCCGTCAGTTTTGCTGCCATTTCACTTCAGAAAATGTGACAAACGGACGCTTTTTGGAATGAGCCTTTATAAATGTTTGTGTTTATGTCAGTAATGAAAGGTTCATGTGAGTCTCATTTCAGATACTGGCATTCAGTAAAACTCTCTTCAGTTAAATCTCTTTAAAGGTAGTGATTTCACTGATAGAATGTCTGAGTTTATGATATTTCATGCTCTGGTGGCTGTTATACTCTCTATAGCCTCTCCACAGCCACAACTGTTTGGGAAAACGTTTATTTGCTGCCAGTCAGCGGACCACAATTTGACCTGGTCTGCGGTGGAGGCTCCAGAAATGAAAGCTCTCTCAACCGCCTTCTTTCTCACGTTGACAAAAGTCCTTAGTGCTATCAAGAGGCTGCCAAATAGACTGTGAATCCATTAGTGCTCGGGATTATCAGGTTTAATTAAAGTGATGGCGCCTTTGTTTCAGCTTTGCACCTTTTTGCATTACCACTTGTGCAAGTGTTCTTATTAATCAGTGGGACTGCTGTGCTCATGCTAAGTGCTAACCACTCCCATTGCTCAGTCCATGCACACGACTGCCGGATGAGCAGAGAGCTTGATAGCTCAGTAGTTTAGTTGTGCCCCTTCGACAGGTCTTTTCGTGTCCCTCCTATGTATCTGACGTGAGTCTAATTTATATCACCTTTGTCCAGAGACCATGCTTCAATGACAAAGATTTTTCACTGAGAGTGCCTCTTCATTCATTCACATAAAGGAGAGTGATATTCTACCACCATTAACCATTGTGCACAGCTTAAATGGCCTACATTTCGTACAACACATCCCCCTCATCCTTGAAAGATGTAGATATTAGAGCAAATTATATATTCACCTTCGCAGAGATATTAGATGTGAATTAGCGATATTAGCTTATATGGTCATCTTTCCAACATTGGTCTTTCTGAGTGAGTTGGAGAGTGGTCCCTCTAGTTGCTTGGCAACTGATTATGATTGCCTGTGAAGTACTGATCTGAGTGCTATTATGGTGACGAGAGCCATGTGCGGTGGGGTCACACACTCACACACATGCACACATACGCATCCACACACACGCACATGCGCACACACATAGGCAGAAGATGAGGACTGTACAGAGGCCATTGTGTAGCAGCTGTTTTGGAGAGCATTCAGAGAACTACCTTCATTTGCATGAGAAACATTATAGTGTGTGTGTATGTGTGGTTGTGTCACTTGGAGGATCATGGCCCCCTGGTCTCACTCCCTCAAAAGTTCTCAAAGGCTCAGGCTGGCACTACAAAAGCTCTCTTCGGTGTATCAGCAAAAATGGCTTAGAAGATGGCTGAAGTGTGTGGTCTTTTAATGCTGTGTATGATGCAGGGAGGTGGAATATTTAAATGGGCTGTCTCTCATCAAAGACAGTGGCTCTGCCTCTGCCCTTTGGATTTTTCCTCTCATATGCAGTGAGGAGCAGGGAGGACCAACAAAAAGGATCTTTTAATTACTTTCTGTAATAAAGAAGTCATTGCATGTTGCAGTAGCTGATATGACTAAACACATGCAGTTCCTCTTAGTGTTAATGCGCTTGCATTGAGAAGTTACCTCATTTACATTGCTCTTCAAGCAGGACCTGCAAAACACAAGTGCACCTGTAAAAAGTGCACCTGCTGAAGGAAATCAGTTCAGTTGCATAAAAAACAATCACCAACATGGTGCCTGGTGGAGATACATGACAGAAAGTCAATCAAACACGCATGAGGAGTGGGGCTGCAGCTATATTTCACATGTTTAAGCATAATTGTGTGGACACATTATTTGCATACCCTGTGCACAATTGTGTTTTTGTCCCATCACACTGAAACAAAGTCATTCAGCTTCAAGTGTCTTATGCTGTCTGGGAGTCTAAACTCAGCATTCATTTTAGCAATTGTTACAGCACATACTGTGCAGAGGAATCCAATAAAACTTGTAATAAAATCAGCAAAATATATGAATTACAGTCAATTCAGAGGTTTACCACCTGCTAAGCCTGTCATATAATTTTAATGATCCGTCATAGCACCTCAAAGCCCAGTAGAACCTGTGCCACACTCTAGCACGAGCGCACTGTGCCAGGGGTTAGTTAGTGGGCATGCTGGCTCCGAGGAGGAGAGCTGCAAAACACTCACTAATAAAGTGTGAACATACAGCTATTAAGGTGACAATGAGAATCTTAGCAGGCCTAAAAGAGTGCTTTAATTATATACAGTGTCTAGTCTTGCCTTAGATGAAAAGCAGTCCCTTCATCCAGGTTGTCCCCATCAGTATTAAAGACATGTAAATGTATGCAAGCCATATCTCTCTTTGGAGTTTGAGATTGACACCTTTAAGGTTGAATGACCCAATGGAAATGCTTATGCTGTGTTTATTTGCATAAATTAGTTGGTATTTGTTGGGTTTTAATTTACTCTGTAGTAACCTCTAAAACATATGAATGAATGTCAGTAATTCTTTTATCCCAACCCTCCAGACGAGCAACATTTCTGAAACAGTACCAGAACGATGTTTTGTGTAATGTTGTGCCCCTTAGCGACTTTAAGAGTCGGCTGGAGGGAAGGCAACGGTAAACGGAAATAAATCTGAGTTGCTGCTGTAGCCTTTAAAACCAAATTCAGTAAACAACTATGACATGAAAATGTTTCTCTGTCTCTGCTAACCTAATGACACAGTTTCAAAAATAAGAGAGAAGATAGACTTAACTTTAATGTAAACTCACTTTAACTCAGCACTAATTCAAAAACCTGAAAACAACTCAGTTAAACTTAACTGATTAGCAGCAGACTATGGTGACATATGCAGTGGTTCAGATTTGCACATGTGGAGAACTATTTTTCCCGCCACTCTTGCCGGCACTTCTGCTATCCTTGTGTGAAATCCCTGATGGTCAGTCAACGATGACAGGCTTTTTATTTACACTAAAATAGTCGTTACTGAACATCAAATGGCTCGGGCATAGGCAGGCCTCAGTGTATGTCTGTTTGCTCTTTCGGTTAGTCCTTGAATGTGGCACCATGCCTGCCATTGGCAAAACGTTCAGAATTTTTTGGTCTCACAGGCGCAGAGGGGGGGAGAAAAACAAAAGCACAATGCTTCAACAGTATTGACCAGTGGTTGTCACAGCACAGCTAGCACCTGCTAGCCTGCAGACTACACATTGCTAGGAATGGCTCTGATTGGTTCATGGTGTGTGTGTGTGTGTGTGTGTGTGTGTGTGTGTGTGTGTGTGTGCGTGCGATGGCCGGTTCTATACAGGAGCAGGCTTGTGAACAGAAAAGACTCCTCACAGGTATAAAGAATAGTCTGGACTAGTTAGAGAACTTAGCAGCTTTAAAGAGCAACAAATCCAAACTGACATTGTATGTTGCATTATGCTAACGGACCCTTTATTATGATAAAGGACCCTTTGTGACCCGTTTCTTCAAATCCTGGACCTCAGCAATAAAAATCTGTTGCTAAGGCTGTTATTTGTAGTCTTTCACTGTAGTCCTCCCAGCGCACAGTACTGTGGAAAGGTCATAAAGAACAAGATTGAAAATACTGTCGTTGCAGGACAAGGTTCTAGTTGGATCTATTAAAAAGCTCTGGAGTTTTGACTGGCCCAGCAAAAACTCTGCTGATGGGTTCTATAGGCCGTAATCATCAACTGCAAATGGTATTTAATGAAGTACTTAATATAATATTTAGTTTAAGAATATGCTTATTTGTCTAAATTCTTACGGTCCCCTGTAATTACTCAGACATGTATAGAATTGTGGTGAATCCTCTATAGTTTACTGTAGTGGTGATGTGAGCTACGTCTTAAACATGGTCAAATAACAAAGAATACACTTCTACAATAATGTTAATTCCAACCCCATACTACTTCCATCCCCAAGCTTGAAACACACACACACACGCACACGCACACGCACACAAACGCACACGAACACGCACACGTACACGCACACACACACACACACGCACTCACACACACATACACTCACACGCACGCACGCACGCACGCACGCACACACACACTCACATTATATATGTGTGTGTGTTTCATATATATTTGTATATATACAGTGGGTTGCTATTTTAGTTTAGAGTCCTGGCACAGAGCTACTTACAAGCATGGGCTAAAAATTACATAATTTTTTTAGTATATCATAAAAATTTATGTGAGTGTAAAAAATATAATACAGAGGTTTAAAAAACTAAAGGGTTTTCCTTAGCATTGTATGCCTAAGCCAAGAAATATTTAGGAACCTTTTATATGAGAATGTAGATGTAAGTACCAACTTAGACTGACATTCTGCACTTTAACTGCACTTTTCAAATCAAGTGTATGGTAATACAGACACAAAAGAACACAAACGGAGTCACTGTCCAGTTTGTGGGCTTCCTGTGGATGTAAATATCTAAAACTTGTGTGGATTAGAAAGCGAAAGCCGTTTATTGAGCCAGACAGCTTCACTTGTCCTCTCTGTTGGTTCTCCTTTAAACACACTTCAGTGATGGAGCTGTTCTGTATGATCAGAAAGGAGATTGACGAGAGCAGAGGAGGCGGGAGTGGGCCCTGCTGAACTAATTACTTCAGCGTCTTTGTTCTGTTTTTATTGTGTACAGAGACTCCCTTCTGAGTGACATGTTTGTGTTGGGGAAAATGGATTTGTTGTTTGAATGAAACTTTATCGTAGCTCACAGACACCATTCTGAACAAATGCAACACTTCAGGAGTGTCAGTGAAAGTAACCGGTTCATAAATGCAATCTACTGATGTCCCGATCTGCTGCTTTAACAGCCAAGGCTCTTAAATAACAATACTCCAGCTAAAATAAGCAATTTCTATAATAAAGTCAGGTATTCCCTGGTGATTACCCTTTTCCTTTGTCTACCCATGGAGACAAAAATGACATTAATTACTTTTAAAACAATGTAGGCTGAGTACCTCGGGATTATCATTCCGGTACAAGTCACAGGATTGGCCTTGGTCTGTAAAATGCTGCATTGCTTCACCCCTGCTGTGAAAACTTCATTAGACCATGTTTCACATGTTTGGTACCTGCAGCACTGTGTGAAATCACTCATACATTTATTTTATCTGATTAAACCTTAGCTTTCACGCCTCTGTCATGCCAGAGCTATCTGCATCAAATAAACTTGGAACTGAGTGGCGTTTTCTCCAGGCGCAAAGTGTTTCCGCACCTGTGGAAACATGGGAACCCTGGCATAGCTCCACCCATTCTGAGACAGGATACACTGTATATAGACAGCATACTTTTTCTTTTGGGAATTATTTTTTCTGATTTGCAGTGTCACTTCGCCCAGAAGTTCTGGGATCACACATGTTCTGTTATGCCAAGCATGGTATGTTATCGCTAATACACTAAATGGAGGATCATTTCTGGGTGTTGATAACAACAGGCTCATGGTTTTAGTGACAACATAAAGATCTGAATATGAAAGAAAAATAATTTACAGTGTTGGGTTTAATCACGGTTTCTCACCAATGCCTCTTAACAATTACTGTAACTGAATGAAAATGAATCAGTTGAATTGTTTTGGTGAAATACAGTGAGTGAATATGAAGAAATGGGTTTCCACAGCGAAGCAGCTGCACAATAACTGCTACAAGATCATGACGTTCAGTGCATGGCGTGGTATAAATCACTATGCCACTTGACTCTGGAGCTGTGGAGCTTCTCTGATGAACAATACTTCACTCTCTGACTTGCTCATGGATGAACCTGGGTTTGGCAGATGCCAGAAGAACATTTTCTATTGGAATGCATAGTAGCAGCTGTAGAGTTGGGTGGAGGAGGCGTAATGGTCTGGAATTGTGTTTCAGGGTTTAGGTCCCGTAGTTCCAGTATAATAACGTTAATGTTAATGCTAAAGCATACTAAGACATCTTGACAATAATTTACTTATGGTTTATTATACTAATATACTGGTGGGAATAGTTTGCCTTTCCCTATCCCTATACCACAAAGCAAGATCCATTAAGATAGAAAGTAAATGTGGAGGAGCTCCAGTTTCAGTAGTCCTGAACTTAATCCAGTTCAATACCTTTGGGATGAATTGGAACGTTGATTGTGTCTGACCTCACAAATGGGTTGGGGGTTAGGGAGACTGCACATTAACGCCAATGGTGTTGGAATGGGGTGGCCAACAAACTCATACAGGAGGGTTTGTCAGGTGTTCACATAATATCACATAATATTATACCATGTGCTGTAACGCGGAGCATGACTCTACAACAGTTGGTTTGTACAGTATTTAAATTATGTAAATCTAACTAAGACCTGCACACTTGTGTTGCATCCTCTAGTTAACTAAAAGTATTTTTGTTGGATGTAGGATTAAAGCATAAAGGTACAGTCCAGTTAATCAGAATCAAACTTAATTTTTTTGTGATTTGTTTGAATTCAGTACATAAAAAGGTTTTAAACACCACTCTGTGGGAACACGGCATAAAAACGCAGATTTGACGTTTCATTGTCTTGAGTGCAGCACTTGTTAATGACATCAGAATCATCCTGTCAGTGAGGGACTGAGAGGAAATGAAAAATGTTTTTAGCTTTTTTGGCCTGTGGCTTGCCTCTATGTAATGTCTGGTTTACTTCATCTCCCATTTCCAGCCTGAACTCCACTGGGTTTTCACATTGTCTGATCATGTCTGTGACTTCAGGTTGATTGCAAAGGTTCTGGAAAGCCAAATAAACTGCCACTGATTGTCCTAAGAGTCTTGTTGCTCTTTGGTATGAAAACCAACAACAACTTTGTGGATGTCTTCCTTCCTATTCCTGACCTTACAGCTCCTTCATACTGTGCTGTTTTTACAGTATAGTTTTTTACTTACTCTGAGACAATATCTTATGTATGTTTGGGGTCTAATCTATTGGTTCTCGTTAGCATACGTTCACTGATTAGACAACAGAATACTTTACAAGTCGCCATGGAGTGCCTGTTGATTGTCGAAAACCTAAATGTGCAAGATATTACTGAAAAAACTGTCAGTCGATTTCTGGTAAAATTGCAGTATAAGGAAATACAATGAAAAAGATTTTCAACCTTATAGCAAAGATGCGTCAGGCAAAAGTACAGATGCTTTAGTATTCCGTTAAGAATAAGTTCATTTATATGATTTTATGGTTCCCTTAAACACAACAGGCTGATTTCAAAGGTTGATCAGCTTTAAAAAGTGTCACAGACTGGCCAAAAATGGTATGAGATGACTGCTTGGATGGAAAGATTGTGGCTGAGCATGGAGAGCAGCACATGGAGAGAGATAGATGCGAGGCATGGGTGAGTGAGGGTCTGCAGTTAAAGTGGAAAGGATGATTCACTCCTCTCTCCTCAGGAGCTTTCAGAATGCATTTTGTCTCTCTTTTTCACTCTCTCTGCCACTATCTATGCCTGTCTCTGCCTCTCTTACTCTTGCCCTCCCCTGCATCAGTACACCTGCCTCTTTCAGCCACGCTCGTTCCACCTTGACAACCAGCTTCAGCAACCAGTTGTTTAAAGGGAAGACAACGTCCAAATTGATGTTCCTCGCACTGGGCTAGTCTGTCATCCACAAAAACACTGGCAGAGAAAAAAGAGGGAGAAAGAGGGTGGAAAATGACAGTCCTGAAAGAGCAGCACACTATGGGTCCTTATAGGTAGTAACATGACAGTTGTTCAGAAGATTCCTGAGCTTGGAACCAGGCATCTCCCAAGGGGTTAATGACAAGGATTGGTGTGTGTCATTCCTGGCTCTGACGGCTTCACAGCGCAGCACACACACGCATCCATTTGTCTCAAATAAATGAATAGTGCTCAATCAGGAAAGAGCCTTGGGTTCCTGCTGCCATGACAACCCACACTGTTACAGTGAGGCTGCTGTCATGGTGACCTCCGAAAGCGCACTTGCCTCTGTGTATCTTTATTGTGTGGAACTCATTAGGACCAGACAGGAGGGGGGCATGCTATTAACTAGAAAGAGAGAAAAAACATGTAAATGCTCAGTGTTGCAGATTTATGCAATAAAAACATATTGTTAATAGCAGAGATTGCTTATATATTATCAGCAATAGAACAACGTCTGTGTTTGAACTGACTGGTTCAGGCTGCCTTCTTGCCTTGACACAACGCAGTGTATGCTTGATTTAAGGTCATTGAAGCTGGTTGGGATGGCAACAGAGCCAATGCAGTGGTCTGCTCTTAAAACAGGAATCTCTGTAGGTTTATGCCAAAGCAAAGTGAACTACTGACACCATACTTTGAGAGGCTTGAAACAAATATTGAACTTAAATTTACCATTCAATAAATTACTTTTTTCAAGAGCATTACCCATAAACTGATTTGACAGCCATTTAACCTTTCAGGAAAACGGCCTCTCTTTTATTATATGGTTTTATACTGATTCATCAAACTTTGGTTATACACCAGCGAGCCACTTCATTAGTCAAATAGACAGATAGCTGTCGTGCATCTACACTCATTGTGTAATTTATCAACCCCACTTAGCAAAGGTACCAATCAGTCTTACTGTAACGTTAATCCCAGAAAGGAATCCAAGCACAGAGTCGAAAAGCACACAAAAAGGATCTTTACTCGAAGAAAAACGAAAAGGGGCAAAAATACAGAAAAGTAATCCACAAGACTGAACAGGGCAAAAAACACAGCAGAACAAAAACAAGACGAAGCACAAAAACAGGCAGGTCAAAACGAACATGAAACAGGGAGCAAGTGATACCACCAAAAGTTTACATCACACTGACGTTACGTTCACACAGTCCTCATATACACCACTCCTCTAGAACTCAGGTGAACTCGACCTGGGTCTAGTCCACGAGCAGACCCGGATCGTCGATCCTGATTGGACTGCCCAGTAGCCTTGTCCTGCTGTCCTCCAGTTCGATCCGTGCCAGATCTTACACTTACCTTTTAAACCACAAGCCTAACACTGTATATGTATAGGTCCCCTTTGTGCCTTTCAAGGCATTGACTCTACATGATCTCTGTAGGTGTGCTGTGTTATATGGCATCGGGACATCAACAGCTGATCTTTTAAATCTTGGATGTTGTGGTAGGGCCTCAATTGATCAGGCTAGTTTGCACAGCACCTAGCACAGATGCTTGATCATATTGTGATCTGGGGAATTAGAGGCCAACTCAGCACCTTGAACATTTGTCAACTTCCTCAGACCATTCCTGCGGAATGAGGTTGCCAGGAAGGGGTGTACTTGGTGGGTGGTATGTGTCAAAGTAATATCCACATGGAGCATTGCCTAGAATGCTGTCTCTGCTGGCTTGCCTTCCTCCTGTAGTGCATTTTGGTGGTCAGGGGCACAGCATGGGAACTCTTACTGGTCTGCAACTGCACTGTGTGTTATGTCTCCTTTTTGTCCTTAACGTTATCTTTCTCATCAGTTCGTCCAACAATAGCTTTTCTGTGAGATCAGACCAGATGGCCTCGCCTTTACTCACCCACACGCAATCATTGAGCCTCGGATTCCAATGACCCAGTTGTGGGGTCACTGGTCACTTTTAATAGGTACTAAACCCTGCATATGGGAATACCCCATGAGACCTGCAGTTTGGAGATGCTCTGACCCAATTAACTAACCATCACGCCTCATCTTTCCTTGTTACAGGTGCTACTGTTATTCTCTTCATCTGTTAGTGGTTTTAATGCTAAAGCTGGTAAGTATAGGTGCACTTTACAGTTACAGACAGTAGTCTGTCTGCTTTTCTGCATTATTTTCTAGCTCCTTTTACCACATTCATCAACGGTGAAGACCCCTGCAGGATCACTAAGGTGCGGGTGTTGTTCGGATTCTGATCAGCCCAGCAGTTGGAGTGAATGTGTGCTGAGCTGCATGAATATGTCTCTGGTTATATGTCCATGTGTTACTGCACAGAAGAATCATTTTGGCTCCCTAAATAACCTTTCAAGTGATGATTCCAAACGATTTTATAAATCTACATGTGAATAAACTTTTAAAGTCAAAAGAACCTCCAATTAAAATCTTTCCCTAGAATTTAGAAGGAATGTTTTTTTTTGGAATGTTTAAGAAAACAGCTGTAAACTAAACACTTCCTTTAAAGGTTTGAAATAAGAATGAATGTAGTAGATTATAGCGTATGACCTTACATTGTTGTGCGTTCTCCCTTCACTTTGAATGTAACTGTGATTTAGTCTGTTATTTTCCTTTTTGCATGATAGAGGAGAAGAATCCCTTTTTTTCAACTTTTTATTATTAATAGCTACAATAAAAATGTCAGTTTGCAGGGGGCAAAGTCTCTAGACAACTAAAGCAGAATAGACAATGTGACATTACAAACTATATCATTATTTTGAAGACTAGACAACTCCGGTTCATGCATATCACATGTAAAGATGACTTGCATAAAGGCTTGTGCAATATATAGCCTAGGTTTGCTAAGATGAAAAGCTTTGTGTGTTATTGCAGTGTTTTTAAAGAGCTTAGATGTTCTTTGGTGTGTGGTGCCTGTTTGACCCTGCAGAGTAATTATTGTACTAACATGAGTTTCGTTGATGTGCAGTATGTAAATAGATCCAATATCAGGCCCAGTGTGAGAGACTTTTGTGAATGGTGAAGGTTTGAATAGCCGTTCCATGCAGACAGGACTTCTCTGCAGTGCCACTGTAACTCAGCTCAGCAGCGATCAATAGAGAATGAAGTTAGCAGCCCGTTTCCCCAGCGGCCTATGGGTCAGTCAATATGTTGCTCTTTTCTTTGACATTGAATTGATTGTGAGACTGTTGTTCGTAAAACTGTTTAGAAAAAGCTGGGAAAAAACAGAAATAAATAAAGAATGTTTGAAGCCACGTTTTTGATGTACAATAAGGACCAGTTCAGTTCGCTGTCTGGCTTTTATTGGTGGAGACGGACAGAGCTGAAACACTTCTCATGTACATGTTCGTATGAAGATCAAAAACCTGCTGCTTCTCTGAATGCTATAATAGCGTGAAACAGAGCAGACTAGGGCTGTCAATATTCATCAGTTAAACTGCGCTCTTAAAAATTGCTTGATGAACTAACAGAAATGAACTTCCCCGAGTCTTTTTCAAAGTAAGAGGCGAAGCCACACAATTTCATATAAACAGTTTACCACGATTTGAAGAATGTTTTTGAAAGCTAGTTCAAACAAATCTTTAAGTACTTTTGAAGGTTAAGCAGTTGCTCATTGTCACTTAAGGTCTAAAAATGTAATAAAATCAAAATTCAAATGTGCTTGTTGAAAGCTTTTTATAAAGGGGCATCACAAAGCAGCTTTACAGAAATCTTGAGTACAAGCCACTAGTCAGCAAGCTGAGGGAGGCAGGAGCAGGAAAAGCTTCCTAACAGCAGAAATCTTGTAAGGAACCAAGACTCAAAAATGGATCCCATCCACTCATGATCCAACTGAAACATTCAGTTTAACCAGTGAAACAAATAACAAATGTTAAAAGCCTATCTATAATTAAATCAATGAAATCCATAACTGGATTTAATTCAGGAGGACCTTTAGTGAAAAAATCTGATCACTTATGACCCTATTTGCAGCCGTCAGCTCTCCCTGGCAGTGACTAGAAATGTCCATTATAGCACAAATACACAGAAAAATAGTGTTCTGGTATTATGCAAATATTTTTCAAAGATGATACAGAAAATATTTCTCTCTAAAAGTTCTAACAAATGAAACCCAGGGGAAGATGTGAAAGGACAAACATTTCTCCAAACACTTGATTAGTACATCTAATTTTTTACTTACTTTCCAGTTCCCAGAGTGTGGATTCTATGGGATATATGACAAGATTCTGCTTTTCCGTCATGATCCGACCTCTGAAAACATCCTGCAGCTGGTCAAATGTGCATCTGACATCATGGAAGGAGACCTGGTGGAGGTAGTGCTCTCAGGTACGAGGTTTTAATGTCATACCATTTTGTAAAATGTATCATCAAATATTATGGTCTGTGTTTTGTAATCGTTTACCAAAGACATATATATGTCATAATACAAAATACATTGTGAATGTATTCCAGTGATAAGTGACAGTTTGTATCATCCGTAATGGATCTGTTTTTGTTTCACAGTGCTGTGAACTGTCTCAGACTGTCTTGCAAGTGATAAAAAATTGTACTGTATTTTACTGTCAGAGAGCACTTCAAACTGAACACATAAAAATCATCAGGATAGCTTTGCAGTGTTTTTAATATCACCATTTGGTTGCGCAAGGCAACACTGCACCATTTTTGGCTTTTTGCTTATTTTCCAACCCCCCTTGATTTTGGCGTTTGGGAAATTTGACGCCCATCCAAGTTTGGCTGCTTTAACGGGTGTGAAAGCTGGAGCTGCTTCACCCAGGAGGAGGAAGTGATGGAGGTATCGCGTTTGACACTGCTAAAGTGTTTCTACAAACTCTTGGAATGCTTTTTTCCCTTTTTACCTGCTTTTCTTCTCCACTTTGGTATGACAGGTAATTCTTAAGAGATAAAGAGGGACTGACACTAATCCGTCTCAGTCTTCTGTTTGGCTGTGTGCATGTGCGTGTGCAGTCGTTGGGGAGAGGACCAGGTTATTAACATGCCCAGATGTACACAGTCGCAAAGGCAAACCTCTGGGAGTGACACGCCTGGAACAGCACCCCAGGCAGCTGATCTCACTCTAAATTAAAATAATAGAACATCCCGACCATCAGGAATTTCGATCAGCTGTTATTAATTATGACTCCCCTCGACAGGGCGAAGTCAGCCAGAATCATCTATAATGACTGTCTCGTCACTTTTCTCTCAGTGTATAATTTCACTAACAAACGCGGCAAAAATCGGATTCTGCTGAACTCAAAAAGTTGTTGTGTTTATTTACTTCTGCGCGGATTTAACCTTTTTGTTGTGAAAATAAACTGTTTGCATATAATAACCTCATCTTATCTGAGTCTCAACATTTAGTCCCAGTCTTTGGTAATCTCCCGTTTAATCTATTCCCAGAGTCCGGACATGTATATGTCCCTGATCGCCAAAACTTCCTTAAGATGGAAGTTTGTGATATTAATAAAATAAAATCTATTTTTGGGGTTGGTTATTCACTTTACCTTTGAAACAAATACATTGAGAAAGGGTTAAACTGAAATAAAGGCTTTATTGTGTTAAAGGGTTTCTTTCCCATCAAAATCTCTACAGTTGGAAACTGGATGTTTCACTATGTACCAGTTTATTCAAAGCCAGTTTCTAAAGCAGCCCATCACACAACAGCAGCATAATATCCGTATATGGTCCATAAATATCTGGCCCTAAAATATCTGGTAAAAAGAATCTTAATTCAGAGACTGATCATTTACCGTCTGCTTAATCACAGGTGGACCAAAAGGGTTTTTTGCTCCAGTGAGCTCATCAATACATGTCAACTCTACAGCATTATATCTGTCAGAGTGATCAGTGCAGGCAGAATGCTTTGACAGTTTTAACTTTGGAGACAGAAATATATCAGAAAGTAATTTTTCTTTCATTGGGGTGAATTTGGTGACTCAGACTAAAAATGCACCAGTATAGTGCGCAGACTCAAAGTGTCCAGCTGATAACACACAGTCCTACTGTAGGCCGACATAATTACAGCGAATGCTATAGACAGAAGGGGTGTGACCTCATACCACTTGAAAAATATAATGGTAGTGCTCTCGCCGGTTTAGTCACTGCACCATTAACTCTGACATTAGAGGGAATTTCCATTTTTTATTCTAGCTCTCTAGCATGTTGCACGTCATGCCAACACTTAATACATTCTAATATATTTATCACAAGCCAGACTTACGCATATTACAATTTCTACAAGCAACCTGACAAACTTGGAAAACGTTGCTCAAAGACAGACAGACAGACAGACAGACACACACACACACACACACACACACACACACACACACACACACACACACACACA
>JBBJLR010000001.1:35859922-35873447 GCA_037577145.1 Brachypetersius gabonensis
CAAAAATAGCATGTTCCCCGGGACACATGCGCCCCCTGCAGGTGGACTTTGGTGACGAATTAAACGAAGCCTCGAGGCAAATAATTTGCCTCGATCATTTATTGTAATCGAATCATTCCAGTTACTCGAATAATCGTTTCAGCCCTAGTGAGGAATATGATGGTGCCTAGAGGCCCGCATGTTTAGAAACATTATTCTTGAGAGACAAAATGTGTGGCCAAAAACTGCCTGTGCAGTGGAATCAGGACACCGATTATCTGAAGAGTAGCATCAGGTGTTCTTAGTTCTTAGAATCCGCTTCTCCCCAACAGAAGAGCCAGGCAGACATATTCCCTGGAAGAGGACGGTCCAACTCACAGTCCTACATTGGGCGTCCCATCGAGCTCGACAAGATCCTGCTGTCCAAAGTCAAGGTGCCGCACACATTCGTCATTCACTCCTACACACGCCCCACAGTCTGCCAACACTGCAAGAAGCTCCTCAAAGGCCTGTTCCGCCAGGGCCTCCAGTGCAAAGGTATGAGCTCACACTTCCCGTTTTAAACCTGAGTTGACATGACTGTTTGCCCACTTCATGCGCCCTTCAGAGATCTTGCTATTACTCACTGCAAGCATAACACACTTGGCAGCATGTTTGAATTCTTGTAAACACCTCATGAACGCCAGTAAATACAAAACCTGCAGTTGCTGCATTATGACATTGCCAGCATGTCACTTCAAGTCCCAAAACAGAATTTAGTTTTTTTTACAGTTTTTTTTATCTAAATGTTTATAAAATCAGTCTCAAGAAAAAATGAATTTTAAGCAGCAGAGTCTGTCAACTAATGCGTTCTAAGAAATCGAACAACATTTTTGTCTTTTAAAAATCTTCAATGTTGTAACCTGTTTAACAGTGTATGAACGTGGAGAGCTACAAAGAACATGATCTTATGAGGTCATCACTAAGGCTGAATGATTTGGGGGCAATGACTTTTCTGAGTATTACATTTGCAATTTATTATAATGGCATAATATTGGGTAATGTTAACATGTTATACAGTTATTTTACCTTTTACACATAATGATCTTGAAGAGCTGATTCTCTGGAGTTGCCCTTTCATGCATGTAGTATACAACATGCAGCAGCAGGTCCTCAGCTTTAGGTGAAGTTTGGCCAGTGGATAGAGCATGCAGGAAGGAGGGCATGACATGGTTGTATAGTAGGTTTTTAACAACCACATCTCTTGTCGTTTCTTGAATTGGCACCTTTGAGTAACTATCCGTCTCTGTATACTTTATTCTTTTGGTTTTGCGTCTGTCTCATGATAACGTCAACAACATGCCCACTTTCTCACTGTGAATTCTCTTTTTTAATGACCTGTTTATTGACTCAATAGAGTGCGTAGAGTCAGTAGAGTCAACCTGCTGCATTGACTCAGTGACTGCACTCAGTCTAGTGCTTTGTTGAATCCATGTCCTGCTCTGTTGACTCAAGCAGACAGTACACAGATTTTGTACTAGAGCACTGGGAGGGTTCAGTCTGTTTGATGTCTGATCCAACTGACATTTGCATTTACACATACAGGTCTGCTACTTAATGTGTCTTGAAATGTTTAGGGCTTCAGTGCATGCATAAAAGGGTCTTCAAGTTAAAAAGAAAAACTTAAGACGAAAGTTAGCTTAATGTAGATTTGAATTCATGTATTTTTAATTTTGAACTAATGAGAGATATTGCTTTAAAATTCAAGAGTTTAAAATTTTCCTTTTACTATTTAGCAATTTTCTCTAGGATGTTTTTAAATTCTGATTATTATTATTTTTTATAATATGTCTGTCTTATACTACTAATGTATAGGCAGTAGTCATGAGCAATGGAAGTCTGGTACAAACTATGACCCATAGAGTTCAAGGGGATAATACTGCACAACATTAAGCTTTCTGTATATGTCTATATAGTGCAGACAGAAGTTTAGCTGTGCTGCTGTGATATATGGTATACAGTGTGTCAGGCTTTAGAGTGCTGTCAGCTGACTGGCAGAAACAGCTTTAATGTGCTTCTGCAACCTGCGAGGTCTCAGCCTGTCAGCCAATAGCACAACACTCTCATGTCAGTGTGCCAGGTCTCTCTCTCTCTTTCTCCCTCTCCCTCTTTGCCACGATTTTCTCATCTCGCTTTTTCTCCTCACACCGTTTCAGATTGCAAATTCAACTGCCACAAACGATGTGCACCCAAAGTGCCAAACAACTGCCTTGGAGAGGTGTCAAGAAACGGAGGCAAGTCTAACTTTAGCCTCTTTACATGCTTCTTAATGGCATGATCAACAACACTGCATTTTCTCACCAAAAACAACAATATTTATCCCACAGAGCATTTAAAATACGCCTTGGTCTGTACACACTCAGCTCAGTTTAAAGCATTCATTCCCAAAACACTCTTTGGTCAGTCTGCTACATTTTTTCATTTAATGATTAGTGGTGGCTTTTTAAGTACAGTAAATGATAAATTGAGGAAAGGAAATAGAATTGGAAGAGTAGCATATTGAAACAAAGTGCTCATAGTATAGCAGTACTTTATTTCAAAATGCAGAGCTCTATTTAGTTTTGGTTTGCTTAATGTTTAATTCTCTGGCATGCCGGTTTTTTCAAACAGTTTAATTAGAATAATTCTCTTCTGTCCCCCTCTTTCCTCTTCCGTCCTCTTATCTCACCTCATCTCATCTCATCACTTCTCATCTCATCTCTTCTCATCTCATCTCACCTCATCTCACCTCATCTCATCTCATCACTTCTCATCTCTTCTCATCTCACCTCATCTCATCACTTCTAATCTCTTCTCATCTCTTCTCATCTCATCACATCTCTTCTTATCTCTTCTCTTCTCTTCTCTTCTCCACTTCTAGATCTATTGAGTCCTGGTGCTGAATCGGATGTAGTGATGGAGGAGGGCTGTGATGATCATGATGGAGAAAGGAACAGTCCTCTTATAGATGATATGGAGGAGTCCTTGGTATCTGACCCTGCCTCCCTAATAGACACAGGTCATGGTGAAATTGGAGACTTCCATGATCCTGATCCTGATGAATCCAACAGGATTATCAGGTAGACCAAAAATGAGCATAATTTTTGTATAGAATTCTAGCTGATTATACTATTAATCTACAGAATATTTTGTGGAATCAGAACATTTAAATGTAGTATGCATGCAGGATATAATAAGTGAACAATAGTCTTTAAAATGTGATAATACAGTGATAAAGGATTTTACATTACTTGATACTGAAAAACAATACAGAATAGAATATAAAAGTGTGTCTATGAGCCTCTGCTTTTTATAGTAAAAAGACTAGTAGGAGAATTCATTATATGTGTAATATTTTTCATCATCATCATCATGCAAACAGTCCATTATTTGTTGCTGATTCAGAGAGATCAGTTTTAAAAAATAATTTTCAATTAAGTGAAAGCTGATTTAACTTTGTGTTTGTATCTGTTTGAAAGCCCATGCACGAGCAACAACATCCCACTTATGCGAGTGGTCCAGTCAGTCAAGCACACCAAAAGGAAAAGTAGCAATGTGATGAAGGAGGGCTGGCTTGTGCATTTCACCAGCAAGGACACACTGGTGAGAAATATGTGTCCGCTAAGGTTACTGCAATATAATAGAATGTAAACAAATAGAAGCTGCTTGCATCAGTTAGTACTACAATAGAACAGCCTTTCAAATCTGAACTGGATTTTGAAGTAGAATGTAGCTCTTTCAGAGTTGGGTTAACTCTGTTATTCCTGTGGGGGCTACAGGGTGGCATTAGGACATGCCACCCTGTAGCCCTGTAACATTAGGACAGTTCTAATGTCCTAATGTTTCAACATAGGAAACATTTTTTACCTGAAATGAATGGGAGTCGTAAAAAGTCTGGCATATTACATCTTACAGTTTGTTACATTTCATTAAAGATAACATGATGGATGACTGTTATATTCTGCTGTTTTATACCAGCGTAAAAGACATTACTGGAGATTGGATAGCAAATGCATTACTTTGTTCCAGAATGATACCGGAAGTAAATATTATAAGGTAAGCTGAACCAATCGGGCAATCAAACAATCATGGGGACAAAACCTTGTATCTCTCTTTCTGTGTTCATTATTATTGTTATTTTAATGTGTAATTGCTTTCATATTATGATTTAATGATGTAATTACATAATTACAGTACATTTATTCAGTCTCAGTAAATCATGTGTGCATTTGATAATCTGTAATCTTCTGTAGGGACAGTTTTGAGCCTGCAGACCCCTGATCTTTTATGCTCAGTACTTTTAATTTAGAAAACTTATCTATTAGTTTCTCTATTCAGACCTCTTCATTGATTATTTTGTGCTGCAGGAAATTCCCTTGTCTGAGGTTCTATCTCTGGAGCCAGCTAAGACCTTCAACTTGCTTCCTGAAGGAGCCAACCCTCACTGCTTTGAGATTGCTACCACATCGCTGGTGTACTATGTAGGAGAAAGTCTTTCGCGGATGGAGGATTGCCATGGTAGTAGCTTGCTGGTCAGCGGAGCTGGGCAGGACGTGGCCCGCATGTGGGAAATGGCTATCCAGCATGCCCTCATGCCGGTCATTTCCAAGGGCATGGCCCACAGCGGCCGACACAGCCAGCACAGTATGACTTTTCTACTGAAATACATTGTATTTTTATATTTTCCAAGCTTATTACATTCTTATTACTTTTATACAGGTGCTAATTAAAGTTGTTGTAATTATCCAGTGTCAACTTAATAATACCTCTATACATTTACCCATCCTCCTCTCTTCCTTCAGAATATCGGGTGCAATTAATAAAGTATTATTCTGTGAGCTTTTTAACTTTGAGCACATTAAACCAGTCCATACAGAACCTGTCTTAGATGTAAAAAGAAAAAAAGACTTGCTGTGGTTGATGACAAAAAAGGAATGACCAGTTTTCCTGGAAGAAAATCTGGCTGATCGAACTCTGCCCAACATCTTTAAAAATTCCTTTTTTTTAATTAACATTCTAATTACATGACATCTGTATACACCACTACTTGTTATGCTGCCTGTGACTCATAACAGCCATCCTACAAAAATCCATAAAAGCTATTCTATGTGATCACAGCAAATGCAATAAAATTTTCAGTCAGTTCAAGCTAATTACCAGTAAAGTAGTGTCAATAGATATGATTGTGCTGTAACTGTACCATAGTTTTAAAGCATTAAATTCACAATACCTTTTCTACAATGCATTATGTTTTAGATAAAGAGCACAGATAGCTTGAAAATATATTAAAGTATCTTATAATAGAAGATCAACAAATTACGGTAATTGATATGTAGGTCTGTTCAGTTGCCAGTACTTCACTGGACACAATTACAAGATGTTTATTCACTGGCATTGTCTATCAGAGTACAGCTGTTGCACTTACACCTACTGATTCATGACTCCATGTCTTACATACAGACATTATCTGCTATGCCTAGTTCATTTAGGGAATGTAATTCCAAATACTCTGATACATTCATGTAGTCTTCATGTAATATTATAATATTATATATACTATATATTCAGTAGTCACAACTTCCCAAAGGTCAGGTCCTATTATAATAAAAAAAAAAACAAATAAAACCGTTTAAACATGTTTTTAGGGTGTACATGTTTGTAACTACTGACAGCAGTCTGGTACCAGCCCTCACAATAAACATACAATTCTTTAACAGTACTATTGTCACATATAAAAAAACAGACAGCACATACTTATGTTTGTTTTCTAACAGAAGATATCTCCATCAGCATCTCGGTGTCCAACTGCCAGATTCAGGAGAACGTGGTAAATATAAATTTATTGTTTCTCATTTCCTTATTTCACTTGCTTCAAAAGGAGGGAGGGGCTATTTCAGCTTATAGATGACTAAATCTGTAAATTTATACACAGACTTTGTGAAACATTTAAAATGCAAATGAAAAGAAAATAGCACCAGATGCTGATCATTTATTAAAATATTATTATTGTGGCATGACTGCCTCTAATATGTTGTTTATAATACAAAATGCCAAATCTGTTTTTCCTCTTTTGAGTGCAGCTGTATTTTTATGTTAAAGAAGTCTTTTGGCTTGTCCATGCCTGAAACCTTTAGAGTTTCAGTGTGATATAAACACTCAGTGCCTCTATTGGAGATTATTTTGATTACCTGGCTGGCCATGGGGTTGCCATAGTTACCTGAGCTTCTTTGATAGACTCCTTGTGGGATGCAGTGATATCTCTCTGTGTGACTGCTCTTAATTCAGCCACTGTAGCTGTACAAAATCCACAGACCAAACGAATCGGAATATATATAACCCAGCACTTGCTTTAAGCTTGTTAATTTCTTACATATTCCTCACTATTCTATCTCTTGTAGGACATAAGCACAGTGTACCAGATATTCCCTGATGAAGTGCTTGGATCTGGGCAGTTTGGCATTGTCTATGGGGGTAAAAAAATAGTGTATTTACTGTATTTGGTTCTCTTTGTTACCAATAAACACATAGGAATTATGCTCCAAAATGTGTTAAAACAGAGATGTAAACATTTATGTAAAATTCATCACATACCTTTGATTTTTTTATTATGTGTAATGCTTACATTATTTTCGCACTGTGATAAAAATATGAAAAAAATCTCTTTTCTTATGTATATTTCTTACGTAGGCAAGCACAGGAAAACAGGTAGAGATGTAGCAATCAAGATCATAGACAAGCTGCGCTTCCCCACCAAACAGGAGAGCCAGCTGCGCAACGAGGTTGCCATTCTTCAGGTGAGTAAACACACATTTACATATAAGTTATAAGGCCATGATGTTATGATAAGAAATATACAGATCAGCGGTGTTGAATAAAAAAAATCCTTTCTATCATTCGCAGAACCTTCACCACCCTGGGGTGGTGAACCTCGAGTGCATGTTTGAGACGCCAGAGCGTGTGTTTGTCGTCATGGAAAAGCTCCATGGTGACATGCTGGAGATGATACTGTCTAGTGAGAAGGGGAGGCTGCCGGAGCGCATCACCAAATTTCTTGTCACACAGGTAAGGCTTCCAGACACAGTCATGAGCTGGATGCACTTGACCTTGCTGTTATTCTGTCATACTTCATACACACAAATGAACAGCCACTAGGTAAGGCCATTTCTTTCTGTTTTCCTTGCATTTAATGCACAATATTCTAATTACAATACTCCATTATTTTGATCCTTTAAACCCGAACACTGTTTCTTTCCACAGCCATTAGTTGTTTCACAGTTGAATTGTATCACAACATGCAGAATTTTAAATAGAAATAAAACAGCAGAAAACATATTCCCTGGAATAAGTCTGTTTAACAAAACCAAAATGTTTATAAATTGGGTGCAGGGAGCATTTGTCTGCTAGACTCTAGAGATAGTTTAGCCAGTTTATCTGCCTTAAGCTTGTTCTCTTTTAGTTGCATGAAATGAATAAAAATACAATTACAGTAATTCCCCAGTTTTATGCGGATCAGGAGTCGTGGGTTCAGTCACACGTGGATTTTTTTGAGAACTGAAATCCCAACAATAACAACAATAATCTGCAAATATCCTTCACTTTTCTTGCTCTTTTTGGCAATAAATATATTTTTCCTGGATGTTTTCACAAAAGGGGACCCATTCACCTCGCCGCGATGTCCCAATGCTTTTGTCCCACGACCTTCTGAGTTGCATATCTCGGCGGGAAAAGGACTCCAGGGTTCGGTAGATCTCCAGGAGACCTTTCCAATGAGCCCTCATTTGTATTTGTAGCCGCAGTAGATCAGAATTTTTTATTCTCCGAAAACCGTTCACCTTTTTTTTGTCCAGCGACCTTCCAAGTTGCATATTTTGGCGGGGAATTTAAATCCGAATATGGGTTTACCTTTACATTTTCTTTAAGGGTAATGCGTTAAACTGAGATTAAAATGACGTTAAAGTGTTCTGGGAGAATATTTGGGGGCATAATTAGGGTTTACACTACACTTTTACCAAAACACAACAACACTGTTTTTCACTATATGAGGGTACTCTTGGAATGTAACCCCTGCGAAAAGCGGGGGATTACTCTACATCATTATTGCAATACATGACAATTAATGGAATATTACGATCAAGATTGTGACACGTCTAATAACATATTGTTGTCATAAAAATCCATAGCAACTTTATGGGTTTTCATCATGAAATGTTAACACAATGTCAAGGGCAGCAGGTGTTTTACACTATAAACAAAAATAATGGAGTTATGTGTATTGATATGACAGTATCAAGTAATTGCCTAGGTTTTAGGTTTTAGGGGGTTCATTTATAATAGCATGTAATATGTGTGATGTTTATCAAAACAGATTTTTCCTTGTATTCACTCAGATCCTTGTTGCTCTTCGCCATCTTCACTTCAAAAACATTGTACACTGTGACCTTAAACCTGAGAACGTCTTACTGGCGTCTTCTGACTCCTTCCCTCAAGTAAGTAGCACACTGAAAAATGTGATCATTAAATGAGACTGAATAAAGGGTGGAAACAGTAAAATAAACATGAATTAATCTGCTTTTATAAAAGCAAAAGAATAACAATAGGAGGTGGTAATTACAGTTTATTCTGTGGATGGTGCACAGTGTGTGTGTGCGCCTCTCTGCAATGAAAGACTGCTAAATTATCTCCCCATTGTTTCAGCCGTCTACAGTGCGAAGCCTGCTCTGGAAGCGCTCAAGCAGAAGGATGATTCACTGTGTTTCAGCACTAGCAAGCGTCTTAGAGGAATACTAACCAAATATTTTTCCCACAATGAACACAAACTAGAATAACAGAACCCGAATATCAATCTCTTGAACTGCAAAGATTGCTGCATTGCACTTGGTGGTAGTGCCAGCCCCCCGCCCCCCCGCCCCCTAAAAAAACCAAATGCTGTTTTAAAAGTGAAGGGGGAAGACCAGCAGGAGAGTGCACTGTAAACGCTTTAACTGTGAGATAATTTTATTCGAGCTCAGTGCAGTCTCTGGCAACTGCTCATTATGGTGTCTGTTGAGGAGAGGGGTTTAGGGAAGAAATAATGGATGCTATTTGTTGCTCTCCAGTCGAATAAGAGAACTGTCTACTTCCGGTGTCAGGCTCTAGCTTGACTCTCCCTGATCATTCGCTGTCTTCCCCAGGTGAAGCTGTGTGATTTTGGCTTTGCCCGGATTATCGGGGAGAAGTCATTCAGGCGTTCAGTGGTGGGCACCCCAGCCTACCTTGCGCCTGAGGTGCTGAGAAACAAGGGCTACAACCGTTCACTGGACATGTGGTCTGTAGGGGTCATCGTCTATGTCAGTCTAAGTGGGACCTTTCCATTTAATGAGGATGAAGACATCCATGACCAGATCCAGAATGCTGCCTTTATGTATCCTCCCAACCCATGGAAGAAGGTGACCCCAGAAGGTAGGTTTCAGACCTGGACTGGAAGTGTCTTTTGTATGCGTGGTTAGGAGGGGATGTACAACCAACCACAGGAAAATGGAAGCTCTTAGAAGTTCTTATAAGCATCCTGATTGCTGAAATACAGCTAACTGGAACACTGGAACTCGTGTTTAGAATGGATCACTAGAAATGAGACTATAGTGGTAAACTTGCTTATAGGGAAAAAATCCACATACAACTACGTGCCACAGAAAACAGTAACAACAGAAACATCTTGGAAAGGGAATCAGAGAAACGTATATATACTCAGACTTCTCAGACTTCACACTGGAAAGTCGATTAAAAAGGCTTACAGTTCAGCTCAGTTGATCATAATGATCACTATGACGTACAGAAAGCTGAAGTGTGCTTTAAAGCTTCCAGAGAACCAGATTACACGAGACAGTGAGTATGTGAAACCTCGACCTTCTAAAGGCTATCAAAGGGGAATTCTTCAAATTAGCAGCAGTCAGATTAAGATATTTTTCCGCCAATAGAAAAGTTGTTACTATACTTTTCATGATAACCACTGGGACCACATTCACAGAAACTAACTACGATGACTGTTCTACATTGTAGTTAGCTTACTTTCCAACATGGACTGTTTACTTCCTGTAGTTCTTGTCATCATCCCTTCTTTGAGACATCCTTGAGCACTTCCAGCCAAAATCCCAGCGAAGGGACAAGTTTTAGACAGTGTTTTCTTTTCCAAGGTGAGCCACTCAGGAACACTAATAAATAATCATTATTGAAATGATCTGAACTGATTGTAGTATTAAATGATTATCTGAGCTCACTAACCTAACATTTGAGTCGCTTTACATCAGAAAAGTTCAATCGTGTGCTGTTTCAAATTGACAACCCCTCTAGTAAACCTTTGTAAACCTGGAAAGCACATTTTATTGCATTCTGGTGCATTCTGGTGGGATGCTCATTCGCACACTTGCTGCTTGTTTATCAGCCATTTTAGTGCTGAATGCTAAGACACTAGTAGATTATAAGGAACAGCAAGATTAGAGTTGAGTCGTGCTAAAGTAGTCGGAAAAAAGCCAATACTGCGTACTGACTAACATCATTATAATCCTACACAGCTGTTAGAAACATGTTTAGTTGGCCTCTCAACCACCAAGCAGTGATGAGTTATGTGTGTCAAATCTGCTTTACACACACTTTGCTAGCTGTCTAAAATAAAATCTAAAATAAGTCTAAAATAAAGCCAAAAAATCTAAATAACGTGGCGAGTGTGTAAATGGGTTTTGTGTGGTGTTATCTCAGCTCTTCTGTTTAATTAAAACGCTTGGATTTTTCTGTTGACGTTGCCTGAGCAGACTTTACTGACTGTCTCTAAACACACAAATTAATTACGAACTAGTTGTTTTTCTATTTGTGTTCTAGTTTATATCAAATACATTTTCACTGTGAGAAGATTTTGTGTTATAGTCCATGGTAATTGATTAGTTATTGTATTCAGAGTGTAATAATGAGGCTGAGCATGCCGAAATGTGATGTTTGAAAATATTAGCAGAACAACAGTGTATATATTCATATAATCACTCATATAGTCGTTCTGTTCTATTGAAAAATAATAAAAACAGTTTTTTAAAACAGTAGTCAAAGTAGATATTCTAAACAAGACAATGCCTGCCAAGAATAATGCCTGTTACAGAAAAGGGTCATTTTGTGGTTCTTTTCATTTTAAAACTGGGAAAGTTATAGAACTCTTCCAAGCTGCTATACATTTATTTTGTTGAACCCAAGTTACAACTTGTCAAAAGAGAGGGAAGGAGAGCAAAAAGGAAAAGCAAAGGGGGTGGAAAAGGGAAGAAAAGAAGAGCAGGAGGAAAGACTAAGGGTTTAAGAAAGACATCCGCGAGAGTGTGCTCCATTTTTGTCATGGCCCATTCATGTGAGTAACGCCCGCCGATCGCTGGGACTAAAGCTCAAGGGGCTTGAGGTTAAGAACCCTTGGCAGCTCTCAGAGCTCTGTGACCCCTGAAATAATGTTAACATGATGTTGGTTTTGCTCATTATCCCCCCAAGCTCCAAATCCTTCAGCTTTCCCACCATCGCCTGGCCACTGACAGGCTGCTTTGTTGTTCCAGCAATTGACCTCATTAATAACCTGCTGCAAGTCAAAATGAGGAAGCGCTACAGCGTGGACAAGTCCCTCAGTCATCCCTGGCTACAGGTCAGTCCCTGCTTCCACTCTGCACAGCCCACAGGACAAATACAAGATGCTTTACCAGAGCGTTTAGCTTTTGTTTTATTTTTCTAGGAGTTAAAGCTGATCAAGGTTGGAGTGGGTGTCATGTGACAAAAACATGTTTACATAGTTCGTGACCATGTGACGTATTAATAAGATAAATAAACAGTATAGAGGTTGTGCAAAGTCAAGCAAAAAGACAGCAGTAACATTTTGACAAATTACACCTTGTTTTTCTTGTTTAATATATACTGTAATATAGAGGGAAATGAGAAAGAAATCAGGTTTTCTGGATAATTTATATGCATAACTATTTATATCTGCCAGTACAAAACTCAAACAGCGGGAAAATAAATATTCTGACAGAATGTTTATGTCTAAATTATGAAAATACTTTTACAGAATGATCTGAGACTAGATTCACAGTTTACATGCTACTATAAACGTGACTGTATGTACATTAGATTTAGAATTAAAAACAAATATTGAATGTACTTATTTCTTTCTGCTGCTCCCAGTGGAGATGAAAAGCTTCCTGTAAGAATTTAATTTAAATATTTCTGTGAGAATATAACTAAATAATCCATATTCAGTTTTATCATAACCACCAACACTAAACCACTTGTAGGGATTTAAGGGCAGAAAATGATTTGCAGGGTTTTATTCGAGCTGTAGTTGCAGCAGTGAGTCTTTGGGATATGACACTAAAACACGGAGTGACAGTTTCTGAGTGTAGTATTAGAGGGTACTAATGGCTTGAGGGGAATGCTCCCCTACTGATATTTCAAATTACCATTTATCACATTTATCACATTTATCACATTTATCACATTCTTACACGTATTGCAAGATCATCGTTGTTGTTTACTTAGCAACAAACAGAATGTCAGTTTGGAGAGTTGGTGAAGATTACATCATGCGTTTTACAGAAACAATGAAAGTTCGGACTGCTGCTTGAACTCATATGTAGTTTTTTATTTTTCGTTTGTTTGCTAGGTAGCTAGCACTGATGTTTGCTCGCAAAACAAATGTCTTTCACTCATATTTTCAGTTGAGAAAAACGTACTTGATTCTGAGTTTAATTGTAGACAGTTTCAGTGTCAATGGTGTGTTGATACAAACTAATATGAGCGATTTAGTATCAATAACTAACAAAGGTCTTATCGGCCACTTTAGCTACTTTAAGGCTATACTCTAAAAGTTGCATAAAATGAACAAAAAGTAAATATAATTTACTGCAGTTTACATGAAATAGTTTACATGAATATTAAACATGAATAAAAACACATTCTTCTGCACACTTTTCTGGATAGGCCAGTCAGAGGGAAGAGGGAAGAGTGTAACTTCATTTTTAGGGGGTTTTGGTATTAATCCATGAAAAATCCTGTTTCATGACAGGACTACCAGATGTGGCTGGACCTGAGAAATCTGGAGTGTAAAATGCAAGAGCGATACATCACACATGAAAGTGATGACATGCGCTGGGAACATTTTGCGGAGCAAAACGGCCTGCAGTACCCAGCCCACCTCGTCAACCCCCATGCTGACATTCGCGAGGAGGTGGAGTCTGAAGAGGCCGTAATGAGCACGCTCAGTGATCGAGTCAGTGTGCTATAAATTGCTGCCTGTCCCTTTATGAGCACAACATGACTAAAGCCAACTGCACACTCCCAAAGCAAGATACCAGACTAAACATAAAGCCAGGACACAGCCAGTACAAACACAATTACTTTCCACAGTAAATTTCACCAAACACTCAGTGCCTAAAGAGCATGTGAACTGTTCCTTAAACACATTTTCAGAACTTCAGAACTTACAATTTTGTGCACAGTCACTATACTAAAAAAGCATAAAAAATGTGTAGTTCAT
>JBBJLR010000001.1:35873547-35891200 GCA_037577145.1 Brachypetersius gabonensis
ACACACACACACACACACACACACACACACACACACACACGCACACACACACACACACACACACATACACACACACATACACACACACACACACACACACACAATACAATGCATTTCGAATTGTCCGAACATGGGACTATTCAGAGTTTTTAATTCAAGAGTAGATGTAATGTTTTATTTAACACAATGCCACAAAATAAACTCATTAATTAATAAAAATAAAAATGCATCTATACAGTGTCACAATCTGTGGCTAAATTGTTTAAAAATATTATTTAATTTTTAATCTAAATTATTCAAGTGTAATCTGGTCTTTTCCAGAAGCAGGAGGACGTGAAGGTGATTTTTATTGTGGTTTTTGAACCTGTGCTCAGTGGTTGAACTCCACACATTCCTTCACACCCCTGGTGCAGTCCTCCAAATCCACTGATGAGCTGTTTCACCAAGCAGCAGCCAGTTGCTCACTTCTAACATGGCCTGACTGTTGGGTTCATATTGTCACTCAATATTTTCATGTCTGATGCCCCATATATAATGTCTTAACCTTAAAAAATATTTTATGCTCTCCTTGATTAGCCTATGAGGGAAGCTACTCAAGTTCACAAATTGGACTAGCTAAATATTATGATAACCTTTTCCATCCTAATTTGTGGTGGAGCCCTGCACACATGCTAGAATCAACATCAATTACCGTGCAGCATTTCAAGTGCACGGTTGGTGAAAATGTCAGGGAGTTAGCTAAAGTAAATGTGGGATCCTGGCTTTAGGGAGTTTGGGGGAGGGGGGTTTGTGGGACAATTCTCAACCACAGAACATGAAGGGCAAGTCAACCAACGTCTGCCACTCTGCAAAAAACACATATTACTATTTTCATTCTATACAACAGCTCACTGAACAGTCAGTGCCTTCAGGGTTGTTCTTGCTGAAGTTTGTGCTGGCCACTGGTCCTGTTCCAAATCTGTTTACAGTCCTGTGTTTTTGTTGATTATCGCAAGCGGAGCTGTTTCGGCAACAGAGGCTCATTCACTTTCAGCCCAAATGGCTCACTCAGCTGTGTGAAACTTCTCTTCTGGCATAAGAGCAGGGATGTAGAATTAAAACATGCTCCTTTTGTGTTTGCCCCAGTCCTAACTGTAGATAAATTGGATAATTCTGGGTCCTTTCCGCTTGAACCAATGGAGAATCTCGCTGTGAAGCAGTTTCAGTAGTTGACAATCGCCTTGTTTCATACATAAAGGGGTGGAAGTGATAGCTTACCTAGATCCACTTCCACGCAGTGACCTCCACCCCTCCTTTTCCTGCACTATAGACCCCCACCACCACCAACCAGTGGATGGCAGACAGGGTACATGATGGCAGATAGGATGCACTCTGCCCGGGGA
This sequence comes from Brachypetersius gabonensis, assembly GCA_037577145.1. Taxonomy (NCBI): domain Eukaryota; kingdom Metazoa; phylum Chordata; class Actinopteri; order Characiformes; family Alestidae; genus Brachypetersius; species Brachypetersius gabonensis. The sequence goes on from JBBJLR010000001.1 coordinate 35,874,930, forward strand.
GATGGGGAATGAGTGTGTGGATCCTCATGTGTGCATGTTTTCCTGCTACGCAGTGGAGATTAGAGGGATTATGAGTTTGGCAGAGTGTGGCAGTAAGGAGATTAGGAGCCTTCCTCCACACAGCAGGGCAATTTTAGTGGAGCTTCAGTGGGCAAGGCCAGTCACCCCATCATGTTTGGCGCAAGAGGCAAATATTTCAGTTATGCAGCTAAAATCTGAATGCACTGCTATCGGTTGCTGGCTTGCTGGTACTGTTGTTAATACAATTCACTAGGCAGCTGAAAATTAGACTATTGCATGGTTGGCAAATCTTTGTCCACCACTGGTGAACGACCACTGCGACATCCTACAGAAGTCTTTTAAATTTGGATGGTTTTCAGCACCTCCTTTAAGTAGAACTATGATGTAACATTTCTAGGCCTGTCCTTTTAATGCTAGGGATGGTAATAGGAACCAAGGAACCAAGTTTGAGCACAAATATAGCCCTTTTATTTGGTATTCAGACTATTGGATCTAATATTGATAATGGGGAAGTAGTGGTAAATCTTGCCTTGTAACATGTACCTCATGTACATCAATAACTTTCTGTGAAGCCGTGGCAAAAGCAATTAAATGCAACAGACATTTGTTCCAGCCACCATTATTGTTTAAGATGCAATGCATTTTGCATCAAACACTGAGTTACTCTGTTTACATCTAAATGATTTATTTATGATATTTGGAAAAAAATGCTAAAGTTTTCATTTTAGTAATATCATCACAAACCCAGTGGGTCTTGATGAAAGTATATAGTTCAGTTATAATGGAATGTGTCATACATACATATGAAAACGAGTGGCAAGCAGTTAGAATTACTTTCTTTATACATTTTCATGTAATTCACTTTTTTGAGCTCCCAAAGTCTTTTTTTCTCCTAAAGTCATGTGATAGAATCACTCACAGAATATAAAACTCATGCTTTGATAATTCGGCAGAAGACTTTTCTGGGTTATTTGGATAATTTTATCTCAGTGCGCTATTGTTTTGTCACTCATGGTCAATAGCATACCATGTAATCTGACCACTCAGACCAAATTAGACGTTAGTGCACAGGAAAATATTCTCAGTGACAAGAAAGCCCCCAATCTATTTCTTTCTCTTTAGTCATTCAGAACATCTAAACCCGTGTGACATGGGCATTAATTTAGAAACTACATTTAAATTATGCTTATTAAATATTGTTCTACCTTGAACAAATGTACGTGTGCTTTAGAATTGTTTACAATCAATATCTGCATTGCAGCACATTACCTGTGACAATGTGGTGTAGTGTGTTGGGTCAGTGTTTTAGAACAGTGTTAGGTAATTTGGCATAGTATGTTTGAACAGTGTTTTAGGTCATGTGGGTCATTGTGTTGGGGCGGTATTCTGAGGCTGTGTTCAGAACAGCTTTAGATCATTTGAGGCGGAGTGTTGGGACAGTCTTTCAGGACAGTGTTTGGAGCATCATTTAAGGTTCTGTGGAGCAGACTGTTTTTGGTCATTAGGTGATTTTCAGTAATTGCCAGTGGACGCACAGTGAGAATTCCGTGTGTTTTATTCATATGTAATTGATTTTCACGCTGGAATAAAAGTCATTTAATGCAGTATTGTATTTTCAGATTATGGGATATAAAGTCATAGGCTCTGAAAACTTTTTTCGCAAAAAAGTTTCCAAAATGTCCTCTTGTCAAGAGGTGTCATAAAGCACCTGAGTGTTCGACCTTAAACTGAGTAAAACGCTGAAACCGTGGTCTTATGTGTTTAGTACTTTTTCCAGGACGAGCGTCCGGCCATGGCTGACCCTGCGCCGCGTGGCTCACTGAAGCGGAAGCCTCTCGATTGAATGGAGACAATAAAGCTCGTGCAGGTGTCCGCGCGCTTTAATGAAGAGCAGCGGCACGCGCTTCCCTGCGCTCGGACGAACTTCTCCAGCTGGCGCAGGCGTCACCGCCGTCACCATGACGACCGTAATGAGTCCTACAGCAGAAAAGAAGAGAATTGGAGGATTCGGGCTTTAATAAGAGCGCTTATGACAAACCAATGTTCTCAGGGCCAAAGCGAGCGGACTTTTTAGCCTCTCCAGATATGAACGTCATTTCAATGGAAATGAGAAGAGAAATGAACTAACCGCTCATTAGCGAACCCCGAGTCAAGGATAGCTCCAATCTGATGGGAACAGGATTTACTAATAAAGTCGTTGATTTGTTTTTCCCTCCTCCTTCCTCTCACTGTTCTGCTCCAGCCTGCCCCTGTCTTACTATAAGCGCTGCAAGCAGCTTAGGACTCCCGGGGTCCCAGAAGTACGTATTATTATTATTATTATTATTATTATTATTATTATTATTATTATTATTAGTAGTAGTAGTAGTAGTAGTAGTAGTAGTAGTAGTAGTAGTAGCAGTATTAGTATTATTATCATTATTATTATTATTATCATCATCATTATTATTATCATTATTATTAGTGGTAGTAGTAGTAGTATTAGTATTATCATTATTACTATTATTATTATCATCATCATCATCATTATTATTATTATTATTATTATTATTATTTTTATCATCATTATTATTTTTTTTATTTTTATTATTATTATTTCGCGTTTGTGTGAGCCATGGTACAAACGGAGATACTTGTTTTTACTTAATTTTTTTTTTCCTGATTACAATTAATAGCGAATCAATTCTCTATTCGTTTTCATTTTTGGGGACTTGGGTCAGGTGTCTCGTTTTTTCAGAAACTGCACTGATTACAGCTTCAGTTGGCAATAAACACGTAACTTTTAATTCAAAGTACATTGCAGTATTTTAGAAAAGGAAGGGTGGGGGTGGTCTGACATTTTTGACAAGGTGTGGAAATGAGTCCCCACCTCTGTAATGAACCTTGATAAAATGCAAATGTTCTCCACTGATGTCCTGCAAGATGAATTGGACAGGGTTTCTATTTCTGAAATGAAGGCACATGCACTGTCATTCATCAATGATGTCTCGTCATATGTGTTTTGACTGATTTTTATACGTTGCAGTGCTTCTCTGCCTTAGGGAGTGACTGGCTGTATAAACTTTGATATTACCAAAGGTCAGGCAGGAGGAGTGGGGGTTGGGGGATGAACAGAAACATAGTCATGTAGCAGCAGGAAAGGTTAATTGAAAGGGAGAACTTATTTTTGGTTAGGAACTATCACTGCTGTACATAAGCAGCACCTTTAAATGTCTTTGCCACATTGTTCACCCTCATAAGGCTGTCATGCAGATCTTTGGACCTCTTGTCTCATGGAAGCCTAGCTTGTATCCAGGTGTCTCTTCAAAAAGAGCGCTTGATGCCTTCACACACTTTCTCCTTGGTCAATTTGTGGCAACCTGAGCAAAGCTCCCCCTTAATGGAGGTGTCAAACACTGGCCGTGAGGAGGGAGGAGGGAGAGGGGACCAAAGTTTATCTTCCCCCTCAATGGCCGTGAAAGCAGTTGAAGATGAAAGGTGCTATTTAGTTAGAGGAACAAACCATGGTCTGAATAGAGCACTCTGCTTTTCTCCATCCCACCCTTCACTTACCGGAATGAGGCATCTGGGCTCGAGCATCCTGAACATATGCATACAGTAAATAGGTACTGAATGAGCCGAAACACCTAGCTTTATACTGAAATTAGGGTTAAGTTCAAGTTACATCCTTGGGAAAAGCAAGGACAGGGAAGTTACAAATTGTATTTAAATTAAGCTAAAATTAATCTTCTTGTACAGATCTAACTAAAAATGAAATCTTAAGAATCCTCATTTTTCCGAAATCTTCAGAAATCTTAGAATTAAAATATTAAAATATGTATTTTTATTATTATTATTATTATTATTATTATTATTATTATTATTATTATTAATAATAATCAGAACTTGATCATTTGTGTAATATTTTAACATTGAGTCTGTAGTAAAATTAGTAAACTACATTAACTAAAGGCTTTAATGCTGAAGTAATAAAAATGCCTCATACTTGTAACCACAAAGCTTAAAGCCATCAATCTTTAGTGCAATAGACCCTTGGAAAGCATGTATATAAATCATGAAAAAGTAACATGTCAGAATTGGATTAGGAATTAGAAAAACATTTAGGTTAATGGATTTTATACTAATATTAAAAACAGTTGTACCTCCACTTTACTGTGAAGCTGAGGACACCTAAAATATTCAGCCAGAGTCTATATATACATACACTACAAATAGTGAAAACACAACATTATTGCATGTTACTGAATAACCTTTTCTTATTATACTGTAACATTTCATCATTGTAATATAATGCCCAAAGCAAAAGTTGCCTGGCCAATTTACACAACACATTCCTTTTCCGCAAAGTGTCACAAATACTTTACATTGTTGACATTCGTCTTGGCATAAAGTCTCTAATTAGAAAGTCACATGAACCAAGTCTTACCGGTTCCCTCTACAAGTGCTCTAAGCAGTGTCACATGCTTCAGAAAAATCAGCTTTTCATGCAGTGTTACTGAGGAGGGGCTTTACCTACGTTTCAACATTTCAAACACCTTTTCAAACTGTTGCTGTGACAGCTTCCCTAGCTAGTGCCCGAGCCACAGCGATTGCTGCTATACCTGTGTGTAAACAGCAATCTCTTTGAAGTAAATATTTGTTTTTTATGCAGTTCCACTGCAGATATTAGCATGTTGCATGGTAAATGTACAGTGCATTATGTTCATGCTGTTATCTGCTGAAGACGTCTTTCGATGTGTGTTCAAAAGAATAGATGCTGAGTCTAAAATGCTGCTCTTGCTAACTGAAAGATTAAAGGGTGAAAAGAAATATATATTTGTCAGAGACTGTGATTTAAGTAATCTATTGTTGCATGATACTGTGTAGTTACATTTCTATCTAGCAATCTGATAGACGAACCTAAATTTGGCGAATGTCAGGAGAAGCTTACCTACCGGAATGCCTATGGCCAACAGTAAAGTTTGGTGGAGGAGGAATAATGATCTGAAGATAGTTTTAGTGACTGTTTTAAATTTGTGGCAGCATTCTAAGGAAGTCATTTGCACTTCCAGCATGATTGTTTAGTGCACAAAGTAAGATCTGTAAAGTGTGGTCTCCAGTGGTCCTCTTCCACTAACTTTTTCAGCGTAGAACACAACACTGACACTCCCACATTCCAGATGGCCACTGTAGGGTGTTTTTGTGCTACTGATTTAACAGACGGTGACCTGCAGTCTTCAATCCCAGTTCTCAGTCTGGAAGAGCAGGTAAAATGCTAAAACAGGCACAGGGCAAACAACCTCCCATTTCAGAGAAGAGAGGATCAAAATGGACAGGAACAAACTCAAGAGACCTCAAGTGATCCTTACCTTTAGAAATCAAGGCAAGGTGATGCATAACTATTAGAAAAGAAATTATGCAAGAACATATTTGTTGAGCTTTTCTGAAACAGAGAGCAAAATGCAACACCAACTGAAACATTTATACCAAGTGTGGTGTATGAAGTACTGTGTTTATGCATAACTGAGGAAAATGCATAGTTTACTCTTCCTGAGTTTGTGCACTTTGTGAAACCCCTGCAATGGTCTGTATATTCAATTACATGTTTAAACCATACACACTCAGAAGCTTTTGTCTCTTGTAAATGTTAAGAAAACATATCAAGTGAATTGTAACTGAAAAGTTTTATAATGTTTTATAAACTTTTAAAAAGTTTTATAAAAATTAATTATCTCAGTGGTTAAATCAACTCAATTAAAAGAGACAGAATTATATTTTTCCAAGTATTTTGGTATATTCATCTGGTATCAGAAGATGTATATCTAAATTAGCATAGTCTATTAAATAAAATATATACTACTTCTGTTCTTCAAATCTGGGTTAATGGGGCCTTCCTATACACTTCAAATGTCTTTCCTAATGGCTCCAGAACCATATAATGTTGTGCAAATAGTTTTACTTAGGATCTGGGATCTCTGTATTGTCTTTATACTTACTCTACCATCTCTAATGTGAATACTTTCAGGTTCTTTCTGAAAGATGGGGGTGTGCTCAGTCACAGCGGCTGCTCTGGGTCCAATATTTTGATGCAGAAGTGTTTTTTTCAGTCGACTTCGTACCAAGCTGGTAAACATGTCCACGACTGCCGTTGGTGACATTTTGGAGGTATATTGCTTTGTTTGTTTCCCTGTGTACTCTGTACATGCTTCATATGACAAAAAACCTACTTGACTACTACTTGATGTTTTGTGTTCAGATTAATAACCTATTGGTTCTCAGTTGGTTGTTGTTTTTATAGTTGGACTTCCATAAATAAAATTAAAATCAACAATATTTCAAACGGAGTGAAGGGATGACATCATTTAAGTGTGATAACCTTCTTATCTCTCATTTATGTAAAACTAAACGCTTCCAGTCTGTGTCATGCCTGCACACAAGCAAAACCACACACGAATGCACAGACACTGCACATGACATTTCTCACTTTTTTGACCTGTTATGCCATTTGTTTACTGACTCCAATGGCCTGCACTGTCCAGTCCAGCTCTGTTTATACCAGAGACCTAACAGCATTAATCTCTGTTTGCTGAGAGAAATCTGAACAGACAGGCTGAATAAACAAACCTGTGACAGCAGGACAGAAGATGAGATGCAATATGCCCTTCATTAAGATCCTTTACCCTGCTGTGCTCCTACACTTTTTTATGCTTATATTTGTCTGTGAATGTTTGAGTCACTGGGTCACATTTTTAATCCCACATTTTTAAGAATGCTGATTTAGGATCAGTTTTTGCCTTTTCCATTCTTGAAAGGCTCATATCCCACATATTTTAATATATTTTTGTCCCCTATGGTATACTTATGACATTTATGAGGCTGCTCTTTATTATGCTATTCATCAAAAAAAAAATCCACTAAACTATTTACCACTAAAACACTCCTCACACCCTCCTCATGAGTTCGTGGGGCTAAACTGCTGTTGGTTTGCATTTGTCAGTTTGTTAGGTTTCATGGACAGTGGATTTTCATGAACACCAGAAGATTTCCAAAAATGAAATAGTCCGGGGAGTATATGGTTAATTTTGAAATCTCTTTTTTTATATGAGTCCTTTTTAAAATAAAGACCTGGTTGGATGTTTGCTTTTAGGAAAACAATTGAAGATTGTAGAACAGTCACATGTTGAGTGTGCAGAAATCAGTAAACCTAGGTATTGGGTAAATAAGTGGGTTCTAAGACCATGATGGGAGGAACCGAGGGATTATATCTGTGAGGCACATTTTGGATGTGTAAGATCAATTTATCAATTGATGAATATGGTATTACCTTTTAATTCTTTCATTACAGCTGTACTCTCATACTGACAACTCCATAGTCATATCTAGGAGATGCTTCTTCAGTTTAGACCCAACTGAATACTACAGTTAAAGTTACAGTCTATGAAAGCTGGAACAAAGCGGGGGACCCTGCTACTTGGTTTACAACACTTTATTTTTGTAGCTTACCGTCACTTTATCTTTGTTATTAAGATTACTTAGACGGTGAGAAAGACTGAACCTTTCTGTTTGAAAAGTCTTTCAATAAAGAGTAGAAAAAGTAATGAAGGCAAAGATGGAGACAAATACAGAGGGAACATGAACTATTTGATCCCTGCTGAAAATGAACAGTCTCAGTTCATGATGTGGTTTCATTTTTACAGAGACAAAATCGTAGACCTGCACAAGGCTGGAACTGCCTTCAGATCATTAACAAGCTCTAGGCTGATCCCTCACTTTGCACATGGGCATCCTCACCCCATGAGGCAAGATACTGCATGGAGCTCCAGACTGATTGCAGTTGACGGGAATTTTATATTCTTTTAATTTCCAAATAATCGCATTAACTGTTGTTACCTTCTCACCAAGCTTCTTGCTGATGGTCTTGTAACCCATTCCAGCTGGGTGCAGGTCTACAATCTTGTCCCTGATGTCCTTTGACAGCGCTTTGGTCTTGCCCATGGTGGTGGAGAGGTTGGAATGGAAGAAATTGATTCCTTGGACAGGTGTGCTTTACACAAATAAGGAGTCAAGCTCAGGAGTATCTGTAATTGATAGATTGATTGTAATCTGTGCGCACCAGTCCACAGTCCACTGGAGTCCCTCGCTGTGTTCAAGCGTTGTCTGAAGACCCACATCTTCACGGAGCACCTTGGTGACTAACCATGCCTTTCGTTTCTGCTTGCTTACTTCTTATTTACAATAAAAAACTCTTTTGTCTTCTAACCTTTCTTTGACTGGTGTTGTTTTGGTGTGCCGAGCGTTCAGTGAATGTGTGCTTTATACAAATAACGAGTTAAGATTAAGAGAATCTGTAATAGATAGATTCTGTGGGAGCCAGAAGTCTGTCTGGGTCGTCAAATACTTATTTCACTCTACAACATGCAAATCAATTTATAACTTTTATGTGAAATGTTGTTTCTTGATTTTAGGTGATATTCTGTCTCTTTCCATAAAAAATGAAACTACCTCATGAATTAGAGTCTGTTCAAATTCAGCAGGGGTTCAAACTATTATTTCCCCCTCTGTACAGGTCGGATATAAAGAGCTTTCAAATGAATTAGAATAACAGAATTAAATAACGGTGGCACTGATCATTACAACTTTAGTATTTCTTGTATGTCTAAAATCAACAGTATATATCATGAACAAATAATGCTGTATGGCTTTAGTTTCTCCTGACACTGAAAAGTAAAACTTAATTTAAAAAATATGCCACAAGATGGATGTGAACAATAAAGATGTAGCTGTTAGAGGTCATTTAAACAAGCCTCTCTATAGATAATGCTGTTTTAGCCCTGTGGTAACATACATAAAACATCTAGAGTAATGATCCTAAGATGAATGGCTATACATTTTGCTTAAAAACTTTATATTGCAACTCTCAAAAAAAAAACTTAGTGTTTAACATTTAGTTTACTGTCATAGACTCTCCATAACAATCTCTGAAATGTTTTCTGCAGCTCCCTTAAGGGGAAAACGTAAGGCTAAAATTCAGATGTTTTTTGCAAGTGATCCAGAAAACTACAGGGAAGCAGGTGTAGCGTAAAGTGTGGGCACAAAGATGGTCAGCAGTTTAAGGGGTTGGCAACAAAAATACAGCCCTAACTCTGCAATACAGGTTGAATTTCAAGCTGCCAGACTTAATAATAAAACATAGGCAACAGTATCAGGCGAGGTCTTGTTCTCATTGTCTGTATTTAAGTCATTTATTTTGACTGAAATGATATAACTGCACTGTCCTTAAAATAATTGATTAATATATGAATCATTACTCCTGGATCTGCAAAACGCTCGAGGGCCAGCTTGATGCTTGGGCATGTTTCAGTTCTGAAATTAAATAAACTGTCAGGAGGTTCACACATGTTGCCCCTCTGCTCCTTACAAAACACACGTTTGTGTTTGTGTTCCACACCTGACTGCAACTCCATTTTGGAACAAACAGGTATTTACGTTTCACATTAACCTGATGGGCACCACAGTGTTTGTACCCTGGGAAAGGCCCATCGTCCCCGGGGGGGCTTGCCAGTCCAATCTGGTGGTGTTGTTCCTAACCCTGGGGAACCTGGTCCTCTTTGTGCACACGGTGAGAAAGGTAATCTGGATGGATTGCCTCCATGAATCAGTGCCACATTGAGTGTCTCAGCCCTCTTATTATCCCCCACTGCATTCGGCACCCCTGGGGGCCCCCAGCGCCCAGACCCGAACCTAACCACATACAGTTGCTCATTACCAATCTGCCAGCCGGGGCCTGGCTGGGCCAGAGTGCCTGCTCTTGCCCAGGTACGGGGCCTCAGCTCCTTTCTTCACCTCCATACAATGTCGGCAGGCTCTGGGGTGAGCAGAAACAGAATGCCTTTCAGAAGCGCCGCAGGTGTCACCATTCGTCAAGTCCACCGCAAGGCCCCTCCCCTTCCATTTGCTGTCAAGCAACAGAGAGGCTGATGGGAAAGGGAGGGAGGAGAAGGTGGGCATAGGGGTGTTGTGGGGGGAGGTTGGTTGAACTGGGAGAGACTGGAATAATGGCATGGTAAGTGTTTGCCTTCCTCCCACATATTCCCTCATGAGCCACAATTTGAGAGTGACTGATACTGGTGGGAGAGTTTGGGCCAAACCACACTCGCCCAATTAGGCTTTCTTTCCCACCGCCAAGGATGGGTTGTCATAGCAGAAAGCAGTAGAAGGATGTTTTTCTTTTTTAAAAAAAAAAAAGGAAAAAAAGATATAAACTGTAAGCCTTCGCAGTAAAGCTGGTGAATTTCCACAAATTCAACATTTTGACATATGTCTTATTTCGTTGTGTTCAAATTTTATGACGTGCCTCAATTATGAACTCTATTATGAATTTTTTCAGCAAGTGGCGAAAGATCGGTGCAATAATTACACTCAGATTATAATGGCAGATGGAGGCAGGGCTATAGTACCTGGTCATTTTTATAAATTCTCTTTAAGGTGATAGACTGATCTTGCCAGCAGACCATTCCCTGAGCCCTGATTACTAGCTAGAAGCAAAAACACATCTGCATGTTATTATTTTTTGAACAATGTAATTCTCACTCCGAGTTCCAAGAAACAGAGTAAATGGGCATTCACAACAATAGTGATCTGTCAATAATAATTACACGCGTGTCTGTACAAAATAACCCATTCGTGGGTGAGAACAGAAATAGTTTACCATTCAAGAGCTGCTGGATGAACACAGTAAACTGGATGTCAGCAACAGCAATAAATGATTAAGTCCAAATCTAAACTGAAGCATTACTTAGAGTGAGGATGGTAAGTGACCCTTTAAGCTGATTCCAGTGAAGGAATTAAGCTCATATGAGCCTTGGACTTATACAAACAATAAACAAGCCACAAAATGTATTGCATGTGCAGAGTATTTATGCAACCTTTTAAATTATATCAACTTCTGATCCTTATGCTTCCCACACAGACTTCTCTGCAGCTGCATTGCAGTTTGTTGTGGAGTCATGTTTGTTTCCAAACACATGCCATTGTGTGTTGAAACCTGATACAAACATACCAGGTGATAAAATGAGAGCTTTCTACAACTGCCACTAATCCCAGTTTACCTGCACAGCACCACCTCCCTGTCAGAGGCTCTACATCTCACTAGCTTCACAGGCACACTTTGGTTTCCTATGTCGAAAGTTCTCCAGTTCCATACTTCAGCAAACGCCAGCTTTGATGTCTCTCCCACACCAGCCTGGATTACTCAGCATGACCTGAAGCTTTCAGCAGTTCATCTTAAGATGTCAGCACACACACACATATACACACACACATGCACACGCACGCGCGTGCACACACACACGCACACAAATAGACTGATGTTACATGAAAATAATCAGACAAAATCTGAAGAAAGTCTGGACACGGAGTATAAATGATACTAGATTTTTCTTTCTTTTTCCAGCTGACACAAACTAGCTTTGTAATTAGAACTCCTCAGGAATCCCTGTTATCTCAGGCCAAATGCCAATGACAGTGTGTCTGCCCACTTAATTCAAATGAAATTAAAGTTAGCTGTTGCTTTACCATTTCATTAAAGATGTATACTTGCAGTCCACCACGAAAGCCAACATCTCCATTGTTCAACACACTCTTGCTATCCATCTCAACGCATGGCCTCAGTAATTACATTCTTTATATTCTACTATGACTTCAGCTGTTAACATGTAAAAATGGAAGATGGCCTTTTCCACTCATTTCCCCATGCAGCTTTAAAGCATCATACTGAAAGTGATTTGTTTTGGGTCAAAAACAAGCATCTGAATTCCTTGACTGACAGATGGCTGTCAAATCAGATGAAAGTGATAAGCAACTTGCTGTTTTGAAAAACAACAACTTCCTCTCCACAGCGTTCCAAACCATGACCTCTAACCTGTCTCTCGTTCTGTTTTCTTGCTCCATCAGGGGGGTGCAGACTGCACACAGGTGCAGAACAAAGAGGGTCACAGAGGGTGGAACAAGTGGCTGCCGTTCTGATTCCTGCCCCAAATCACAAACCAAAGCAGGAAGGATCTGTGCTGACTTTGGACCCTTTGTCCCTGCAGATCGATCGATTGACCTGTCTATCTATCTATCTGTCTATCTATCTATCTGTCTATCTATCTATCTGTCTATCTATCTATCTATCTATCTATCTATCTATCTATCTATCTATCTATCTATCTATCTATCTATCTGTCTATCTGTCTATCTATCTATCTGTCTATCTATCTATCTATCTATCTATCTATCTGTCTATCTATCTGTCTATCTATCTATCTATCTATCTATCTGTCTATCTGTCTATCTATCTATCTGTCTATCTGTCTATCTGTCTATCTATCTATCGTGTGTTCACTTTACCTTCCGTGTTTGTTGTCGAAGAGAAGAATGCAATGTTTACAGCCTTTTGGCCATTTTATATGTATATTTGACTATGACTATGTCCAGCCTAGCCTTAGACATGGTTAGCCTTCCACACTATATGGAGCATATGTCAGTATTTTAAACTTCCCTGCAATGCTGGACAGCCCATATGTATTCAGCCCATTTAAATGCATGGCCAACAAATTGCACAAACTATTAAATGTGTTTTACATATAGGCTAATGTGAGATGAAGTATGACCAGCTCTGTATTCATTTGATACAACCATTTATTTATTTATTTGTTTGTTTATTCATACCTGCATGCATATCCAAACCATTTTCGATCCGTGAGCCATACTCCAGCCACATCCAAGCAAATAACAATAATTATTTCACTCTTTCAAACCCCAGGGATTATTTGTACTTATAGGCCTAGAGGTGTAATGAATAATAGCAGTTTACTAGTGGAAGGAGGGCCCTCTCTCTCACCGGAGAGAAGGAGAATGAATTAATAGGCAACACACCACTCAGCACAGTGCGTGGTAGAGGAACAGCATGATTACAGTATGCTATCAAGAAAATTAGTTGTTTCATTTGAGTATATCCCCAGCATGCCGAAGCAACATAACAACTTGCTTTTGTTTACAGAATGCTTCATTATGTAAAGACAAACTCAAGATTCCAAACACCTGCTACTACCAAATCACATATTCAATTATTGTGCTTGCTCAAGATCATCCAAATATTTTGTCCACTTACCACCGAACAAAAACAGTACTAAAGTGATTATGGCTGTGGAGTCGAGTTTCTTTTCCAGGGAGGCTGAGCTGAAGAGAGGGCAGCCGCAAAGCTTTTTCCAAATGACTCGCGTGTATCCACAGGTCACGCATTGGGGTTAGAGGCTGTAACCTCTGCTCATTTTTCACCCACAAAGTACTTTGATGAGTAATGCGACACTTGGTAGACAGGGTTTTTAGTTAATTTTCCCCAACAAAATGCTATGATTAAGTTACTCCTTGACATTTTGATAGAGACACAGTTGTACTGAAGAGGACAGTTCTTGAACCATCTGTTTTGTTTTGTTACATCATCACATTCATACAAAACTGTTGAACTCTTGTTTTTTTAGTTTCCATGGAATTCCACGGAACATTTTAATTCATTTATAATCCTGTGTACAATTATTCCAGAGATTTGTCAAAACTATTTGCCTCACAGTTCTATGAAAATAGTGGCTCTGTTCATTTTGGGAATTATTGATGTGTCAAAGCAAGCTCTAACCAAATGGGAGTTGTAGGCAGTGAGTGAGTCTTGTTATACTGCCATTATTTTGGCTGCTGACATGTTTGAAGAGAAGGTAGCTTATGGCTCAAGTGAGTAACGCATCAGGAGCAATAGAAAACTTTAATACCTTTCTCTGCTGGAGACTGACCGGTACACGGTGTGTGCTGTAGCAAGCTCCTGGATCACTTAGGTCAAAGGTCATACAAATAGGGTCAAGGCAGTCTTCATCAACACAGTGCTGAATTTGATGACTACATATAGCTCCCATGCTCAGGCTTTTCTTTCTCTTTTATGCCGCTATTGTGTGCAGGTGAAGGGGAACCATTGAGTTGTGCCAGGGTTGGCCTTGTGTGCTGTGACTGACAGGAGGCCTGCGGAAATGGGTGTGGATTGAGCGAAGGTTCTGCAATGGGAAATCCACTCAAGATCTGAATTGCCTTCTCCACTCCAATCAGCTTGGTGCAAGTTAAATGAAGTGCCCCCCCCCATCCTTCACACTTCCCATCTGCAGAAAGAGCCTATGCAGGAGGCTGACAGCGGTACAATCAGTTTGCCATTCACCACTGGCCCTATTTTAACTTTGTGTGCAAGTGGCATTGGTTGTTAACACCGACCTCAGCAATTAGACCAAGGAGAAATATTTGAAATGGTCAGAGAGTCTGAATGGAGCGAGGCAAGTGTTTTCCAAGACAGATCAGTTAAAACCTGAAGAATTACATACCTGATCTAGAATCAGTGCCTTTAATAAAGAAGTGCATAAATGACTCTGTTCTGTGGCTGGCCTGTCTGACATGGTGACAGGTCTGTCCTTGTGTCTCTCCACAAAACAAACACTACCACCAGGGCTTTGTGTGTTAAGACTAAATGCTCAGTGTGACGGAGGTATAGGATTTTGAGTGGAGCCTGTGGCTGAGGCTGTGAGTGCGTGTTAAGAGATGTACATGGGTGAAATGCGTTATTTTAACAAATATGTCAGCAAATGCACACACAAACACATGCAAATGCATTGACATCCACAATAGATAAACTTGCGCTTGGGTGTAGGAACAGGAGGTGCTGACTGGAGTATTTTGTTTAAATGAATTGGTGCTATGAAAAAACAGATGCAGCAATTAGGAATCCCATTGCCGTATACCGGAGACATGACAAGAGTGCATGACAGTGGCTTTCACCCTCACACCCCCTTGTCTTCAACATGAGTCCTCTAACAATTCCTGTCAGGAACACTCTTTGAGAAGTGCTTGCACCAGACAATGGCTCTTCACCCTTATTTTGTGCTCTAAGTAGTGCTGCAGAATGCTGGAAATAGCTGAAAACAGGCCGTAATGTGAGAAAGACGGGCAGCCATTGTGGGAAGTGTGAAAACCAGAAGGACCCTTTTCAGAGCCTTGCCTGAAAGTGCTATGAAGACCTTTAGTCCTTTGCTCTCCCTGAATCCCCAATTAGACAAACATTAACATCAATTAAGCCTTTATAGGACACAGGTTCCATATAATTACCTTAATGGGTTGACGCTTTCTTTAGCGGCAATTTCTTAAACAAACTTGAGCCTTTGTGCGATGGGCTAAGAAAATTTTCAGCGGGGAGTATTTGCTTTTGTCAGGCTTTCTAAAGAGGCAGCCGAATTGTTCTATTTAACAACAAACACCTTCAGAGAGGAGCCCCAAGCAGGCCCAGTTCCCACCACATCTGACTCAAACGGTCCAAGCTGATTATCCAGCACAGACAAATAAAAACGAGAAAAAAATCTGACCAGCCAGGAGAGCGAGGACACATGGAGTGAGGGGCAGCACACAAAAGGGCCCACTGAGCCTAGCCCAGTCGAGAAAGAGCCCCTTCGCTTGAATTAGTTCTCTATTTAAACGTCCCATAGAGCCAGATCCGTTCCCTGTCTCAGAAACAAAAGGAGAAGAATGAGAAAAACAGGATCTTGCTTCATAAAACAAGGCAAATTCACACCAGCGAATCATAAAGGAGGCACTATTAATTAAATGTGGACACTAATGCTTCCTTTGTTATTCTGTCCTCCTTCCTATTTTGCTCTGCATCTAGACAGTGACCATTAAAAAAAAACCACATACACACACACACACACACACACACATTTGTTTTGGCATCAGCATTAGATAGATAGATAGATAGACAGACAGACAGACAGACAGACAGACAGACAGACAGACAGATAGATAGATAAATAGATAGATAGATAGACAGATACATAAATAGACAGATAGACAGACAGATAGACAGATAGACAGACAGATAGACAGATAGACAGATAGACAGACAGATAGACAGATAGATAGACAGATAGACAGAAAGATAGATAGATAGACAGACAGATAGATAGATAGACAGACAGACAGACAGACAGACAGATAGACAGATAGATAGACAGACAGATAGACAGATACATAGATAGATAGATAGACAGACAGATAGACAGATAGACAGATAGATAGATAGACAGATACATAGATAGATAGATAGACAGACAGATAGACAGATAGACAGATAGACAGATAGATAGATAGATAGATAGATAGATAGATAGACAGACAGATAGATAGACAGACAGACAGACAGACAGACA
>JBBJLR010000001.1:35915720-35935066 GCA_037577145.1 Brachypetersius gabonensis
TGTATGTGACAATGTTTCCCTAGAGCACAAAGAGCATGCTTCTTTTGATGTGTCTTCTTGAGCCGAAGTGTGAATTGAGGAAGGCTGGAAGCCAGATGGGACTGGAGGATCATGTTACCTGTTATAGCTGCGCATCTGCCCTGGCAGTCAATCTCCCTGACGTCTGTGACAGGTCGATGGAGCCCGAGAAGGAAGAGCTAATGCAAGGGAAAGGAAGAGTAAATTGGGATGGGTCACCCTTAAACCTACAACTCCCTCTCCCTCCTCCCCCAATATCACCCTCCCTTCTATTTGTCATCCACCCTATCTGCAGCACTGCCCTGGACAGGAGTTAAGTCAAGCTGCCTGACTGTGCTGACTGTGTGGTGGTGGTGGTGGTGGTGGAGGGGTCGTGCTTGTGCGGGTGACTACAGAGAGACAAAAGCAGAGCTCAGTTACACAGAGGCCAGCGCCGTGGCACCCAGTCAATACAAAATAGATTTGAAGAGGTTTCTTTCATAAGTTTTTGAAATGTCACGCACTGTCTATAAACACAGTCTGGTGTATTATAACAGATTCCTTTTAAGTTATGACCCCTGGGAAGAGCAGACCCTATCTGCTGTGCCACTACTTGACCAACTTTCCCAGAGCACAAAACAGCCACATGGCTTTTAATTTTTTCTTCTTATGTCAGCATGTCTGGAGTAAAGGAAAACAATGTCACTAGTTAAAAGTACACACAGTAGCAGACGTATAACGTTTCTGAATAACACATAAGCAGCGTTAGATAAATTCTTCTCCATCTGTACAGTCGGGTGTCATGAGATGGGAATAGAATTGTTCTTAAAGCATTTCATCCATCACCTACACAAAGGCTAGAGTCTGCTTTATGCACTTTTCGTATCTGTGTGAAGAAATGGGGGGCCCTTACCTGATACCAGGCCTTACTGTGCTATTTTTGATATTGCGCTCCTTATAAGTGATTTGAAAGTGGATTGTGCCCCCAGACAGTAAGAAACATTCCTGTCAGCTACTTTAACAGCAAATAGATAGCCTGATGAATTATGCATAAGAAGGCAATTTTCTCTCAGTCAGTGAGTCATCAATCACAAGCTTGCTGAGGATCCCAGAATCAGCCGGCCCAACCGCATTCACATCTACTATTATTGGGGGAAATGGCAGCCATTTACAAAGCCCTTCACCTCAGATGACTGCACTAAGACGAAATTCCTGTCCTGCCGATGTCGGCCATGTCTCTCGCGTGTCATCTCTGGACAAGTGTGCCCTGACCAATAACTTCACAGATATTTTGGACATTTTTAGAAGGTGCACATTTCCAAGCACAAGATGTTTCTTTTTTCAAACAAAAGTGTATTTTCATAAGAAAATCAATGCAAATATTTGCACATTTGGTCTCTCTTTTGTTGCTAATATGGATGCGTGGCTGAAAAGACCCTTTTCAGAGCAGCAATTTGATCCATGATTGCATGCATTTACCCATGTAATTGAAATAATGAGAGATGATTGCTTTGAGCTATTAGTCATAAGTTCCTGATCTTTTTGTTTAATCCTGGCATCAGCTGTCAGTGTGCTGGTAGGAGCTTTGGGGAAGATACACTGAGGATATCATTTGCATCACCTCAGACTGTAATTTTATTTTCTCTCTCTTTCTCTCTCTCTCTCTCTCTCTCTCTCTCTCTCTCTCTCTCTCCTACTCTCTCTCCTTCTGTCTTCCCAAGCTGATGCATACTCCTGATTCTATACAACTCTCCCAGGAACAGAAGCGCTTTCGTGTTGTTTTGATAGGAACAAAGAAAGACGGAGCCCAAATATGCAAGGCGGTAGCAGCCAGGATGCTGTCAGCCGTAAGCAAAATAAAAGCCTTGGCAGGAGGCGCGAGCGAAGAATATGTTAATTTATAATTCTCCTACAGAGGCCACCCTAACACGATTGGGCGGCCTTTTACTAGAGCCCTTGACACAAGCAGTTATATGTCGTCATTCTGATGACACACCATCAGTGTGTTTTACAAATGAACTAATAATTCCCCTTTGTATTAGGACCAGCTGTCTGTGACTATCAAAATAACAAAGAAAAAAGAAGCGGGAGGGGGGAGAAAAACACAAAATGGAACTGCAATTAATTACAATCATTATCTTCATGACAAATCAAAAGGTGTCAAGCTGTTTTCTAAATATTACTGTGCTGCCAGTGTTTGATTATGATTTTGACGCAAGAAAATGCAGCAGGTATCATAAACATCTGGTAATTACACAAAGACAAAACACTTGTAGTGTTTATATCATCTGTGCAAAGCAGACTTGTTTAATTGACTTGTTTTATTGTTTAGACTAGTTTTTGTTTGATGAAACTTAAACGTGTATGTAGTAAAGAAACAAGAATGCCATGAATTGTAAGTGCTATTTTCACAGAGAATGTTTTTAGTGCAACATGAAAACCGTTGCTTTGATATTTTTGTTATCATGATGTTGGCTGTTCAACATTTATCAAGAAAATGTATACTAAGCTGACTTAGTTTCGCTTTGTCACACATGATACAATAATCTTTTGTTACACATCTGGCAATCTGGCAACATTGTTGTTGTTATAGTAGAAGTAATCCTCACATATATAAGTTTATTCATTAATTGGTTAATACAGGTGTAAGAGAAAACCTTGTTGATTGCATATAAATTGCACAGCCTCTGCTGGTCAGCCCTCTGACCATTCAGCACAGACCCCTGCTGTTTCTGCTATTTTACTTTAATGAACACATTTCCCTAGTGTCAGTCACTAGTAACTGCTTAGAACACTGAAACCCAAACGTTCTAAAATCAGCTTTTCTCCATTAGTCAGTGGCTACTGGTCTTGTGAAATGCAGTGAATCCACTAGACAATACAGTCATACATTCAAATATGGTATTTTCTACTGAGTTTAGCATATTGAAGTAATAATAATATTAAAACATAATTTGTGCATATTTGTAATTGTTTGTATTTTTTCCTTAATATGCTAAATTCAGCAAATAAACAGTTTTTCCTGCTGAAAAAAGTCTTTTTGAGCAATTAAAGCAATTAAAATATGATTTTGTTTCTGGATAGTAACTGGCTAAATGGTTACCATCAAAACCCAGAAACTGTTGAATATCTATAGATTCCGTTTGAAAACAATCAATTATATCTAGAATCCGTAACATGTCTCTGGTTAAACTTTTAGAATCCTTACTAATGATTCTATGATTTATTTCCAGCAGAGCATGACAAATATTTAATATATCTGTGCATAATAAGATTTTGTATATAATAATATATATAATACAGATCTGCTTGCTCTGCACTTTTCCATTTCAAGTATATTCAGCATTTTCTTTACAGTACCTTGAGGAATGATTTAAAATGGACTTTTATATGCTAGAAGTGACGCCCTTGTGTAATAGTAACCTGTAAAAGAATTCAGCTGGTGATTAAAAATAATCTGGAGACAATGACTCTTCACTTGCACACAAGATTTACAAAGATTTTCTGGGTGAAGTGTCCAGCCACCGCGGGTCCTGCGAGGTTTTCAGTAGCTTTGTTCTGTAGATTTCGGCATTCATTAAAACCACTGGTATTTTTCCACAAGGGTGATAGAGCATTAGACTGGAGGAATGTTCTGCCCTTTGAGGAGAGCTTGTATATGCCCCTCATGCCTCTAACCTGTTCCCAGCAATAAAAGAGACTGACACCAAGTTCTTTCCCCAGAGGTAACAGGTATTAGTAAAAGCTCCCTACATATTACCCTGTAGATTTCCTTTTAAGAGCATCCTCTTCAGATGCCTCACCCGTTCAGTCAAACCTTTCATCCACAGCATCTAGAGAAAGCTATTATGGAGCCTGCCTGTTAGAAAAAAGCACTTTTTTTCAGCCTGCATCATATCTATCTGTGTTAAAGGAAATATATGACACACATTAGGGACCATATGTCTTTGCAAATTTGGGAGACCCATCTCTTGGGGGACATGGACAGTTACATTCAATTCCAGAGTAAATTCTGAACGATGGTTTAGGGATGATTTATGGTTGTTTTGTGCTAGGCTGCTGTTTGTGTGCTGGGTTAGATGGCTAAATTGTACTACGAAGCCTAAACCACTGCTCTACCCCACCCACCCCCCCCACCCCCACCCCCTGGTCCTTTTTCACCACATATAACAGCTTGACTGTGAGTGGAGCTAGTTTTCTGCACAGGCCAAATAAGCCAGGCCACCTCGAAAAGTCTGCCGATGTACCAAATCTCGTTGACTTCCAGCATCCAAGTTGTGAGTTTTTCGTTGCTGAGCAGAGTGTGAGATCTATAGCAGGATGCGGAACAGAGTCCACAATGGCTTGGCTGCACCGCGGCATTGCAGGTGGCCCCCGGCATGCTTTTTACACAGCGGTATGAGCCATTTTAGAGGCACTACCTTCCCTCAGCCACAATTTCAGTGCTCTGAGCATTTCACCGAGGAGTGAGAGGGATCTCACTGTTATCGCCTAACACTCAAGCCCACCGTAATTAAATAGAAACGCAAAAGCACAAAGCAATTTTGGCCCCAGTGAAGAGCTGGAAAGATCTTCCCCAACCACCACCACCCCTCCTTTTGAACAGTTAGAATTTAATTGGACCATATCAATTTATTTCACATTTTAAAATGTCATGGCTTCGTAAGAACTAACCAAATTTGCATCCTGCACAGAATGTTATTGCACGCAAGTGAAATAAATATATAAATCTAAATGCCAGTGTAAATGCCAAGTATTTTCAAAAGCCGCTAAAGTAGGCTTGTAAAAGCACTGGAGCCTCTCTCTCCTGTGTCCGCTCATCATAAACTTTTGCCAAGTGCTTTCAGTGCAAGCAGTCGAGTTGGCTTAAAAGGATAGCAAACTGTGTCATGCCATTGTTACTGTTTTGACATCTGTTTTCAAACTCAAAAAATTACTCAAGCGCACAAGCAAGAAACGACAACATTGACACGCCGCCAGGGAGGACAAGGGACCACCAATCTGTCTGGTAACAAACGAGGAAATATTACCAAAGCCCCATACTCTGAATGATCCAAGGTCATCACATGCCAGGATGGTCACTTCACTCGCTCCCCACTAATGAGCTGCAAATTTACTGCAGGAACGTGAATACGAGTTTTTCGCCTCATATGTTTTTGCATTTCCATTATCGCACATTGACATTAACTTGTGTTTAAAGACACAAAATCCCTGTGTTCCACCCAGCACTAATTAAGATAATGACAGGAAAAAGTGACCTCATGTAGTTTCATACAGAACTTGCCTTGTTAAGGCAGCTTCTAAATGGGAGGGCAGAGTCTAAGCAACCAAACAGACCATGCTTTTGATTCCATTTTCACTCCTATGATTGGAGCATGACAGAGGAGAAAGTCTGGCAAATGAGTAAAGTTTCTCTTCTGCCCTTTCGTGCCTCAGCCACATGGCCCTTTTCTGTAGCCTGTCTCTACTCTGCTGTCCTCCTTTCTCTCTCTGCCTCTCTTTCTCTGTTCCCTTCCATCTGGTCAGAGAATCTGACAAGGCAAGGTCTTCCCCTGCATCATCAGTTTATCTGGTGACAACAGTCTCAAATTTTCAACAAAATTTTCTTCATTTTTAGTCTTTGTGCCATAAATCAGTGTTTTTTTGGGTTTTTTTTACTCATTTCTACTAAGCAGAAGGGCACTGTTCACCATGACTGCTCCATATATTCTAGATTCTGAGACTGTACACCTACAGCAGTGAGGGGATTTTATCTCCCTTTGCTCTACAATGCAATGGATACAAAAATGTGCTAGAGACTCTTGGGTGGAGTTGCATGCCTTGAGAGCATAACAACATGCAATAAAGTAATAAATTCGATATTTTAAACAAGAAAATTCATTTTCTTATGGGGAGGTATTGAACTGTGCTTTGCACTGGGGTCCAGAAGGCCCTGCTTTTGTCACTTCTTTTTCTGGGTAATGGATACAGGAAGTATTGTAGATATTACCATAAAGGCTACCACGTTCTTTTCTTCATGACTCAGAGCACTGTCATTGTTGTATTAGCTTTTCAGATGCATTGTATTGTCAAGGTACAGCCTAATTCCACTTAGTCCATACAAGCTCTCTCTGTTAAGTGGGCTTAGCATGTCAGATAGGCCCACTGTCACAACCTCACACAATTATGTAGACCAGGGGAGAAACGTGTTGGAGAAAAAGAGGAATGAAAACATAGCCTGTTCAATGAGGCTTTGAATTCCAAAACAATTTATCACCAGATTAAATATCCCTGAAGAAGAGAAGGGCTTGTCCATGGGCTGTTTGTAATTCAATGCAGCAGCAACATTGTCAAGTGCCAAGGCTGAACTAAGAGACCTATTACTCCTCCATGACAAGCCTAGCCTCCAGGCATCTCCAGAAAGCCTTGTGTTTCATGGAAAAGGACCCATGTTGTAAAACGGTTGTCTGAGAGTATTTAAAGTCATTACTGCACATTATTTACAAAACATCCCATCAATGGGGCTTGACATTTGACCAGGTATCTCACCCACTGCATACAGCAGAGGTGTCCTGATTCTCTTGAAAAAACACCCTGTGGAATGTATGCAAACTTTGGGGCAAAGTTTGGGTTATCATGTAGCACTCAGAAATGAAGATGTGCTAACAGAGAGATAAGAGGAAACAGGAGATCACCCTCTCCCACATTCCATACCTGTGCCTTCCAGAGAGAACAGCCACGCTAACATATGATGAATTATTTCTGCTAGTTCAGCTAGAGAAGCACTAATTGATTTTTTATGAAACACTGCACTGCAGTCTATTTGTAGTGAAGGAACTCTAAGGATACCATTAAGTATCATTTCCAAAAATTTTTTTTCTAAATTTCATATATTGTTATACACTTTAGCAACTTTGGATGAAGTATTTCTGTAGGCTGAATGCATGAGACTTAGCATTAGATTGTATGTCTGATACAGTTTAACCTTTTTGTTGACAAAATGTAGGCAAAAACACATTCTTGCAAGCAGCGATAAACTGTCTGATCCTACCACGAATTCTTCTTTTGTGGTTGTTTATTTGACATTATAATGCGATTGTCCCTTTAATACTGTTTGCGAGGCAAATGTTAAAATGAATAAACAAAGCAACAACACTATGGTCGCCTAAAGTATCTCCCAACTGGTTTATCGAACATCATGGCTCATAAATGCCATTCTTGTTGCAAGAATGTCAAAAACTACCAGGTTACCGAATCAGGCCTGTAAGGCAACTGAAAAATAATCCAGAAACACAGACTCTTGTTTGATTTTCTCATCTTCAGCATTCCAGCACTGGTTCACGTCATGTCAGCTATGACTTCCACATCTCTCATGGAATGGAAAAATAGCCAGTGGTGTTGACATGGCAGAACCGTGTCTGTCGGTGGTTTTGTAGGTGAGTCTGCTTGTGCTGTGTGTGTCATTTGGAAGATTCCTGTCAGTTTTCTGCTCCTGAAGGACTCTGTGTCTTCTTCAGAGTATCACACAGATAAAAAGGCTTCTAACATGTACTGTGTTTAAAATGAGTTTTGGAACTTTCAAAACTTGCAAAACTTTTTTGAGGACATTAGAATTAGAGACATTAGAGTTATTGAAATTTGCATTGTTTCATTGTTTGAATAAATTATGTTTGTTTGTTGTTTTGTTTGTTGTTTTTTTTCTGAGACTGATTCTTCAGTCAGTTGTATTTGGCATTAACTTGAGCTAGTTAACAATGGAATTATGCACCAAGCTGCAATAGATGGAAAAGCAAGACAATGGCTGCGCGAGATATCTGTCTCCAGTGCAAATAATTAGCTCCTCGGGCTGAAGGCTCAGAAAGCTGTTACAAAAGAGACCACAAGGTCCCTAATGAATGGGAGCTTTTGTTTTGGCCATGTTTAAATATGAGTATGACAAAGCAACACGAATGACTCAGTCTTGTGCCGGTTTTTGTAATTGTTTCAAAGACATGTTTAGCGACAATGCACAGTTTGTGTCAGGCTGCTGAAAGTGAGGGAGAAGCAGCTCAAATATACCCTGCATCAGTGATATCCATCTGTTTAGTATGAGGTTAGGGATTTAAGGAGCAGTCAGTCATAATATTTGGCTGTCTTGAACCTCGTTCACTGGGAGGCCTCCCCCAGTCCGTCTTGGGAATCGCCCTCCATTTAATAAACTTTGGACTTGTTCACCAAGTCCAATGACAATGGGTTGTAAACTGTTATCATCGCTTTATTAGGGCGATTTGCCTCAATGCTCTCCAGTGAAAACACTTTAATCAGAGCCAACCAAGCACATTACTGAGAAAAAACAAACAAATGGGAAGGGAAAATGAGAACCTCCAAAGTTGCATGTAAAGGGTAAGGATGAAAAAATATCTTCTCAGGAGATGAAGGGCCGTGTTCACAAGACACACTCTACACACCTGTTGGTCCTGCTCTCTGTTATTCCAGTCACCTCCACACCAGCAAAGCTGCTCTAAGCAAGGGAACACCATCCATTATATGGTCGTCAAAGTTGTTCCCTCCACAAGAGTGGATAAATGCTATTAGCACCTTTAGTGTAATTATATCCTCTCAGGTGTCATTTAAGACCTTGACTTGACACGTTTTCAGGTCTCGCTGTCATGCTTGTACGGACTAACCCCTACATTGGGTCACAAAGGGGGGAGGTAGCGTAAATTTGAAAAGGTGTGTTTAAAGGCATGTAGTAATCTGCACTGAACTCACGAGCATGCGAAGACCCCCCCATACACACACGCAGTCACACACAGAGAACCTGATCTCAATCCTTGTTACTGTCTTTGTTTCCTCCTGTCGGGCAAAGCAGCTCAACAAACTGTGTTTCACCTGCAGAGAGACAATGTAAATAAGTGACTGATGGCTTCTAATAATGAATGTAAGGGGCTATTGTTCTTTGTGGAGTCTTTGTCTTATATAAAGATTTAGTGTCAGGCCCCAGGCAAGCTACCTAATTCTTGTCTCACCTTTCCTTATAAACATCAAAGAAATGCTGTCTTCAAAAGTCACAATAAAGCCCAAAGGTAGAGCTCCCAACTTTGCAGAATGCTCATTCAACAGACATTCTGCCGTTGGGCAGACATTTTAGACGACTGTGGATGCCCTTGTCTGGCTTGTCTGAGACACAGCCTTCTAAGAGGAGCAGGGTTTCTGAAATCTGCTTAAGGAGGTGGAGGGGTCTGTGTGTTTGTTGATGCAAGCAGAGCTCATCCTTTGTGGTGGTAATTGGGCAGTGTACACACATACGCTTACGCGCACACACACACACACACACACACACACACAAACACACAATCTTTCAAGGGCTGTATGAATACAGTTGTATGTTTGGATTGCACTTTGTTTATCTGGTGTGTAATTGCCCGTATGTGTAAGGATCTTAAGAAAATATCAAAACACAGAACTCATGTGGGAGTATCAGGATCCAGCACATTTTTTTGGATGACAATTCTGTAGCATTACTGTACTAAGTAGATCTGGCCTGCCTGTTCAAGAAATTATTTATATTATATATTAGATACATGGAATTGCTTCTTTGCACATGGATATATTTCTTGCCTCTTGACTGAATTTATTATTAACAAATGCTTCCTTTGTAGGTAAAAATAGTTATCATGGACAATAGTATCACAAAAGAATCTCAGAATTACCTTTTTTAACTGTTGTTAATGGGTCATCATCCCTCCTGCTGGGAGTGGGGTGGGTGGGGGTGCATAAATGCTGTCAAGGTAGAAGCGAAGGTCGGTAGAGTTCACCTCTAATCTGTACTATGGACGACAGTTGACGGTTGGGCTATCTGTGTCCATGGCAACCGGTGATAAGGATCATTAGTAAGGTCACTGGTTACTATGGAGACCCATGAGGTTGTGAGTGGGCAGTGGGATGGGGGTGGTGGGGGCAATTGATTAGCTCACTAGTTGGGCAGCACAACATGCCCTGTGAGAAGATAGTTAGAGGCAGAGGATTCCTGGGTCATACACTGTCACAGGTAAGACGTTTTGGAAGGAATGGCAAAATCCTAGCTATCTATGTAAAGCTCAGCAAGCAGTAAACTTGACACCAGCGCTTGTGGTGCTCTGTACCTGTCGAGGCACGCAGACGACAACAGCGCAGTGGATGGTGGCTCTGCAGCAGCCCTGAATGAAAGGACCCTGCAGTGAAACAAAAATGAGACACAGCTTGGGAAAGTGCTAAAATTCAAACGCATCACACCATAAAAGTCAGTTACTTTTTCCTTCCCAAAAATATTTTTGTCTGTTCAAACAACTTGTGAGCTGAGCCCCAATACCATGGTCTTTAGGTTTACCTATAGTGGATTTCCTATGGCCTTCAAGGGAGGATTTTTTTAACACTGAAAGATTTTGAAGTATCCAGTGATTGCAGTGTACTGTAGAATGTGTGATTAAAACTGCCGATTCCTCATAAGCAGTTTTATTTTAGTCAAATTAGGTTCCGCCATCTTGCCATCTTTCCATACTTAGAGGACTTACTGTTCAGTTTACATTCTGTCTGTATTATTTATGTAGTTCTGACCATTTGAGCTGTTTTGTGCTGTAAATCATGATGTTATGTGTTGTCATTTTGAATGGATGCTTCATACACAAGTGTTAACAGTGCTATTAGGGAAAGCCAGTCATACAAAACAGCCCATATTAACTGTTCGCCACTAGCTTTCATTCTTCACTAGCTACTTTAGCACTTTGGGTGAACTATTCCTTTCATTTAGCCCTAGTTGGAGGATAAAGTAATAGCTCTCTGTCAGTGTTCTCCTTTAGTGCTTCCACACATACTGTTCTCTTCAGAAACTGACAGCACTGCAGTGCCACGGCCTTTGTCAAGGTGCGGAGCAGCAATCAAACAGCACAGACCTCGCTCTCTTTCTCTCTCTCTCTCGATTAATTTGATCCTTAAATGGATTTTGCAGTGACACAAACCTTGCAAAGTTACCATGGTGACTGAATCCACGGCTCAGCATCTCGTCAGTAAAAAGCCCTGTTGACTGACAGCCGGTGAATACTACTGAAAGAATGTGAGCGAGAAATATGCACATTAGAATATGCACATAGCATTTACCCCGTGACAGCTCCCTGATGTGTTAAACCACAATTTCCCTCCAGTTGGGAAAGAAACTGGCAATGTTTTTAAAACACGCACCCTCCAAACTAGCCGTCTGCACAGCAAAAATGTTTAAAGTGAGCTAAGCCCTTGTTTAGTATAACTTGCCTTTTGCGAAGAGAACTAGATTTTTTTCCTTTTAGTAGCACACTGCCTTCCGCACATAGCATAGACAGGGTCAAAGGTGCCGTTATCAGAATAAAGAATTCTGCAGTCATTTTCTAAGGATGGTGTTTATTGACTAATATATGTACTTAGTTGGATGGTGAGCGTTGCCTTGTTTCAATTTGAACTGCATTGTGTGTCATGAATTCCTATTTGGTTTTTTAATCGACTGTTAATGGAGAATAGGTTTTTGAAGAAAAAGTTATGTTTAAAAATTGATTGGAGAAAAGGCAAGTGGTGTCTTCCAGAGGATGCAGACTGCAGATTCAAAGCTGTCAAATGAATCTGCTCCACCACCAGTGCCTGTGGCCCCTGTCCACTGCTATCTTGCCTCTTTCCTATGGGACAAAGCCTGTTTTGCCTTCAAAGGTGATTTGGAGGTATATCCAGTTTCAGTCCGTGTTCTCTCCCACCCATTTGTAAAGCCAAAGATCATTAGCCTCTAAGATTACTTTCCCTTCAGATACGTTTTTCCACTAAGAGCCCACTCCTCTTCTCTCTCCTCTCCCCTAAACAAATTAATAAATACTGTGAACGAGGGGGCCATCCCACACCATTCAGTAATGGGGGTTTGCTCATGGGGTCCTCTCTCCTCAGGCAGGTTTTTAAATGGGTGCTTGTCCTCTAAATCCGTCTAGGTAGGATTCGCAGGAATGCCACCCACATATAAGGAAACAATATCAGGGCAGGAAAGCCTTGCTTGACATGAGACATGGTTGGCTCCCAGAATTTTGGGAGAAGTATAGTGTTATAGTGCTCTGTAGTGTTCATTACAGTCTGAGGTAGGCTTTTATTGCTTCAGTTTAGTTTTTTAAGTACTTCCTTGTGTACATAGGAACATTGTTGGCAGTTGCTGAACCCTCAGTTTCAATATAACACATGATGTAATGTAACAAGTATTTAGGAGAAGAGTAAAATATTGGTCTACATTACGCAGCTCTAACATTGAATAGTATATTTTCTTACCCTGCACTTCTGTAAACTGCTGTCTGCACGATGGGTTTAGCTTGGTATCCTACTCAAATCTACTGTTCAAGGCTTATTATTTCCCAGAAAGAGCAGTCATTATATTGAATCTTTGGGACTGTGGTGGAACCAATTTTACTTATTGGCCAAGCCTGTGCCAGGCCAGGGGTCAAGTAGTTTCCATGAGTAGTGCCAAGGCAGGTCAAGTAGTTTCCACAAGGAGTGCCAAGGCAGGTGCTGAAGATTAGTGTCGCCAGCACTCCCTGCACCTTGAAGAGCCTGTGTTTTATTTGCAAACAGAACTGCACTAAGACTCATTCGACACAAACAGTTGGAAAGTGTTCAGTAATCCGGAGTGGAATTTTATGTTTATGTTCCAAGTCAGATTTCTGGGCTGCTAAGGCACAAATTGTAAAATGATTTTTCAGTAGAAAACAAAATGGGAAGACAGAGGATGGGTGTGAACAGCCTTTGGCTGCACAATGCTAAATGCGCACAAGTGAAAGATTTGGCAGGAATTCAGGGCTTGCAAGCACCAATTAATGATACAAAATATGAAATACCAAGCTTGTTATGCCATTTCATAACCTCATCTGCATTTATTTAAATGGACCAAAACCCCTGAAAGCTGCAGCTTCTTTAGGTGGAACTGACCCTACCTATATCTCTGCATGCTAGTGCCTCCTCTCAAGTCTATCTCAACTATTATCAATCTTTAGAATGATGACACTTGTATATAACATCATCTCACAGAGGCTGATGTGGGGTTGATGTTCTGTGCTCAAGGGAGAGAGCAAGGAGACAGGTGGCCTCCTAAAATCAGATACTGTATTTACAAGAAAGGCCTGTGGGAATCCGGCCGGGCTCTGTCTGTCTATTAGGAGGTTAATAATGAGAAGCCTATTGTGTTCTCCTGAGGCTAGAGCCTCATTTATGGTGTCTGAGGCAAATTTGTTACATCATGCTTATATACATTCTATTATCCAATGCGCCTGAGAATCTGAGGATGCGATATGATCTTTTTTTCAGCTTGTCGCCCAATGTTTAGTTGTTGTTTAGCTAATAGATACTTCACTAAATTATATTAGTTGTATTAGGAGTGCTGGTGAAATATGTGAACAAATACAATGACTACAGTTCACAAAGGCAGGAACTAAACATGCTGTGTTTTTTATAACCAATAACTTTTAACAAATGGTACTTTGATTATATATTCATACACACTCATCAGCCATAACAGCAAAACCACTGGCCTAAGAATGCATGATACTGTCATGGGTCTGCGGTTACATGGCCTTAAATGCAGCAAGTGACCTCTCTCTGTCACTGCCAGCATTAACTTCTTCTTCAGTTTGTGCTAAAGTAGCGCTTCTATGGGGCCGGACAAGATGAGCTAGTCTTGGCACCAGACACACATCAGTGAACCTTGAGGACCCCTGTTCATCATCTGTCCTTATTTACATCATTTAATGTAGGTACTTACCACTGCATACCGGGAACACCCCACAAGACTGTTCGGACCCAGCCAGCACAATTCTTGCTTGCAACACGTTAACTTAAAGAACTGACTGCTGCATCATACGTCCCACCCCTTTACAGGTGATACTGCAACAGGATAATAAACGTTATTCTCCTATATAGGGTTTTAATACTGTGGTGTAATTGGTGTAAAAAGAAACACAATAGTCCAAGAAAACATGAGACTTTTTTGCACACAGTTTAATGCAAAAGCTTATACTGTTTTTTGTTCATTTGTTTATTATTTGAACAAAAAGTGTGTGTGTTTTCTTTAAAATCAGTTTGTCTTTCTGTTTTCGTGTTTGTTAGCCCTCAAGTCATTTTTAGCAGATAGAGGGAAGGAGGAAGGGGCAGTTTCCCCCTTAAAAGGCAGGAACTGGGCTCCCCTTGTTCTTTCATCCAGGCCTTTGGTGAACAGGTTCAAATCTTGGACGCTCTGTGTCTCTGAATGACAAAGTCCCTCTTGCTCTCAAAAACAACAAAGCCCCTAGCCACCCTCCCCTAACCCCTACTGACCTGAGACAATGTTGTTAAGGAAATGGTCACACATTCAGTGGGCCAAACCTTCTCTTGTGAGGGTTAAGCCCTCTTAAGCCACTCATTGCCCTGGCGTTAACAGCAATTAACTTGTAATGAACTGATTTACAAACAAAACCAATTAATCTTATAGGAAGTGTCCTATCTGAGCGCAAAAGGTCTCAGAGTTTCGATCACACCAGCACCCGACCCCGCTGCCTGCACTCTCAGCTGAAGAAAGGAATCTGCGGGCTATAGACGAGTGTAAATTAGTTTTCCCCCCTTCGCTCTTCTAGTTGCCTCAAAGAACCAACAGAACACCTTTCACCACACTCCACATATAATGAGGCAGGCTACACAAAGCTTGGCGAAGTCTGTGTAGACGCCGTATGGCATAAGAATCATGAAAACATATCATCTTTATAAATCGGAACTGCTTTGTGAACGTGAGAACTAATTCTCTAGCAAAATATCTGCATGTTTGTCACGTTTACATTTTATTCCTCCTGAACTGTTAAATTTACATTATGTGTATCAACAACAACAACAGACCATAAACAAATCTTTACATACTGGCTGAGAATAATTCTAGATTACTAAACCCTTTAAGGACAGTGGAGTCACAATGAATTCTGAGACCCTTTTAGTGACAGTCTATCAAATTGAGAACTGTTCGGGGGTCTGTTTTTTGGAAAGTAGTGTTTGAAATAAGCCTGTATGTGCTATAATATGCGTAATGGTGTCTGTGGAACTTCTGAAAAAAATTCCATTTTAACCTTTTTGAAAAAGGCAGATATTCTCTCATTACAGAGTTTTAATGAACCACTGTCTCCATCACCATCACCTCTGTGCCATGTGCCAGTATTTCTGAATGTTGCATAAATATCTCTCTTAAAATTATACAAGGTATAATCCAATAGCTAACAGTAATAAGCAAAGCGCCAACTGTGTATACAAAACCACAAAACTTCTTTTAAAAAGTGCAAAGTGGCTATTCTGACATGAACACACCACAGCACACGGTGTGAACAGCACAAAATTCTTCCTCTGCATTTAACCCATTCACTCGAGTGAAGCAGCGGGCAGCAGGAACACGGCGCCCGGGGAGCAGAGTGTGAGGACAGTGCCTTGCTCAGGGGACCTCAGAGGTGCCACTAGGAGTCTTGGGATTAACTTTGGGATGACCAAAGCCACCCACTGGCCAAACTAAGTAGTAAATGTCCACCATTATGTACCAATTTGTACATACCAGTACATCCATGATGCATTACTGCCGTTTTAAAAGCCATATATAGTTCTAGCTAACAGGGCCCCTCCTAGCTAGTAGTTTTCTTGCCATGAAAAAAAAATTATTTACATTTTAAATGATTTTCTCAGTGCAAGACCAAAGGTTAGTATTGTTGAATTAGCACTTGACACTGCGATGAATACATAAAATAAAGATGATCCATGAAAGCTATGTGTATACTTTTTTCATTTTTTACATTTATGAGTGTCTTTTACAGGCGCTACAGCACCATGCTTAAGCATACTCACATTATCATATTTATTTCATATTAATATTTATTTTTGATGATTTTCCTCAGGGTCTGGGTGTCCTCTTATCTTAGTGCTGACACTTTAGCAGGGTGTAGGTGTGGGAATGCATGAACAACCTGTTCTCTGCACAGTGAGATTCCACTAAGAAGACTTTGTTTTGAGACGTTTGGACCTACGGCATCAGACAGGTGCTAACGTAACGAGATTTTGTGGTAGTCACCATTGCAGCTTATGTTTGGGTAGAAAACAGCCTTGACCATGTGTTACAGACACTTTCTTACACTGGATGGTGCCTAGAGGGCTCTTTGGTGCAGTGTCACAGATGAACCACTTATTGGCTTCCTAAAGCAGGAGTTAAACTGATTTGGTTCAATTGAAAAATAATTATTTTCCAATACAAACTCAAGGATTGCATTAAAATATGTTGAGGTACAATCTGTATATGCTGTTATTATATATAATGTTACTGAATGAACATTTAAAAAACTAAATGCTGTGCAAGATGTGTGTACTGATTTTATATTTTATTTTATATTTTTGCCATATTGCCCACCCTGGTATTAGAAAATGAGAGAATAGAAACAGAATCAGAATGAAAAAACTTTATTGATTCTGGAGGAAAGTGCATAATATTCAACGTTTATAGACTATAGTCCTTGTGGAATTGACAGGCTGTCTTGCTTTTGGATGCCGCTTCCCATTTCTTAGGAATCTGTCACAGAGCCCACTTTGAGAACCATGACCCTACAGGACCTTTCACCGTTTGGTTCTCAATAAAACATTCTTGTAAGTGAGCTGTGAAGTGAGGAAGAGCCTGCAGTGATGTTAAGGTGCTAAACCAGTGAAACGTTTTCCCTAGAATTGTCTGTACAAGATAAGCATCGTTCAGGAACAACTATTTTAAGAGTGGTAACATAGGTGGCTTCCAAAAGGTTGAGCGGTCAACAGCGTATGCAAATACCGCTGTGTATCCTTTGAACAACTTTCTCTGTTTTTTCACAAGAAAATAGTGCTTAAAATTTAATTGCTGCCGTTTTTTTTTAAATACAAAAATCCATTCCAGCAAATTAAATTCTGTCATTTGTTATGAAACTTTCCCCGTCATCTCAGGGGATGAGTCTTCCGAACAGATAGATAACAGTTTCGTTCCTGTTGTTCGAGTGTGTGTGCACACACAGGGGACTGTTATTTTCAGAGCAGAAAAAATGTGTGCAAATATTAAAAATGGAAAACAGCACACACACACACTCCTCTTCCAGGCTCCCATGGGGGGAGGGTGATATTGGGCACACTACTCTAGTGTCAATTTATGCAGCCCATGCTTCTGGCTCCATTCATTAAGAGTGCTTCATGCTGCTGAAATAGAGTGCTAAGAGTGATGGAGCAATAGCAAACAGCAAGAGATGAACTCTAATTACCAATAGCTAAACACATGATGGCATAAGACGACAGCAAAGCAAATGTTTCATGATGTCTGAACATTTTGTGATGTCTGAAATGTTTGTGTCTGAGATGTTTAGAAGGAAACTGATAGTGTGCTGGTTCTTACATGCTGATAATGTCTTAACTGCCTTGAGAAGAAAGATTTTCAGATTTGAAAAAATACAAGCAAATGATCCATTTAACATCACAATGATTTCTCCTAAACAGCAATGAGCCCAAATGGATGCACTAAGGATATTTCTAAAGCCTGATATTTCTCTCAAGCAAAGGACCACATCTCAAACGTATCTCCGCTTAAGTTTTAGTACAATCTCACTAAAGTCACACACCATGCTCAGATAATACCCTCAGGTTTATCTGTAACTGAGCTACAGACAGGGACTTAACCATTTCCTGTGCAATACTAAGAGCCTTCTAAGTGTAGATGCTATGAAAACCTGTAATAATTTAAGTGCTGAGCCACAAAATAGTGATGTTCAAGCAATACCATTTTCTCGAGAGACCTGGAATTTGTCACGCTTCTGTATATTAGTACATTCATAGGCTAATAAATGTCATTTAAAAAGGTGGGGTGTTCCATTTGATACTTTCAAAACCTAAACATGTAAAATCTGATCTTGGAACTCCAGTTAGTTAAAACAAACACCAGATAAAAAATCAGCTTTTATCCCGCTACAGATAATAAAGTGAAGTGACCATGAAAAGTGAATCTTTCTTCCCTTATTAAAAAGTATGAGAACATAACAAGCATTCCACTATATCTTGTGTAAACAACACACACAAAAATAAACTCCTCACGCATTTGGCTTGAATAAAGCAAGTTCATGATTCATGCCATTTGTTTCCAATTGCATGACAACTTTTTTTGCCTTTCCCTTTTTAAGCTCTGTTTGATTCAAAACTCTTGTTGGCAAAACTAGAAAAGCTCAGAAATGTTTCTGTGTTTTCTTGAAGATGTGGAAAGCTTGTTTACTCAGTCAAATCAAGAGTCATGTCATCATAATCGCAAGTAATTACCCAAATACTTCTCCCCCGATTTTAGAACTATCTGTGACTTCCCTACACTCCAACCCACCACCCCCACACCCCCTGACCTTTTTTCCTCAGTCATTAGCTTATCACTGGTAACAATGTTCTCCAGTGTTTAGTATCATCCTTCTCCTCTTGCCTGATGAATTCCCCACCAGAGACTTGGAAGGGGATGGCTGGCGGCTAGCTAACAGCGCCAAAGCCCCAATCCCCCTTTCTCCCTCACCTCCCCCAGCCTGTTCTTCTCCATCAACAGCCACTCGTTCAAATAATTAGAGAGTAATATCTCACTTTACCTCCCTCTTCTCTTCTGAGCCTCCTTCCCCTGGCTTGCTGCCTTGGGGCCTAATGTGTCAGCTCCGAGCGGAGATTTCTGCCTGGCCCCAGGTGAGCCCTCCGAGTCTGTCCTTGCACAATGTTTATGCTAAAAGTGCACGCCGAGGAGAGGATGTTTAGCAACACTCGTCAGAGCCCCTTTCTGTGATGCATACGTCCGAGAAGGGCCCCTCATTTGGACAGATGCAGACGTTTAAACAACTGAGCGATTCGACCAGGCACCTGAAAGTGAAGCTTTGGCTTAAGCTCTAATGGGCAATGAGTTTTCCCCAGTTGTCTGCTTGTGTGTTTGTGAGACAAATGTGGCACAGCTGATACTGAAAAGAGTGAGGCATTTAACATGATTTAATTGTACATGCAATTTCTAAATTTAAAAAATATACAAAATGCACATGATTATTTCCAGAAGTAAATATATTCCAGGCATGTAAAAGCCATGTAAATTCAGTGCACCTCTTTTTTCAGGGTGTAATGAGATGTGCGATTGAAATTATTTACAAGAATTTTCAAAAACCTTTTATGGTCTTAACTGATAGATCTTACATTTAAAGTTGTGGATGTACTTGCACTGGTTTTTGATTATGCCTGAAACCATTCATAATAGAATAAAAACCTTGTTATTGAGATTTATCAGATAAAACACATACAAATATATAGATATGTATTATGTTTATTGTTAAACACACACACACAATTTGTAT
>JBBJLR010000001.1:35945592-35957412 GCA_037577145.1 Brachypetersius gabonensis
GATACATGTGTGAGCCCGCGCGGTGGGCACACACACACACACACACACACACACACACACACACACACACACACAGAGAAGATACTATTTAGACATCAGTCTTACTTGTCAGCAAACTGTTGGGAGAACTGTTGGGAAACATTGCGAATAACTCAGGAGCCCTAATAGTCAAGATTACACCCTTTAGTCATAAAATAATAAATTAGCATATATACAATAACACATAATTCATTCCCTTCCAGGAGAAAATACATCCAAAATATACCAACAAAAAAGTGTTCACCAAATCTAAATCTCGGTCAAAACGTGCGTCTCTTTGAAGATGCGTCTTCACGGTGGGCTCGGGCAGAATTAGTACAAACGGTGAAGTCTGTCTAACGGACAGATTTCGACACGTTGGAAAAGGTTGCAGAGCGGTATTTTTGTCTCTCCTTCTTTTTTGCACAATGCCTGTTTTCTTTTATCCTTTCTCGTACTGACAGCAATTTAATCAAACTGTGACTTCATGCCCTACTATTTGCAAATTGTATAGCACCTCTAAAACATAAAGGCAAAACATTTCACAAACAAGTTACATGGACCTTGATTACGACTGTAAACATTCTCAGCGTGAGTGAGGAGCGCATCACGGGGTGGATTCAGGCTACTGCAGCACACACTGCCAGACATGCAGGAGGAAGACAATGACAAATTTAAGACTGTTATTTCTCTCTTTTGCTCCATGCACCATGCATCTCGCTTTCTCTCCCTCTCTCTCACTCTGTCTCGCTCTCCTTTTGGCATCGATGAGGAATGGTGATTATGGAACAACACAAACAGATGCTACGTGGTTCATAATAGACAAGAAACGATTTGCAACATTGGCGTGACTAAACGTGGCTTTAAAATTAGGGATATTGGCTGAGCTACGCATGCTCAGGACGATACCAAGTAAAAATGATGTGGAAAACGAAATCCTCAATGTTATTTTTATGATTATTTTGAGTTTTGACTTTAAGCACAGTTCCCTCTGCTTTGCGCCGAGTAAGACTAAGATGGAGTTCTTCTCTTCAACCTAAGCTAGGGGTTGTGTAAAACTTCATGGAAGTTTAAGCATGTATCACACTGGCCTGAAATAAACTTCGAAGAGGGTGAAATACGACACTAATACTATCTAAAAAGTAAACTGAAATAGGGTATTATGTATAACTATTTATGACATCATGTACATTTGTTTATAGTACAGGCATTTCTCCTCTGGTACTGGAAAATTACCTGGATTTCTTACTGTAAGCCTTAATTAGTTTAATATTAAAATAGTAAAATAAAATAAGTACATGTAATACTCATAAGAGAGCAGACTGCCGCCTTTTAGACTTTGTAACATGAATCCGCGTCTAAAGTCTGAAGAACAAAAACTTTCACAACCAGTTCAACTAGCGGATTTTTTTTAATTAACGTTTTGTGTATGATTGCTTTCAGAAAATCAAAACATCGAGTTTTTACTTTATTTTATTTATTTGAGGAGTTATAGAGCACCGCAAGATAGGGTCAACTACAATATAATGCAGGTTTGTTTTTGATCGACAGGACTAATCTCGCGCTTAGTTTCTGCCCGGATCTGCTCCAGATTATGAGTGTAATATTTTTGTTGTACGAACTAAACCACATCTGCTGGCCTGAAAAAATCAAGGGCGTTCTGGACAGACATGGAAAACACAAAAACGAGTACTTTTGTCTTCATTGCGAAATGTGTATATTTAATGTAATATAAATTGAACTAATCCAACGTGTTGACGAGTTTCTTATTCAGTGAAGTGAATAAGAACCATTCTGTCATACGTGATCATACCACAGCGTGAACAGCACGAAATTCTTCCTCAGCATTTAACCCAATGACGGGGGCAGCCAGGACCACAGCGCCCGGGGAGCAGTGTGGGGACGGTACCTTGCTCAGGGTGCCTCAGTGGGAAATTAACCCACAACTTCCTGATTGCAGGACGAACGCCTTAACCACTAGGCCACCAGAATTATATACAATGCGTCACACTGTATTGGGCAAAGGATCACAGACACGTAAGTAAGACTGACTTTTTCATCTTAATGATGAAATTAAGTGCTTGTTTTTGTTTTTATTGCTACGGCTGCTGCTGCTGTTGTTGCTTGTTATTTTTGTCTGTTGTATGAACTGTTGGGAAGCACTTGCAAGGCTTAAGATGTAGATGATGTTAAAACACAACAAACACTGCGAAACAGTCAGCACCCAAGGGTAAAAATATATATGATTTTTTCCCCTCAGCAGTACATAATCATTTATCAAATTGGACAAACAAGTGCGTCTCTCTCCTTCGTTCCTTCTGTTTCCCTTTTCTCTTCCCCTGCCCTTTTCAGTACTTGAAGTGCAGTCACTCTGACAGGGATGAATGGTGAAAACTATTCAGTGTGTCATGGGCTTGTGCACTGACCATTAAAGGGACAGGGTTTAGGTCAGTAGGAGAGGACCCCAGACACCATCACTTCCTCACCATATGAAGGCCAGGACTCCTCAACACGGAGAGGGATACAGAGATACGTTCACTTCCCTTTTAAACACTTTTTTTCTGTGCCATCCTGGAATATCTGCCTCATGCATCTTAACACTGTGTTTCAGTGCACATTCCTCATTTCCAAATCCATGTCCAGCTGGAAACACAGCGATGCTACAGCTATGATGTCAGCTTTATTTTGGCCTGATTTTCTTAAAACCAAATGTCTAATTACTAATTATTTCTAATAAAGAATTATTATAGAACTTGTAGAACATTTTATAGAACATTTTTTGTTATAGAACATTTTGGGGAAGTTCTTTCTTTAAACATCAATGTTTCTTCACACGTATCCCATTACAAACGTCTCTTTGAACAATCGTTCACGGAGTCTTTATTTTTAAATGTGTGTCTGCTTATGGTGAATCAGTGTTCTTCTACCTGACGAGCTCATAAAGATACTCTTCATTTATTAAGCTTTAAAGCCTTAGACCACTGAATGTTGGCTATTTTTGCTTCAACGGTCCCATACATATCAAACAAATGCGACCACATTTTCTCCCCATCCTGCCTCCCCATTTAGCCCTAATACATTTCTATAACCTGGGAAAACTCCCAGAGAACAGTTCCCCTTTTTGCGGTGGTGCCCTGGATAGAGGAGGGGTTAAGGGGACCAGGGTAACATGATGCAGCACTCAACTTAGGGTTAAGTGCTTTGCTCAGGTGCACAACGGTTGTTCTATATGCCGGGACCCTCTCGTTGCCCATTCATTCTTTTTGGTGCCCCACTGGGAAATTGAGGCTCACAGGCCTCCGGTTTGTGCTTGGTAGCCCTTTTAGCAGTGAGCTAGCCATCCTACCTGGACACACTGTTACTCCAGAATTCAGCATTTTGCTTCTGGATCCATGCAGCTGCATTTCCAGCCAGTCCATTCTCACATTCTCTCAAATCTATGTTCACTTGTTAGTCAGTGTTTGCTTTACCTTATTTCAAATCCAGGTGTCCCTTGCATCAGCTCTAAGAATGCAGACATTTTAATGCACAATAGAGCCGAGGGTCTCCGAGGGTGGACCTGAGGAGCTGGGCTTGTTTGTTGAGAGAGCAGAATCTCGATGAGGCACCTGTTAGTAACCACCTGAAAAGTGCCACCCTCCCCAGTAGCTAAGACACAGATAAAATTCTTCTTTTCCATTGACAAACCTGCTCTTCTATATTTAGACCAACACTACATTGTTTGCTGAGCACTTTTCATTTCTAGTGGCCTTCTTCACAAAATATAATAGCGGGCTTCAATTTTTCTTCTTGGGTAACACATGTCCATCGCACCTTTCATATATGCGCCAAAAGCGATGCTAAATACAAAAAACGTATGCCATTCTATAATACATTCTATAATTTGAATGTATTGGCTATTAAAATGAGTAGCATACTGAGAACTATAAAATTAATTAACAGCAGTTGTCGGTCTTCATTATATTAATATAATAATTAATACGATACTTTAGTGCGTGATACGGGCGTATTTGATTTAATGGTGAAGGCTGTACTGTTCTCTGCTGAATGCGGTGAATTTCTGTGGTTGCAATGTCTATGTACCTGGAATGTATTACACTTTGTTAAGTCAAAGCATACAACTGTTGAGGCACTGCGTCAACTATGTAATGTGTAGATGTTAAAACTGATAAGTAACAAAAACCTGTCGTTATTTTCCAAGAGCGCTGCAAATATTTTGCCGTGAACAAATGGCCAACATTTCTGACAATGCATTATTTACAGAGGAATATGTGATTAGCCACTTTGGCAAAAGGCATCTCGCTTCTCTCCCTTGGCTGTTGGCTGGCTGTCAGCAGCCCCGTGCAGGGAACGGGCCGACAAAGAGCTGGGAGGAGGAATCTCCGCCACCACTGGATACTGGAACAGCCCTACAAGATCTGAAACTAATCTTGATATGTTGAACAAGCGAGCTGAAGAAATTGGGCCTGCTAAATAATACAGGAGCTTTTAGTGGGTCCGTGTTTATGAAAAGTCGACTGGTGGGCCATAATGGGAGTAATTAGTTTTTATCTCGCGTTGGGTGTTATTGGACCCTGCCCCGGCTGGAGCAAAACTTTTTATTTATCCGGATTGAATGGTAAAGACAACGGGAGGGTGCTTTTTCCCCTGAAGGGGTGGGCATGCAGCACCAGAGATTGTGGATGTTCAGGGACAGCGCCGTGTTTATGTAGCACCCCCACCAAAACGTGTATCAAAGCTCGTATCCGTGGAAATAAAAGAAATGTCAAACAAAACAAGCATTAGACGGCATAAAATAAAGTATGGACAAGGGAAACAGGTGAGGCTTTGTTTAGGTGCCTGAGGTAGATCAATATCTCGGCTTGCAGGCCAGGAATCTTGCCCGTTTTCCTCCAGCACTCTGCAGATCAGCTTACGGCTTGTAGACAGACTGTCGCCTATACTGCACTGACAGACAACCTGCCTCACCCCAACAGTACGGAATTAGGCGAAAAATATCTCCATTCTTCTACTGGGGGACTGAAAACCATGTGAAAATAGTTTAGCTTTTAAGAGGCTGTGTTTTGAAGTGTTTTGGATGGGGGTGCGATAAATAAAGTGGTTTATTTTAGATGAACAAGGCAAAAAAACACTATGTACTTCTTGAACCACGTGTTAGTAATTTAGGAGAATATTCGTGAGGACAGGGGTCTTTATTGCTTGTGCTATTTATGTATTGTGTCAGCATTTGTTCCACTGTACTTCCCTTCTTACTGTTAGCCACAACAGTTTTACACATTTAAATAATATAATTAATAAATAATGAGTTCTATACAGCAGCAATAATTATTCTTATTATTTGTATAATTATTACTATTTTATTAATGATACGACTACTACTACTTCTACTATTAATAATAATAATAACAATAATAAGAAGAAGAAGAAGAAGAAGAAGAAAAGGAAGAAAAAGAAGAAGAATTGTAAGAATACTATATTGTTGTTGTTGTTATTGTTATTATTGTTATTTATAGATACTGCCAGTGCGTGTTAATAACAATGCTGGAGACGACATAAAGACATTATAGCGCATCACTGACATGCATAAAGTGATAGTAGAAATAAGAACGTATGAAATAATCACCACGCATGTCCATATGTTTACACTGACAAAACTCGGGAAGATGTTTATTTTTTTAGACTCGCGTGCCCGGGCAGTACGCCTGTGGGCTAAATCTGAACAGGGTCCGTTTTTTTGTTTTGAAGTGCCAGCCAGGATTCATAACTGCTTAAACACAGAATATCGCAGGACATTAACATTTACGTTAAACAGCTTGTCGTTGTCCGGACCGTCCCTGCTCACAGGAAAGGCTTTTAGAGACACAGAGACAAATCCTGGAAAATGAGATGCTAAAACGAAGCGCGTCAGGAGCAGGCGGAGTGCGTGCTGTAATGGGTTGCTGTCGTTTGAGAATGGCTAGAGGGAATTCATCCCAGTCGGCTGGCTTTTTTTTCGGCCTACTGGTGATTCCGTTTTGGAGAGGCGAGCCGCGCTGGCTGTGTGACATGTGATCGCAGCAGAGCAGTGATTCTGCTCACACAGCTGAGCAGCGAGAGAGAGATGCCAAAGGCAGCAAACCAGAGCTGAGGCACCACTGAGTCAAGATGAACACAGTGGTGAGCATGTTATCAAATAAATAAATAAACAAATCTTATTCCATCATCTTTAACCTACTATACCAGCATTAGATCCAGCCACACACTGTGTCCAAAACCGGATCTGTCCTCGTCTCGGATGTGTGAAGTAAAGAAGTGACCTCAGTC
Source organism: Brachypetersius gabonensis (assembly GCA_037577145.1). Taxonomy (NCBI): domain Eukaryota; kingdom Metazoa; phylum Chordata; class Actinopteri; order Characiformes; family Alestidae; genus Brachypetersius; species Brachypetersius gabonensis. Next base: position 35,951,914 of record JBBJLR010000001.1, read on the forward strand.
GAGCGAACAGAAAGAACCTAAAGTTGGTCAAGTTTATTTAGGTCCGCAGCTGGAATAAACAGATCATTCCCGTCCTGTAAACGGACAGGTCATACCGCAGGCGGTTTGTTCTAACATGCTAACGCCTCTGAGTGGCGGCGGCGCTGCGCGGTGTTTGGAGTTTTAATAAACGCCATGCCCACAGGAACCATTCGTGACGTGGAGAAGGAAATTCGCCTTCCGAACCGGAAAGTGTCTGAAGTTCAGTCACAAGCCTCAGACACCGCGGGTGGAAAGGGGGCTCGGAGTGCCAAGACACTGTGTAAGCGTGACGGAGAATATTATTATTATCCGAGACACCAAACGGCTGGTGTTTTCAGACTCAGAGAGACAGAGGGATGAGGATAAACAGGCAGAGGGAGATGGAGGAAGTTGCGCGTTAAGGACCGGTCGGCCTCCACATCAGCAGCTTTCGGAAAGTCGAGCACAGTCACTCTTGTATTAATTATTATTTGAGTCGTAAAATGTGTACAAAACAATATTAAAACCACATCCAGATTGCTTCACCACATGTATTTAATTATTTATTTGCTTGCTTGATTAATTAATTGATTGATTTATTGCTTACTCATTTAGGCCATTCATTCTTTTTTTGTATTATTTTTTAAAGACTTCGGTATGGCACATTGCTCTCAGCAGCAGTGAATCTTGGCTACTTTGATGTCACTGCAAACATAAACAATAATAAAAACAAAAAAAAACCTTTGTTATTTTTTCTCACAGAAAGTAAAAATGTTTTACATTTTTCAAAAATATGTAAAATAAAAGTCGTTTTCTGAGGAACCGCCAGCACGAGTGTTAGCCCAGGACACTGTTACACACACTGTGAGGGACACTGTGAAAATGTTTTCCAACTTAAGCTCAACAAATAAACACCATGGGCAGTCTGATTTCTGCGCTCGTCAAATATGACTATCCTGCATTTTTATTCCGTCTACTTATGGGTCATGAATAACAGACTGAATATAATTGTTTTTAAAATACTGCGAACAGTCGAACTGTGTTTGTACATTATTTTAAGAGATGAGGGGGTGGTCGTGTGTGTGTGTGAGATCTGTGGACTCAGTAAGTGAAGGTCTGAATGGGAATCAAATCGTTTCGTCCGGCTGCGGATTGTTTGTTTAACATGACAGGTCGGAGCCTTGCGCGCTCTCATTAAAACGATTATTCACGTGCCGTCGCGTGTTTTCCAAACTGAAATCCCTTCAGAAGAACTCACTGAGACTCTGCATCACACACCCCGCAATCTAAAGCAGCCTGTTGCTCCAGTCACAAAAACGTTAGAATTATAGAATACCGTATCCATCATAAACACTGCAGATATCGGGAGATGTTGTGGTTTTCTAATTGGACTTGAGCGCGCGGCACACAGTGGATTACCGCGTGGAGATCAGTCAAAAAATCGTATCAGAGTCAATTATTTTACGGCGACACACGTTATTCTTTGTAGTATAACACGTAGTATTATTAATGGTCCTTAATAATGTAATTTGAATACATTTCTTAATGTTTCTTAATGTACTAATGTTATTCAGTATAAAGTACTGGTGTTAGCAGCAGAAATATTAAAGGCACAACAATAACAGTAGTATCAAAACAGCACGACCGTACTACATTTACTGCTACTACTAATAATAATAGCAACAAAAAGAATAACAATACTAAATACCATAATAATAATAATAATTTAACAAGAATAATACGTTAACAACAACAACAATAATAATAATAAGTATTATTATTCTAATAATAATAATAATAATAATAATAATAATAATTATTATATTATTATTATTATTATTATCATTAAAACATCTTTTCTGTTAACATCTATTATGTTTTGTTTGCTTTTTCGACGTTGTGAAGAAATTTTCCTGGGAGTGAAACTATCTTTACTAGTTTCATTGTTTCCTGTGCTGTGTGAGCCCGCTGTGTGCAGTTTTGCGTTATTCTAGCGCCCTCACTCTGCCCGGCTCATATTACAATGCTAGAGGAAACGGCCATTTACCATTTAGAGGGATTTCAATGGTTTACAAAAGTTCTCAGCTGGGATAAACGACTCTGATATATATCTCCTGTGGAACTGATCATTTTACATTACAGTATTTGCCCTTTGAAGACGGAAGGAAACTCGTCACCAAGCTGCGGAGAATGCTAAAGTAGCTATATATGTTTTGTATTTTTGCATTAGTCAGATTTCTAAATCTGTCATTGACATGTAAGCAGTAAACAGGAGGTGCTGTAGAAGCCGTTTTGGTGTCCACATGAGCACGGCAGACACCTGCGACGCACACATGTTAATTTTGAGCTCAGTCGATATAAATACATAATAAACCTAATTTTCACTTAAGTAAAATACACATTACATAACGCAGAAAATATACGGCGAACCGAGCGGCTTTACATCAATATTATATTTACACACGTTCTGATGATTGAATAAAATCCATTGCTAAAACAAAAACAACAGTCACCACCACAACCAACACCAACAAAACAAATACAACAACAACAACAACAACAACAACAACAACAATAATAATAATAATAATAATAATAATAATAATAATAATAATAATAATAATAATAATAATAGCTATTATCAACCATGCATAAATTGGAAAGTATATTGCATAAATGACAAGGTCCATGTACACTCCTAACTAGTATGTATCCATTTTAAATCAGTTCGTGTTTTTGCAGAAGGTGAAGTATGACTGTTAAGTATGGTATTCATTATCTACATATATAAATCGTATATTAGTAAAGTATCTATTATTCAGATGCACAGTATGTGTCACCAGAGTAGACTTTTTGTGACTAAAATCTTAAAAAGCAATGAATGCATCTTATTTAATTCACGAAGGCAAGCTGATCATCTGTTCCAAACACCAGAGTTTCTACCATCACGTTTGTTGGCGAGTTTATTGGACTGTCTGCATTAACTGGAGCCTGTATAGAGATAGTATGTCCCGAGTTGCCATCCTGCTTTGCTCTGCCTCGAGGGAACACAAGGAAACCACGCCTTTCGCCAAGACTAACATTGGACTCAAGGCGGATCTCCTAGGTATAACAACAACAACAACAACAATAATAATAATAATAATAATAATAATAATAATAATAATAATAATAATAATAATAATAATAATAATAATATAGTAACATATATAGTAACAACAACAATAATAATTAATTAATAAGTCTCTATGAACTGTGCCGAAACCCTTCTCAACAATCGCAAATCTGAACCGCTGAATCGTTCTTTGTGTGATCCGAGGCCTGTCTGTGGTTTAGGTACATTGATAGTTTATTGCTGCTGATAGGAAGGCAGAGGCTAATTAAAACGCAGATCATGCAGACTAGACATCCCTGCTCCGACATCAGCGCTCTATACACATTACACTGAAGTAGAGATCTTCAAAACGGCTCGTTAGCGTAAGGTGCGGTCATCTTTTCTACCACCACGATCTCACACAGCAGCACTCAATGTGTAACTACAGATATGTACCCATCAGTCAGGTCACGGAAACGACCTGACTTCTAAAAAGAAATGGATAAATAAACATTAAAAATCACACTGGGCAATAGCAGCCACCCGCTCCAGCGTTTAACTCTGTTTTATTCTTTTAAAATAAATTCAAAGATTCTAATTTATTTAAAATTTCCGTTGTAAATGGATTTTCTAATGTAGATGATTCAATGTACATTAATTCCCTATTTTAAACTTGTACCTGAGTTTTCAGTTTGACACGGTGTAGTAATAAATAAATAAATAAATAGTGGGTAATAAAGCTATTTAAGTTGTCTGCATTATAGACTAGTCCTTTTTGTGTTTCTGACACCATGTTCATAAGCCTGTGTTTCATTCTTTAATGCTTGCTCATGACGCATTTTTGTCTTTCAGAAAATATTGTGCCTCTAAATTTAACCCCTGGTCCTTCTGTCTTTGTTCTTCTGAGTGGTCACCCCGTTTAACATTTGAGTGATAACATCTTGCAAGGACATATTGAGTTCCACCGGCCTTTTGTGAAAAACAGTGAGGTTATTGCATTACAGCCGGCCACGTTTAACACGATGCCTCTTTAAGAAATGAACAAATTACTGGACTTTAAGTGCTGAAAGCTCGGTTCTTGCTCCGTTTCACTGCAACTAACGACTCCATTGTCAAGTAGAAAACAAGGCACTTTGGAGATTGTGCCAGTCGGCTTACACCCAGTCAGAAAAGCATCGAAGATAAAAACGAAAATACGGAAGAGAAAATTCTCCAGAAAAATTTAATTGCGGCAAAAAGCGACCACAAGAGAATCTGTGAGAGTTTGGCAGAAATTGACCAACAGGTCCGAAGCAGAGTGTATTATAATGCAACACGGTTTACAATTATACAGCCCCCTCCAGAAAGTGGCCCAAGACCAAATTGCCAAAATGCAAGGTTTTATGGTTTAAAAGGTCTAAACCAAATCAGGACCAAATCCGTCCACATACCCGCAAACTGTCGCTTAAATGTCAAAAGCGCTGCATTAGACCAACAGACTCCAAGCTATTTTTGATGCAGCTTAAATTTCTGGGCTCTGCAAAAAAGACAAAATGTTGTCGATAAATGAACGTAAACCTATTATTTTTATTTTTGTTCGGTTAACAGTTTAAGCGACAAACACGGGCATAAGAGCACAAAATTACAACCATGGAATTTAAAGACGACATAAACATTCACTCAATGATTTTATGAGGCATTTACTCAACAAGGTTACACTTCGCAAAGTTAACCTATAATTACAACAGGAATTGACAGTTCATTAATTACAAAAAAGGAACCTGGTGGTGACCACATACAGGAGCTATATGCAAAACACAAGCTAGGAGCATTCAGGCTGTCCCCTTCAAAACCGTCTGTCAGATAACGAATACTGAAAAAAAATGTATTTTGATACCCATTCTTTGGTCTATAAAGAACATGTACTTTTCAAATATGCATGAAAAACGCCTTGTGAATGCATTCAATCCATTTATAGTAGCCTATGAAACTGACAAAAAGGAGTCATGAATTTGAACGGGTATTCTGCACTTATAGAGTACATTTATTAAAAAAGAAAAAAAAATAGCTGTGTTAATTTGTAAAATCATCACCAATGCGCCCATGATACGTGATAATACTGCAAACATGACGACTGGTGGTGTCGATGCGGTGGTTTAGATATTTTTAACATTTAAAATTAGACAAATCTGCAACCACTATTTAAATACACATTCTAATGTAAATTTTTACTGCCTTTCAAAAAAACGCTACTCTTTACCCTCTTTTTTATCTTGTCACATTGCACGTTGCTGACAGTGGAAATCATAAAAAAACAGTTTCTCGACACTTGACGTTCGCGTACAGAAATAAAGTAGAATAATCGAAGAATTTAATACAAAATACCTGGAGTTCGGCACGTTCCTTTCTCTCCCAGTATTTTTTTT
>JBBJLR010000001.1:35964859-35988974 GCA_037577145.1 Brachypetersius gabonensis
ACCATTTATTGCAGTTCAGTCAGTCTTTGGCGATATGGATATTGTGCATGTTGATATCGCGATGATGGTAAATTTGCAATATATTGTGCAGCCCTAATCAGTGTATAATAAAATTAATGCATTTGCAGTTAGAATACTGTTAAAAGTAAAGTTAGTTTCTTTGATAACCAACCTCATAGCTAGCTTCTAAGAATCTTTGTAGCTGTAAAGATTCATCCAAAGCTTTTTGTCGTGCTTTGCTCATCTCCAACAATTTTCCTTTTCTGGAAGACAACAGTTTTGTTGAGCATTTAAATACCAATACAGAAATGTTAACTTAAATTATTGTTGTATTGTAGATTTGGCATATAGCTCACCTATGATGAACAGCTTCGTTTTTCTTTTTTATATTGTCAGAGTCATAATGTTGTTTCTTTGCCAATTGCTCTGCATATCTCTCCACCTCCTCCACCTGCTCTAGCTGATTTTCCATAGAGTTCTCAAACAGGGTATGCTTCCTTTGAAGGGCCTCCACTTCTGACATGGAGTCCTGAAACCCAAGAACATTTCTTCCAACTGCCTATGGCTTTACAGTACTGTTGATATTCATAGAATGATAAAAATGGCAGTTGTCACTTGTGGTTTAAACTTCAGGAATAGTAAATGTTTATATGATATTATTTGGTAGATAGTTTTGTAGGTGAATTCAGATACAGAATCCAAATACATTTATCCAATACTGTATCAAATGTAGACTAAAGTACCTTGCAGGCACATGTTGTCCTCTGAAATACCAGATTGCTTGAATATTTTGAGCATATTACCCATAATACTTTTAGATGCTCATCCTAAGTGAAGTGCTTTTCTGAGTATCAGAAAAGAATATTGGTAAAATCTGATGTTGTGCTATCTCTATTGTGTATATTAATCTTTTTGTCTGTTTTAGTGTCTTCTGTTTCTTTTTCTGTTTTATTTTCTGTCTGACACAGTGTGAGATCATTAGCTGTTGGTTTTTAGTGGTACACTTACCCCAAGATCTTCATTGGCCAGAAAAGCTTCCATGTTGCTTAATAAGTTCTCACTTTGTTCCACGTAGCCAAGGAATATCTAAACCCAGTTAAAATCCCATGTTAATAACACTTCAACAAGATTATACTTCTTAATTATTTTTTGGCCACATATTTTAAATGCTTCATAAGATACCTGAAAGTCAAGTGCTTGGTCCAGTGTTGTCTTTCTCTCTTTCCATGCTTGAATCAGTGCTTCTTTAGCGTCTTCAAGTTTATTTGAGGCTTTTTTTATTTCTGCTGCATCACTGTGGCCAGATTTCACCAGATTCTGTCCAAAATTCTTCACCGAATGGATCCGCTCACAGCGAGCATCTATCTCTGCCTACATTCAGACATAAGTCATATTTCTTGTTATTGAGAAATAATACTTATATTTTATTTTATTTGCTATTTTATTTCATCGTATTTCATCATCTTTAGCTTGCAAGACCTCTTTTTCTTCCCCAAATCACTGTGTGGAAAAACATTTAATATGAGTGCTCAAATCTTTGCGTGTGACTGTATATTTAAAAGAAACAATAGTGACTAAAGTACTAATTCACACACAGGAGTAAGTAGATATTACCTTCCAGTCTTGGTGTTCTACTAAAAAGCTCTCAGCTTCAGATTTGCTCTTGGGCATGCCCTTCTTTCCCATTTCTGTTGTCTGCTTTAGTGTCCAGTCCAATAGCAGACGGTGGTTAGCTTTAAACAGCTGAAGCTGGTGAGACTCCTGCAAATGCTCTTTTCTACAATCACACAGTCAATCAAAGTCAATCAATTGCAGTTTCTTACTCTGACGCTTTGCACTTTGTTCAAAACAGTGCTGAATTTCAACACACCTCAGTTTTACTTCCTTGTCCAGCTTTGATAAAGTGGTGTTTACATCCCTCTGCTTTTTGCTGAGCTTGTCAGAAAGGTCACAATGAGTCCTTAAGTGATCTTCAGTCATCCTCTCTAGCACCTGGTTTCATAAATTCAAACATATTTCTGTTAGCACTTACAAACCATGTTGGTGAGTCAACTAACAGCAACAAATACCCCTGCTATCTTTAGTCGGACACTCACTTCACGTCTCTCCTGGATGACTCGGACCTCCCGCTCAGTCTCCTCAAGTCTGCGTATTAGGTTCTCCACACTCTCCACATCTTCTCCACAGCCCTGACCCTGCAGCAACATCATCTGCAGCACCATAGAAATAAAGTATTTCAAAGGGCACAAAGTAGTGGTACAAAAGGCTCTTATGTGTCTCACAATATGGTGCGGTATATTTTTCAGATAACTGATAAAGAATTGGATGTTCCTCAGTAGGTGTTGTTATACTGGATTAAAAGTGATGGTAAAGTAGTTTGATTAGCTCTAAGGAAACTAAGCATTTTCAACATTCATACACTGATATTTTTCAAAACAAAAATAAGGATCTTAGTTTTAGTATTTAAACAGCACAGAACTTTAATTTCAGCCATTCAGTTTTCCATAATATGGGCCTATAAAAGGTCATTTTCAGATACAATAAGGGGATTTTAAAAACAATTTCACCTTTTCATTTGCCCTCTCCCTGACTTCCTCAAGGTCACAGATCAAAGCGTGTACCTCCAGCGCTGCTTTTAGTTTACTCTTGTAACTGTTTAGGTTTCCATGGAAATTATTCCATCTGTTACCAGGGGCAAAGAACCAAGAATGTAACAAGCAATGCAAGCTTTTGCTCATGTTTAATTCTTTATTAGCCAAATTATTATTTTTGGTGAAATATTTATTTAACAAATATGATGTGAAAGGAAGGGGGTTAGACCTCTCATTGAGCTGCTGCCTGTGCTTCTTCACAGTGGCCAGCTCAGCATTGTCCTGCCTCTCTAGTCGAGTGGCCAGATTGTTAATGGTCTTGATGTGGGCATCATCTACAGTCACATCCTGAAAGATGATTCATTTGTGAAACTCCAAATAATTAACTTCATAGAACAAAAGGCAATTGTTTCAGGCAATTTTGTCCAATTTTGTCATTACTTTCACCATGGCTTGAAATACAGAAAGATAGATCATATGAAGTCAAGCTTTTACAAACAATGACAGCCTTTCAAGGCTGTGCAAGGCCTCTGGCTCAACTTAATGATTAAGCCTAATGTAGTGAAGGCTTTTGAGAACTACACGGTGCAGTAGAAGGTAAGGGCTAGCTTACAGACCCATAAAAGCCTTATATCGGAATTACACAGTATTCTCTAAAGCAGGGGTTCCCAACCTGGGGTCCGGGCGTGGCTAGGGGAGTGCGAGAGATGGCAGGGGGTGTGCACAATTTTGTCTGCACTGAGGTGACCAAAATCATATTTGTAGACATTAAATTCATAAAATCTCAAAGTCTGAGAAACATAAAAAGAGTGTGTGTAAGTGTATAAGAACAAAAACCTACAACCGTTGTTTTTTGTTTCGCAAATAAAAATTAATCACTTTATTCTGTTTGTTCATCTATGCGGGAAGGAGTTGAGGTTGGGGGGCTGGCTTGTCTTGGACACAGGCAAGGGGGGCTTCAAGGAAAAAAGGTTGAGAACCAGTGTTCTAAAGAGTCTTATTTTGAAACCTTAGAACTCACTATATGTTTTGATGCACTAAAAAGACTGTGATTCATCATTAAACATAGATAGTAACATGTTGCTGTAGTAGTATTTCTATGAAAGAAATGTACTTCCATTGCTCTTACCACAAGGCTGGAACTTCTGAACTCACTCAGCTTCTTCAGTATTTGCAAACCATGTTCATAGTCTTCCCCAAGATCCCCCACATTAATCATTACTTCCTATAAACAAGAATTGGAGGGAAATTCGAGAGGTTAATGCTACCTCACATTGTTCAAACACTGTAGAAATGCTGACAATGGTCTATACAGTATATTCTGTGATATATTAGGTGGTAAACAATCATTAATAGGATTTTTCATTCCTTACCCTCTGTCGGATCCAAACTTCAACCTGCTCCACTTTCTGAAGGAACTCAAGGAAGTCACGGTTGTCTTCTAGATCTTTACCTCGAGCCAAGACACCATGTTTTAGAGCCTCCCAGTGAGAGTTCAGAGCAGAGACACTTTGTCGCACCTCTTTAGACTTGGGATGACGAAGAGACACCAACTCATCTCCTGTCTGACGGAGTTGAGATAAACAGATTTATGAAAATTGTCTAAAGCAAAGCTGAAAAATTTATCATAGGATTTATCATAGGCTTCACCTGCTGAACAGAGTCAATAATTTTGCTATGCGCCAGAATCTCTGCCTCAAACACTTGGTGCTTCTGCAGGAGCTTCATTTTGGTCTGAAGGTTGCTCAGATCCATCTTGGAATCCTCCTGCATCTTCTGTATGCGATCTGATATCCATTCCTCAGCCTGCAGCACACATAATAGCAGATTATAAAAGTGAAACTACATCATAACAAGCATAAATACAATTATCTTTCAGTTGTTCAGCAAGCTTTCAGTGGAGATAGATGCCTATACCTCAGAGGCATCCCGGTTGAAGATACAAAGAAGCCGCGAGGTCTCAAGTTCCTCTCTGCGTTTTACTGACAGATCCTTGATGCGTTCCCTCCTGTCTCTGAGAGCGTTCAGTTTTCTTTTAATATGATTAGCTTTCTCTCTTGTCACCTCTCCCTTCAGACCATCAGCTGACTTTTGAAGAGCAAGCATCTGTACACAGTTTTTAATTCATTATACAATCATTCTTAATTTAGGCAAAACCAGCCCAGTGAAAACATAATGCAATAATTACATTGGAGTAATTTATGGTTGTTGTTGTTGCAGCAGCAGGAGCACATAATTAAAGTTCATGCTGTGCACACTTTCAGTAGCAAGCTATATTCTACCTTTACAGCTATACTTACACACTCATTTAAGAGCCTACATAGATTTGTGATTTATCATGAACTATACACACTCCGCAGCAACCAGGCTTATGTACAAAAACCATGATTTGACAGGTACTCCTACCTTATCTTCATGACCACTGAGAAGTTTTTCAAAGGCTTCATGACGTTTTATTAGAGTGTCTGTCTCATCGACTGTTGTTCCCAAGTCACTGTTTTTCAACTGGACCTGTAAAATAGCAACTTGCTCTTCATAATGTGCAATTCTACTGTCAGACATTTGAGGAAGTTGACATCAGACATGGTTGACATCAAAATGTGAATGAAAAGAGATTTTTGCACCAGCTACATTTATATTCCCTTAACCAATACAAATGAAAATTTTTCTTTTAAATTCTTCCGAACTTTGTTGCGATACATGTGATCCTGGACTCATTTAGTAAAAGGAGATTTAAAATGTAGTTTAAAAACTAAAACAGGTCATGGCTGGATTTTCTAACAGGACAATAATCCCATTCATACGTCAAATGACAGGTTTGATTCTGACATTGATGGAGACAACATTACGACAGCCATAGTGTACTAACATGCATGAACATTAAAGTACATGAACATACGAATATACAATATACAAGTCTGCTTATTAAAGTTTTTAAAAGATCCAACCTCTTGAGAGTTGGTGATTGTTTCCATGTGTTCAATATCTCTGTAGAACACCTGCTCCAAATAAGTGTTCTTTAGCCACTTCTCCTTGGATTTCCAGCTATCTATCATCTTTTCTCTTTCATTCTGCAGAGTTCTCAGTTTCTGTTGAAGCTGAAAAAATAAGCAACATTAACAGTTTACAACTTTGATACTTACAATGATCTCTGTCAACATTATGCCAACTTTGCTTTTTACATACGTAGTGAGTATTGTTAGAAGATTTGCCTCCTTGTTGAGGACACGTCTTCATTTTATTACAAATATAACTCACTTCTCGAGCATTAGCAATGTCCATCTCCTGTAAGCGCTGGCCCATAGCTGCAGCCTGGGTGTAAGTCTCCTCATGGGCTATGATCTCGGCCCACAGCTGCTGATGCTGAAATAGCTGCAGGTCACATGTGGCCACATCACGAATAGACTCCTCTGCCTTCATTCCTCTCAGTACTTGTGCACACCACAGAGAATAATCCTGCATCTGAGGAACAAAGAAAAAGTGGCAGTGAAACATTGCTTACTCTGATCAGGCCACAAGACGTGCAAACGTGTGTCTCTGTAGGCAAATATGTTACTGTGTTAAGAAAGAGGTAGCGCTGTCTGGCATGTCGAAGCTCCTCCTCCCTCTGTTCCATCTGCATGCGGAGTCTCTCCCAGCTTTCCACCACCTCCTGCTGCTGCTCTTGTATCTTACCTCCCAGCTCTGAGTTGCACAGGTCTATAATGGAGTCTGCAGCATCCAACAGCTCCTGCAGCTGAAAAAAACAAAGCAAACCCAAACCATTAATGTGGTATCAAGATGTGGTACTTCCAGTCCATGAGATTCACTATGCCTCTCCACAAATACAGTGCATCCAGAAAGTATTCACAGCATCATTTTCCCCACATTTTATGATGTTACAGCCTTATTCCAAAATAGATTAAATTCATTTCCCCCTCAGAATTCTGCACACAACACCCCATAATGACAACATGAAAGAACTCTACTTGAGGTTTTTAAAAATGTATTAAAAATAAAACATTGGAGAAATCACATGTACGTAAGTATTCACAGCCTTTGTTCAATACTTTGTCGATGCACCTTTGGCAGCAATTACAGCCTCAAGTCTTTTTGATTATGATGCCACAAGCTTGGCCACCTATCCTTGGCCAGTTTCACCCATTCCTCTTTGCAGCACCTCTCAAGCTCCATCAGGTTGGATGGGAAGCGTCAGTGCACAGCCATTTTATGATCTCTCCAGGGATGTTCAATTGGATTCAAGTCTGGTCTCTGCTGGGCCATTCAAGGACATTCACAGAGTTGTCCTGAAGCCACTCCTTTGATATCTGCTTAGGGTCATTGTCCTGCTGAAAGATGAATCGTCGCCCCAGTCTGAGGTCAGGAGCACTCTGGCGCAGGTTTTCATCCAGGATGTCTCTGTACATTGCTGCAGTCATCTTTCCCTTTATACTGACTAGTCTCCCAGTTCCTGCTGCTGAAAAACATCCTCACAGCATGATGCTGCCACCACCATGCTTCACTGTAGGGAAGGTATTGGCCTGGTGATGAGTGGCGTCTGGTTTCCTCCAAACATGACATCTGGCATTCTCTCCAAAGAGTTCAATCTTTATCTCAACAGACCACAGAATTTTGTTTCTCATGGTCTGAGATTCCTTCAGGTGCCTTTTGGAAAACTCCAGGCACGCTGCCATGTGCCTTTAACTAAGTAGTGGCTTCTGTCTGGCCACTCTACCATACAGGCCTGATTGGTGGATTGCTGCAGAGATGGTTGTCCTTCTGGAAGTTTCTCCTCTCTCCACAGAGGACCTCTGGTAGAGTGACCATCGGGTTCTTGGACACCTCCCTGACTAAGGCCCTTCTCCCCGATCGCTCAGTTTAGAGTTCCACTTACAGATGATGGAGGCCACTGAGCTCATTGGGATCTTCAAAGCAGCAGAATTCTTTCTGTAACCTTCCCCAGATTTGTGCCTGTTGTCTACAGACAATTCCTTTGACTTCATTCTTGGTTTGTGCTCTGACATGAACTGTCAACTGTGGGACCTTATATAGACAGGTGTGTCCCTTTCCAAATTATGTCCAGTCAACTGAATTTACCACAGGTGGACTCCAATTAAGCTGCAGAAACATCACAGGATGCACCTGAGCTCAATTTTGAGCTTCATGGCAAAGGCTGTGAATACTTATGTACATGTGCATTCTCAAATTTTTTTTTTTTAAATAAATTTGCAAAAATCTCAAGTAAACTTTTTTTCACATTGTCATTATTGGGTGTTGCGTGTAGAATTCTGAGGAAAAAATTGAATTTAATTCATTTTGGAATAAGGCTGTAATATAACAAAATGTGGAAAAAGTGATGCGCTGTGAATACTTTCCGGATGCAATGTAGTTTGTTACAATTAGTCATGAATATCCAATATGTGATTGAAAAGCTATTCAAAATTATGACGCTTAAAGTGTGCTATTGGTACCTGTTGCTCATTACCAGCCAACTCTTGTACCAAGGCCTCATGTTTCCTAAGTTGCAACACCACACCTTGAATATCTTTGGCAATATCATCAGGAATGCTTTTGTACCTATCCTGTTGGATGTGAGATGAGAGAAATTTCAAAGCACTGGCAAATTAAAATGTGATTCAGACAGCCATGCTTTGATGTACTAAAAGATTTCCGTACCTCTATGTGTCCCAGAGCATCAGTCAAGTCTTTGTAGACCTTGTGACATTCCTCAGACTTTTGCAAATACTCTTTGCGGTCTTTGGCCAAATTTTGCAACTCCTCCCACGATTTGCTGGCATATCGAACAATAAAAATTATAAGATCAAACACTTTTCTTTAGAAACTTGTATTTCATCCTTTAAAGAATTCCTTAGATGATTGATGGGTAATATTGCAGACTTCAAGGGTTTTAATCTACAAATTCACAGCAGAAGTTACTCAAAGAAACCATTCTTTGTAAGTTTTTAGCTTGTTGGTAATAGCCTTTACTTTTATAACTGTTTTCACAACCTATGAAGCTCTTGGGTTGCAATAATAGTAATGATGAGGATAATATTAATTGTAATAAAAATATTATAATACTCAAGATGTGAGCTTTTGTTTATAGTCTTTGCTCTGGAAACACCATCATACCTGAGTAGCCCCTGTGTTTCTTGGATGACGTTTCTTTCAGGATGGTTGTTTTTGATGAGCTTGTGCGCTTGTTCTTTGCATGTGTGCATTCTCTCCCAGCCCATATCTAGTTGCTTCAGGAACACCTCAAACTTCGCCTGTAGTTGCTGCCACAGTACAGGTGACATTCAGAGACACTGTTGATATATTTTGCTAATGCCTCTTAGGGTTGGCATTTTCTTTTATTACATATGATACATCAGGTTTTTACAGCATTTTGAACAACAATCTCACCAATATGTTTTCATAATCAGAGCCATAGTCGCCAGAGGAGGCGATCAACCGCTGCTGATCTATCCAGTCTTCCAGATCCGTTGACTCACGCCTATATTCATGTAAGAGCAGGGTCTCCTGGAGCCTTTGGTCTCTGTTGTAGCAAAGTGTAAGTAAAGAAATCTTTTTATGTAATTCACAGAATATGATAAGGACCTTTTTCCCTTGTGTAGATTTTTCCATTTACCTGAATGTGGCTGACTGCTGTAGTTCACTTAGCTGAGTTCTGATGTGGCTGTGTGGTCTCTTTAACTCCTCCAAGCCCCACACACACACAGCCTGGTTCACACGTGACTTGAGGTCATCCACTTGGGAAACTAGCACCTCAATCTGACCATTCACAGCCTGCACACATTAATCAGTTTTACCATCAACACCACTATTAACCCAACAACCATATTATAGCATTGAGAGGATTGCTGTAGCTTTGTACATACCTGATGTTGTTTGATAAGACTCTGTGTGGCCAGTTCATTTTTGCCATAGTCAGTACTGATTAAGGATGATGTTTCAGACAGGCAATTTTCCAACTCGGTACAGTCAAGCAAAATCTGCAAATAATTATTCATATTTATTACAATGCACAGATTAATATTTGCAAGGACACATTAATTATTATTGACAGGCATGCGGCTTTTACCTGTTCCCGCACAACTGCTTTGTTGAGATGGGCAGAGCGTTTTTCACAGGCATTCTCTAGATCCTTCCATTCTGCTGTTAGGTAGTCACATCTCTGCTGCACCTCCTGGCTGTCCCATTTGCTAGACCGGGCCATGGCTCTCCCTTTGTCCAGTACACGTTGAAGATACTGGCTATGGCCATTAACCTCAGCTTGCAGCTCCTGGTAGATATCAGAAGACCAAAAGCATAAAGAAGAGCAGCATTATAATTACATGCGTTTACCCAGACCTGGGCATATTTCCTTCAGCGACGAACATGAATCTCCAAAAAACAAAAGTATTAAAAGTGTCATGGAAGAAAAACATGCCCAAAATAAAGTAAACACAATTTCCATCTGATCATACCCAAATGGAACAATAATGAAACATGTATTTGAGAGAGTGAAATAGAAAGGAGGATATATTTATGCATTCCAGAGATTTATGTAATCCTAACAAAGATTCTACCTTGTGTTTTTGTAAAAGGTTGCTGGCCCCAGCCAGGGATTTGCCATAACTACTGGTATCTGTTAAGGGTTGATGTTCAGAGATCCAGGTAAGCTCCAAGTCCACATCATGGTAAAAACTGTAAAGAGCCAAATCTGCTTCCAGCTGGCTTCTGTGATGATCTAGAGGCTTCTGTAGAGACTTAAACCTGCCAAATAAAACAAAGGACTAACCACACAATTTCATGGTGACCTTGACTACCACACATAATCTGACATGGCAGTTGTTACAGGGTGGCTCAACAGAATATTATTTGTTATTAAAAAAGACACAGGTTAGAAGACTGGATCACCCAGTATGAACGTTTCAAAAAAGTATAATTCTAACAAACCGTATATGGAGTCCCAGTGTCATTTTTTATACTGATAATAAGGTTTGAGTAACAAAAAATACAATTCTGACAAGCTCACAGTTCCAGGTAGGTGTCTGTCTCATAAAGGATTCTCTGCGAGTCGAAGTGGTTTGTGGCCAGGTGTTTGGCACGAGTGACAATGGAGTTGATTTTGTCTGCCAGCTCCTGAGCTTCCTGTTCTAGCTGCTTATGTTCCTTGAGGAGCTGCCTACTTGAGCGAAGGTCATGGCCTTTTGGTGCATTCTGCAGCATCCGCTGAATTTCCTCAATTTTTACTTTGGCATCCTGAAAAGAAGACCGGCATACTGAAGGGAAATGTTACCTAAAAGATGGGTTTTGATTTTGGAACTGATTGTCTAAAAATGGATTTGGCTGTCTGAATTTTATTCACTAAACTTGTCATAGTGCCGCATCTTGTGAGTTTAAAGATAAATCTTAATGGGTGAGTGTACTGATGTTTAGGATTTGTTCAAACTTACCTGAAGTAGCTCCATTAGTTGTTCCTGTTGGCCGGCCTGTCTTAACTTGTCCCCTCTCTCTGTCATTTTCCTCTGGAGCTCACTCCATCGGCTCTGCACCTGCCGAGACTTCCTCTGGATGCTTTGGCTGTTATAGTGTTCCTCAGCTCCCATTTCTTTTCCTGCCTGATCACATCAACCAAACACAACATATTTACAGACAAACCACTGAAAAAAGAAACACTTAATTCTGTGTTTCTTAACACTAGAGCGCCTGCGTGCGTCAGTTGACACAGTGCCCATTTTCGCACCAGCCGCTCCCTGATGACTGCAGACACAGTGAGTGTCCAGTGGATTTTGGACCCAGAGCCCGGCGTCACCACTTGCCATATCAGAATCAAAATCAGAATCGCGTTCACTGGACGAGTATGTGAGCGATCACATACAAGGAATTAGATTCCGGTCAAAGGTTTCTCTCAGCAGTATAAAACAACAATATGTAAAAATACGGGTGTATATATGCCCACACCACAACCATTTGTCTCTTACAGTGCATACTTGTTGCTCCAATAGGCCAATAGACGCAATTCTGATTCTGAGCCTGATGAAATTAGGTTAACTGACACTGTCAGCCGTTCTAGTGTTAAAAACATTGTCATGATGAATATACAAGGTGAATGTACAATTGCCAAACAAAACATATTCTGCTCAGTGACTGCTTTCATGCTATGAGTATAAAAGCATATTCTATACCTAGTCAGAAACCTGACTAAACTCCTGTAGCTGGTGGGTGTTACATGTTATATATTATGTTTTGACCAAAAAAGTAAGGTCATGCATCTAAAACAACCTCTGGCTCCTTGTAAAGACAACCAACCCTGAACCCTGCATTTTATGATGTATCATACCTCTATCAGTCGATCCAGACGGACTTGGTTGGCCTGCATCTCTTTTTCAGCTGCCTCATGCCTTTTGAGCTTGCGGAGGATGTTGGTAGGATCTCGGTACGACTCATCCTCTGCAATCTTAAATTTCTCTTCCATCCAAAGAAGCAGCTCCTCTGCATCCCTGTAAAACTCCTGCCATAGAGAAAAAGACATCATTAAAACTGGCTTGTTATGTAATAAAGGATACTATAGAATCAGGTTCCTCTAATTTGTTCCTTAGATAATATCAACATGCTGCTAATTATTTTGCCTAAATCATACCCAGCAATACCTGATATTTTCTGGAGGCAAGTAACTCCAGTCTTTTCTGTTTACAGTTTTCTTTGAGTTTCCTGTTTCGTTCTTCAATGGCCCGAGATCGCTCCTGAATCCTGAGATTGAATGAACACTAAATAAAATAACCAACACAGTCAAAGAAAATACAAGAAAGTTAAGGAATGCATGTCATCCTCACTGCTTTGACGCAAAGTGACATTTGTCAATGAGCTCCTGGCTCCTGTTTTGAAAGGTTCTGATTCGCTGATCCAGAGCTCCAAGCAAACACTCCAGCTCCTCTTGTCTTCCGAGCAAACTATGCACGCTGTCCACAGAGTCCTACCCACAAAAAACACCATCATAAGCTGGGTAACATTAAACTCAGCAAAGTTAATAACGAACAAAAGATCTGTATTTCCAATTCAGCTCCTCAACAAAGCAAAACTCACTCCAAGGTATTTGATCATTAGCCTGGCTTCATGACCGGATATTGTTGCGTCTATTCGATCTGCTTCCATGTTCAGTTTCTGGAGTTCAAGCCCTTGTTGTAGCCTCCTGTTTCGACTGGACCACAGTTTATCAAGTCTGTTATATTTAGCATTTAACTTTGCCAGTGTTTGCTGGACATCTCTAGTGAATTTGTCCCCAGATGTCACCAGCAAAGACTCACCCAATTTCTTCATATCGCTCAATCTAGAAAAAAAGAGTTAAAACAAACTCATTTTCCAAACATAATTATTATTATTATTATGTTATTATTAGTATTATTTTTCAAATATTATAACTTGATGTTCCAGTTATCCCAGTGTTTACAAACATAGTTCATCGTCATGCTTTGCTGGTTGATATTAATTTATCTGTTACTAGACCTTGTTTGTTGTTGCTCAATTTCTAGCCACATTTCCTGATTCTCCTTCAATAGGGCTTGAGCAGTAGCTACATCAGAAATGTTCTCATCTTCAGCCAGACGCTCCTCCAACGCTGTGGCCCACAGGAGAAGATCTTTGGTCTCCTTCTGAAAGAACTGCAGGCGACGAGCCTCATCTAGCAAGGTTTGCTTTTTGGCAGCTTGGGCCTTGACCTGATGCAGCAGCTGCTCTAAATCACAAACCTCTTTCATGATGCCAGCACTCTCTGCAGGGCTGCAGTCCTCTTTCCTGTAACACATCCAGAGCAAGCACAGTGCAGGAAAGTTAAAAAAAAGATTAAAAAGAATATCATTTTGCAGAAATCCAGAAACACTATAGTTCTAAAATTTCTAAAGAGCTAGTGTGTAATAATGTTGAGCAAGGATAAGTGCTGCAGTAAGAAGTTCAGACTTACCTTCTGGCTACACTCTTTAGATATTCTATCTTCCTCTCCAGGGCTTCTATCTCCCTCTGAGCCTGGGCCTGGTTGCGTTCCTCAGCTTGCAGGGACGAAGGTGAACTGCCCACATCAGGAGTATCCAGTTGGGCCATTGTTTCCAGGAGCTGGGCTCTGGCATCCTCACACGTGTGTAAGAAAGACTTGACATCAGCTGAGCTGAGGAGTTCATGAGCCTTCTCATCTTTTAGTGCCTGAATATTCTCCCACCTGATGTTGAAGAGTATATATCTGATGTATTTTTGCATATACACTACATCACATTTTCAGTGTTCTTCACTTTAAAAGATGTGGGCTCTGCACTTTGCCATGAAAGGAGAGCTATTTCACTTTTGTCCTACCTCTGAGCAACTTTGGCTCGTCTGGTCCGAATTTCTTCTTTTTGGCTGTGCTGCTTTTTCACAAGTCCTTCAGCCACTTTGGTAATGTCCTCAAGCTGCCCCTTTCCACCAGCCAGCTCTGTAAGGAAATTCTTCACAGGCATAAAGACTCAGTATAGTGGCATCAGAGAACAAGTGTATGCAAATTACCACCAACAACATTGATGACATATTGATCAGCCCTGATCATTTGCACTATGTGCTATTTTTAGTGTGTTCCTTATTTTGAAAACACTCACCTCGTATTTGGCCTGCACTACCTCAATTTCATCAGTGTTGGAGCTAAAGGTGTTGAGGATGTTCTCCTTGTCCTCCATCCAGGACTCAAACGCCTCACAGATATTGCAAAACTGATGAAGTTGAGAGGTTTCATCCAGGATCTTTCTCTTCAACTGCAGTAAAAACAAGATTTATAAAAGGTCCAAATAATAACAACAATACTAATAACAACAACAATAATAATAAACATTTTATTGAATATAATAAAAGTTACCAGTCACTTAAAACACACATTTCCTCCACTAATCCCAGGATAATGCAATCCCTTTTGTAATGAGATCCCACCCACATTTTTTATATTTTGTAAGCATTTTTTGTATTTTTGGAGTAACTACCCCAACAGGGATGATCACAATGGGTGAGCTTGTCACAGTAGGCTGGTGATACTCACATGTGCTATTTGATAGAGGTTATTAAAGTCTTCCTCCAAGTTGCGCTGTGTATTCTCTAAGGTGCCTTTCTGGAAGTGTGGGTCAGGTATCGAAGCAATGGAGATTTCAGCAGTGCCTCGCCGCATGGAACGAGTGCGGCGAGGGCGACTCACTTTCCGCATCTGACTCTCTGGCACCACGTTTGTTGGTGCAGGTAGGGCTTGCTGTATTTTCAAATATAAAAAAAGGGCCAAGGTCATCAAATATTACAAACAAATAACAAGAAGTACATTTAAAAACCTGTACTGGCAACTCTTACAGTTGATGGCAGTTCTGTAATGTATGTAGAAGGCACGAGTTGCTCATTTCCTTTATTGTCTTGCACTAGCAGTCTATCGTCTTTTTCTCTTCTGAGGATTGTCACCATTTCCCCACGATCCCAAGTTAACTTCACCCCTAAATAAAATCACAGGTTGCACAGCTTTTATTGAACCATTACAATTCAATTTTGACCAAAGAATATACATACCAAACTAGTACTGTACCTCTGTATTTGAACCTAATTTTGGCTTTAAACTCCAGAACAGCAGCTGGTTGTGGTGAAGTTTCCTTCGCCTTGAAGTTTCCTCTGCCATTTGTAAAAAATGTTCCTTTTTCCTTCATTCCTGTCTCTCCTTCATCTCCTGATGAATCACTGTAGTGGACCATTTTGCTCTGATGTGGTTCTGTCTGTGTGGAACAGGAAGAAGACTTCAGTCGGGTTTAGCTGATACATTTTTGTTTGAGGTGAATTCACAAAGTATCTTTAATGTATTCCTAGAAAGGATGCACTTTTGGTTTTAGAGATATTTACCTCAATATGTTCACTGAAAGTGAAGTGTCTGAAGTGTCAGAGTGTGCTTTTTATGGTGAATGCTGAAGGTTATTATTACTCACAGTCAGAGGAGCAAGTTGGGCTGCACTTTTGGCTTGCTCCCCAAGTCTCTTCACCTCTAAAGCATACACCTCCATTTCCTTCTCCAGTCTGTGGTGGCTCTGGAGTAGGGCACTAGTGCTCAACTCATCCTTCCCATAATCCTTATCAATGAGGAGAGGCTTGCGGTCATTAAGCCATGAATTGGCCTCTGTGGCATCTGCAAAATACTGTAAGGAAAGTGTAGAAGATTAAGACACACTGTACTGAAATTATAACGATAAATTTGAGCAATTAAATTTCTTATAACTATATGATAAAGACAATTTTTCAATAATTTCTTCATAGGTTATATTTCCTATGTAAAATTTATATAGTAATTATATCATACTACTATTATCCTGAATTAAGGACTAAAACAGGAATAGTGTATGTCTGTGTTGTACTAGTGTACAAGAAAGCAACAACTGCAACCTGTTTGATGACATCGGCTGCATGAAGTCTGTTCTTGCGGTTGATGACTTGGTCCTTGAGCTGCTGCCACTGTTTCTGCAAAGTCCGTATCCACTTCTGGATGTATTTCTCATTGGGCTGCCTCCCTCTACACAGTTCCTGACCCCTGGACACAACATCTGAGCACAGGGACTCTTGAGACTGCACTTCAGCTTCCAACGCCTGCCAACAAAGAAGGTTTTCGCATTGGTCAGGGTACTACTTTCAATCAATTTTACCCATTTTACCCATTTTACCCATTTGAATTCAACTGAAAGACATAAAACAACAAAAACATGCATTAATGTGAATTACTTATTTCTATTTCAGTTAACATTTCTGTATAATGAAAATAATTCTTAAACATTCTAACATAACAGATTTATAAAAACAGTGAGGTACATTTTTACAAAAGTGCCAAACCTTATGGTTTTGAATGGCTTGTTGAATCTGACTGAGGTCTCTGCCCAAAGATGCTGCTTGCACCAGAAGCCACTTCTCGTAAATCCATGCCTCCAACTCCTCACAGTCATGGAAGAACTCAAAGACCTTCAAGTGCTCTTCTAGTGCTTTCCTCCTTTTGGAAAAGCAGAGCATCAGTCAGACTACTCATAAACCACAGCCCATTAGGGCAGTACCAGACTGTGTCCATAGAGCACGAGACACATGAGGCTATGTACAAGGCTACAAAACTGTCTGAAAAATGCCAGATTCATAGACGCCACCTTTTCTTGCTGAGTACCAGGACAGAGTTGTACTGGGCATTGAACTCTTTCAATCTGCTCTGGATCTGTGACTCATTCCTCCCTTTCCCCCTTAAAGCACTGCTGCTGATGGAACTCAGTGTTTCTCCAAGAGCAAAGATCTGAGCATCCAACAGGTCCTGCTTCTGCATGAGATCCACCACCTCTGGCAACTGCTTCCCCAGATCAGTGGATTCTGCCTGGGCCTAGGCATAAATCAACAGAGTAAATGACATTTTGGCTGCTTTTCTGTGTCATTTAGTACATTTCTCTACCAGTCGGTGACGTTAACTAACAATCTGCATTGGTAATGTGTTTGATCAGTCGGTCTTCAGTGATGATGGAGATGTATGTTATAGAGTAAAGAATGCATTGTATTTGTCAGATATACATGAGAATTGAAAGGAATGGTTTGGCATATCAAACACCTGTACACACAATTTTCCACTGAAAGTAGCTGTAGTTGATATGCTGCTTAAAATACAAATATTGCTTCTTTGATTTAATATTGGAGCTAACTATTGGATTCAATAGTCAAAAGTCACACAAATATTTTCTGTACATACATCATCCTCAAAACTTCTCTCAACCCACTCAAACACCTCATTAAGGTGGTGAAGACTTGTGTGTGTGGACATAATGTGATATACTGTGAGCTATAAATATGAATAAAACATGTAATGTAACTGCAGGCAGCTTGAGGCAGCTTGTCTAAAAATGGCTATCCATAGTGTGTAGTTCTGTTCATTTTTATGGGTCACAACGACCACACTGTGCCCGAAATCACAATCACCACCACCTTAAAGAGGAGCTGGACATAGTTTGAGTGAGTAAGGAAATTATTAACATTAGTCTCGGAGCAAGTCAAGTCATTTCTACCATATCCACACAGTGCATAGTAAAAATGAATCAATGCTCCTCCAGGACCATGGTGCAACACGAGAGCAAAACAGAACAGAACACAAGACGACAAGGGCAGACAGGACAAAGAGCTAGAAAAAAAACCACAAGAGCAACAATACAATTAAACGAGACAAGACAACGTTCAGTGCAATTGGCAACGGCTGCATTGGGTATAAATACAGTAGTTTGACTGGTACTGTTTTCTAGCGTCAGAGATGTGCAACATAGTTTACATAGTTTTATAGTTTACATAGAACATAGTTTACATGTCCAAAAAAAGAACTAAATAAACATTTGGTTACTGATCATGTCTTGGCCAATCAACTACATCTGGTGTGAGTGGAAAATTGTATACGTTAGGCTTTTCACCAAATTAAGAATATACTCCTAAGCACAAGAGTGCCAGGAAGGGCCATTTGTATGATGCAATAGAAGAACCATTCTGGATCCCTAATGGACCTATGGTCCCTAATGGAGTGGATCTTAGAATAGTTGTTTGTGTAAATGAGATGGAAATGAAACAAGCCTTTTTAATGTTTAAACAACCTCTACATAGTGGGAAGGATCTTGGAAGAGGTCTTAAATTAAAAAAGATCTTTTAAGGTGTTGTGTGAAGGCTGTTTATACTTTACAAAGGTTATTCACATTTATAGATCTCACTTACAAAAACTGATCTATAGTAAAGTAAAATTGTTCTTATAAAGTATTATTCATTATGTTTAAGAGTGTGGATGACTGACCTGTAGGTCCTTAAGGTCCAGCGAGATTAATTCGATATCCTTAAGGACTGCTAGTGTGTTCACAACATCTCCGATGGAAGATTTGCGATGGTGCAACTGCTGGAGCAAAACCTGCCATTTGTTGGAGATTTTTGCTTGTCTGTCGCACACAAATATCAACAAGATACATTTACATCCTGTTTGTGTTCAGGGAAGTGAACATTTCAAACGGATGTAATACAAAATACAGAAGTGATGCTATTTGCTTAAATACACCACCTTGTGCAGTGTCTGTAATAGACAGTATTTGCACAATTTGCTATAAACATCATAGAATGAATAATACTTTTTTCTTTTAATCAAGCATTAAAACAGCTAAAGACAGTAGTAGCAGCCATTTGAAGTCTGATTTTGTCCACTTTTTAATCTAAGTGTGTGATGACTGGCATGCAAATTCCACAACTGGCAAATTACTTTCCATTATCAATAACAATAAAAGAAAACCTCATACAACAGATTAACTACATTTTGCTGTCGCTCCAGGTACCCACTCACCTGCTGACAATCTGTTCTTTGCTGTGGTAGTCCTCTCTCTCGATCACAGATGCTATCTCCTGGAGGGCCTGAAAACGGGGCTCTCTAGCCAGCACATCTGTGCACAAAGCTTCCAGTCTTTTGACTGCAGCTTGGGCATTCTCCAAACACTCCAGCCCTCTAAGGTCCTCCTTCTGGACCAGCTGCAGCGTGTCCTGCAGGTAGCTCTCCCTGAGTGCTGCCTTGCGTATGAACTTCTGTGCAAGTTGTTCGAGCTGCTCCAGCCTCAAGAGAGCACTCTGCAGGTCCCGCTCCCTCTCATGTTCAGCCCGCTCCAGCAGGGTCCAGTTCCTCTCAATGTCTCCCAGGGTCTTGCCTTCTGGAGGAATGTAAGGCCGCTGATTGTTTGCCCGCAGCTTTGTGCGCAGGCTGAAGAGATGGGCCTCAATGGTGCCTCGCTCCTGATACTTAGGAGGTTTCTCCACAGTACGATAAGTCTTGAAGTCAGTCACAAGCTGCTTCATGCCAGGTAGTGAGTTGGGGAAGGAACGATCATCCAGCTCTACCACTTTAGTCTTAATCCAACGCAATAGGTCAGAGACCATATACTCATATTGGCCTTTCATGTCATCCAGCTCTTTCAGGAGATCCACAATCTGGAAGCAGAATGGACAAAAGAACCAGGCTGACACAACCATCTGCTATACTTTTTGTGTTACAGGTGAATGTTTCAAACAGGTATTTACCAAAAAGTTATGGCAGACAAGGACAGTAATAAAAATTCCAAATGTTTATCCTAGTTTGAGCATTCCTTGAACATTCCATTGTTTTGTTATGGCTGTTTTTATAATGTACTTCTATTGTCATAATGTGACTGATATTATAAAGTCAATACATTTTTGATCTGTTTAGCAATCAACCTTTATTTAATACATTTAGGGTGGTACTGATTTACAATCCAGCAGAGCCTT
Source organism: Brachypetersius gabonensis (assembly GCA_037577145.1). Lineage (NCBI taxonomy): Eukaryota > Metazoa > Chordata > Actinopteri > Characiformes > Alestidae > Brachypetersius > Brachypetersius gabonensis. Next base: position 35,984,722 of record JBBJLR010000001.1, read on the forward strand.
TACAAAAACAAAGAAAGTATACAAACATATCAACATATCACTACAAAGAACACGTAAAATGTAAGAATAAAACGATTTAAACTTTACCAAATCAAGTGTCATATAAGCTGATGACTGAGTGAGTTATAGGTGGTCCTCCAGCCAGTATAAATGTTCCCTTTCACTTTACAGCAGCAGTGGTGCAGTAAAAGAAGTGTGTTATCAACAGGTTAAAATAGAAACTCCACCCCTGTATAGAGCTGCAAATTAATTCACTGTGACATTTAGTCTTAACTACAGCCAAAAGTTAAAATTGAGATCTGACAATGTCAGGAGAGGGGTGGAAATATTTTCTATCAAAAGGCAGATATGTGGGCTGTAAGAAATATACAGTAAACGCTCGTTATTCGCCTATTTTTACGTTACACGAGCAGTTACATGAAAAACCGCGTTGTTGTGTTTTGGTCAAAGAAATGCCTTAAAATGCCTATTTTAATAGTGTAAACTCTAAATATGCCCCCAAATGTGCTCCCAGAACACTTTAATTTCATTAAAACTCTGTTTAATACATTACCCTTAAAGAAAATGTAAAGGTAAACCCGAGGTTTAAATACGGAAAAGTCACGAACGAGAAAGAGACACAGAGAGAGTGAGAGAGAGTAAGAGAGAGCGAGAGAGAGAGAAAGAGAGTAAAAGGAAGGAAGAGAGAGAGAGAGAAAGAGAGAGAGAGAGAAAGAGAGAGAGAGACAGACAGAGAGAACTCGCGCTCCGGAAAAGTCACGAATGTGAGAGAGAGAGACAGAGAGAGCGAGAGAGAGAAAGAGAGAGAGACAGAGAGAGCGAGACAGAGAAAGAGAGAGAGACAGAGAGAACGCGCGAACGCGAGAGAGAAAGAGAGAGAGAAAAAACACAGCGTGTGACTGGATCCGCAAGTCCCGGTCCGCGTAAAACTGGGGGTTTACTGTACTACCATAAAAATAACTAAAAACATGTATATTACAATGAATATTAATGCTGCAAATGCACCTGTACCAAAATGTCCTAGTATAAGTGTGCATAACTGACCAGCCAGCTGCTTCTAACCTTTATTATAGCACTTCATTTGATGTTTAAAAAGGCAACTGAGGTTTTTGTGTAATATATGGCACTAGTGTGGTTTGTGTGTTTGAGCTTTAAACAATGTGAATATATAAGTAAAATGTAAGCAAAAACACAATTAAATTAAATTAAATTAAATTAAAGGCTGCTGAAAAGTCTCATTAAAGTGTCCATCTGTCGGTCTGACTGTAAAGAAATCGTAATTAAAAGGTGCTCCTTTAAAATTCAGTACTGCAGTACACAAGGAAACTGAAGCAGCTTACCCTTGTCATGCAGGAGCTTTTTATCAGACAATTTAATAGTGGTTGTATATGTCTATATACTTTTTTATACATTTAATATTTTGACTAATTTATTAATAATTTCTTGGAAATAATGAGCGTTTTATATATTTATATTTACTGGGTCCAGTCTGCCCCACCAGACGCCTCTTTGGAGCTTTCATTAGAGCAGTTACATTTTCTGAGACAGTTACAGCAGCACTTAAACACATCAACATACTGCACAGACATCTAACTACATTATACACACCTTTTCCAGTGCCTGCATACTCCTCTGGGGTTTAACAAAAACATCCTTCATAGTCTGCCATCTCAGCCACTGACTGCTAAAACTGCCACTGAATGACATTTCTGTCTAAAGACCTGGGTGGGTTCACCTGAATACAAATACAAGGGCTTCCTTGCCTCAAAAATCAAGCCAAGTTAATCTCTGATCCAGCCTGGGACAGTTACCAAACCAACATTATTTAATACACCTTCCTGCAGACTGTACACTATTCTATTCACACGTCAGGATGCTGTGGGGAGGGATGGTGTCATGCTGTTCCTGCATGGGCAGAGCAGGACACTTCTCACCCCTGCGTAACTCCATAGGTCCCTGGCCAGTAGGTTAATGGAATCTTCCACCCTCTGAACATCCACCAGGTTCCTTCTGACTGTCTGTTGAAAGGACCCTGTGGGACCGTGTCTGTCATGGTGTTGAAATGGCTGCTAAAGGCTATTTCAGCATTTCAACATAAGCAAGCTCTGTTGTCCCTCATTTGCCTGTATTACCAAAGCAGAGCACACACTTATCTGATTAGGGCCACTGCTCCTCCCTTTGCCCTTCTCTGAAATCCAATAATCCTCATTACACCTTTCAATCAGGATTATTAGTTGAAGTTCTCTCGACAGCCCAAGTGGGGGAGCAACAGTCTTTCAATAGAACTGTGAGTAAGAAATTGGTCTCAGTGCAGTGTGCTGTATTTGAAACCACGTCTGCTGCAAGCAAGTCAATTATAGACTAAACCTTCAGAAAAACGCAAGAACTAACATGTTGGCTTACATTTACAATGGATTCAATCCTGAGATGCCGTCTCAAGTTACATTAAGCATATCCTAATTTTGTAATTTCTGTCAGAAAACTAGTTTAATTATCACATGCTTGCACTCTGTGGAGAAATAAAACTAGCCTAAATAGCATCTACAGAGAGAATTGGCTCAGTTCAATAACAACCAATAACTAAGAAAATCTTGCATTCATTCATTTTTTGCGCACGCTTAATCCTTATAAGTGTCCCAGAGGTACCCAGAGCCTATCCTGGGAGCTACAGACGCAAGGCAGGGAGTCACCCAGGGCAGGGCACCGGGAAATCATTAGTTATAAATTGCTGTAAGAGAAAGTCACTCTTATATTTTAACAGAATGAATTATTCTGACTGACCTTGGCTATCCTCTTCTGGATGGTCTGTCCTTGTTTCATTTTAGAAAAGTAGTGGTAGTAAAGTGAGACATAAGTCATAATGGACTTCTCATCAGGATGAGGCACCACTATATCCTCAACATCCAGCAACTGCATGATGCCAAATTCGCTCTCGGCCAGACTGAAGGCATGACCCAAGTTCCTCCTGGCTTCATCTGGATGCAGTCGACTGTAATTGAACAGATCTGGCCTAAAATGGAAAGTTAGTACAGTGTTAGCTGTTTAAGTTAAATTGGTGGCAGTGAACGTTTGAAAAAAATGTTTATAAGTTTAGGTCCTGATTAAAAATACCGATGAGCATGAATGAGGGCATTGAAGGCCAGCCCATCTCTCCAACTGCTGGAGAAGTCCTGAACGTCCACGTTGGAATAGTCAGCAGTCTTCCGTTGACACCAGATCAGAAGAGCCTCTTTGGCTGAACGTCGTGCGAGGCTGGTATCACCACTGTCCTAGAAACAGTGGACCCAATCTTCAACTACGAATACTTCAGTTACATCAAATACACTCCAGCTATGTTGAAATGCCTAGTATGTCTAGACAACATTTTAAGTCATCAATGCATGTGACAAACATAATGGCTACCCAATAAAAGTTTCTTTTGCTCATTTTGGCCAAATAAGGCGGAACACGACATATTCTTTACTAATAGGGGAATGGCTCAGTGCAATGTGGTAAAATAATATTTTGAAAATATAGGTAACAGAAGTCATCAGCGGAATTATTGCATTTTTATAACTGAAGTACACAGCCACTAAAGTATTCTCTGAATTTAGTTACACTGATGGTCATTTTACAGTTTTCAGTAGGCCTACAGTTTTTCACACATTAGTGTAACGGATAGCTCTGTTCAGCTAGCTGACTTACTTGTGAGTTTCACTAAGTAGTGCTATGCTGCTCTGCAGATGCCTAATTTAATACTTTTTGTTTATTTACAGAGGTGTAATAATTCAGTACTAGCTAGCTATGTTAACATACTAATCTAGATATCTCCACAAAGTAAAATAACCACGTGCGTAATTAATACCATATGGAGAATTATGCATTTTCATGGTTATACCAAAAACCTACACAAAACATGGTAAATGGTTCAAAGAAACTGCTGCATAATTTGCCAACTGCTTCATTAAGATAAAAAACCTGTTAGCACTCGGGACAAAACAATATACAATTACACAAGATTTCACACTGAAAGCTTTCTTATTGCATAACACTTATTTATTAGTAATTTAGTACACTTATCTCATTGTACAATCTATTCTAAAACACAAGTTTATACTATTTTGTTTCAATCTGATTTGTAATAAATAATATAAAAAGTAATATAAAAATATGTTCTCTCCCTGGATGAGCGGTAGCTAGGGTAAGACCTAATCAAAAGGGTAAGCCAAATCGATTGTCCTCACAAGGCACATTTGGACAGCCATGATTAATAT
>JBBJLR010000001.1:35989074-36004924 GCA_037577145.1 Brachypetersius gabonensis
TGTGTGTGTGTGTGTGTGTGTGTGTGTGTGTGTGCGTGTGTGTGTGTGTGTGTGTGTGTGTGTGTGTGTGTGAGTGAGTGAGTGAGTGAGTGAGACCCTATACTTTTGTCCATATTGACGAGTTCGTCTGGCTTAAAGTTCAGAGCAGGACGCTGTTTAACGAAGATACAGAGTTAAGGACTGTAGCCTTGTTCCAGTGGCAGCAGTGACTTCGCGAGATGATGTGTTACGTTAGTTGCTAGGTGACAGACATAAAAGTGGATCATCGACGTTAGATCGTTTATTTAGGATTCCTAACTCGAGATAAGATAGGATTCCTAAATCCAGTTAGGATTTTCTTCTGTAATACCAAATAGAAAATCCTATCTGAAATCGTCCTTAATTCCTATCTGAAATCGTCCTCTCAACTTTATGTTTAATATAGGACGTTTCTGGAATACGGCCCCTGCTTTCTAACATCCAGTATAAATAAGATGGCCCTCAGGCAAAACTACTCACAATAAAAAAGAATGTTCATTCAAAACTAATTGCTGCTGGACCACTACAAGCAAATCGGTGCATGTGAAAACAACAGTATGAATTACACACGTTTACAGAAATATTAGAAAATCCTGACAAAGCTTTACAAAAGAGGGAGCTGGGTTTTTGGAGCTTGGGAACTATTAAACCTGCTCTGTGGTAAACAATCAAGGGAAACTGACACAATATCAATTTAAAAATGTATTCACACAGTGATATATGACAAGTAATACTGAGCATTTAAATCATCAAGCTGACTTCATCCGCTTAGCAATACATCATCAGTGGATCTGGCAAACAATTGTTGGGGGAACGCAGCTGCGGCTGATGGGGCTAAAACAGGAACAGATGTGGAACGCCCATGGAACGTTTTCCCTCAACTCCAGGGGCACAACCCTAACATCTATACGAATCTGCAGCCGGCAACCTGCACCAGCCTGTGCCAACCTTGTGACCTTATCTTGAAACTTGAGGGCTACGGCACATGTCCAAGCACAATCTGCAAGTTCTGCTTTTGACTCTGTATGTACCTCCTAATATAACTGAGATAGACAAGAACCTTGAAGTTGCAAATGGTTTTGAGATGGTCAAGCTGAAAAGACTTTGATACATGGACACTCAAATATTTTCAAAGAAATATTTATATGCTCATAATGATGCGAGACTAATATACTGACAACACACAGAACTGTGCAAATGTTTAGGCACCTATGCAAATCTCACTGTGTGATAATGTGTCTTTCTGCTAACAAAGCTAACATTAGAATAAATGCAAACAAGCATAAAAGCAGTAAAAAAAAAAATAATTTGTTTAGTTTAAGAAGTCGGTGATATTATGTGGGCTGGTAAGGGGAACATAGGTTTGGTTCCAGATTTGTGTTTGAGGACTCTACCCATTGCTTGGACCAGTGAAATACCATCAGCAACCCACCGGATTTCATTTAATGGAGTCAGATCTTTCAAAAAGTGGTGGGAAACTGTCCTCAACAAAAGGTTGTGGGGACGTAAATGCAGTACAAGTAAAGCAGCCAGTAAAATAACACTGTGGGTGGGAAGGCCTCTACCACATGAATATGTATCTTGGGCGCTGAAATAACAGAGGTTCTGCAATAAGAAAAGACCTAAACAGCCACAATTATTTTCCACGCCAGCAGATAAGTTGAGTGAACTGTAACGTATAATTTATTAAATAACTTCCCAGTATAAAGTGATACAATTATTAAATTATACTTTCTCCTAGCACCATTTTTGAAGGATCTTGTATAGGTTTGAAGTACAGGAATTGCTAACCATGATCAAGTCCTTCTCTATTTATACAGGATTGTTGCACAAATTTCTGAGCTTTGTACAAATGTAGTCTTTGTAGGTACCCCTATAAAAGTTTTGTGTCTTTAGTCAGGACCACTATTCTCCCAGCTGTGGTCCCCAAGAAACCTGCATTATATCTGTAAGTAATGCAACACTGGTTTAGTCACATATATGTGCAGAATGATTAATGAAGCTGTAGACTATTAAATAATAATTAAAGCTCATATTTGTGGTAATGATATTTTGAGGTAAATACTTTGACAAGAAATGACTTTTACTGATTTTGGAGATTTCCAGGTAGTATGACAAGGCAGTCTGCTCCATACAGACTATCCACTGGTGTCCCCAAGGGATCTCGGTTATCGTCCCGTCTAAGAAAGCAAGAAATCTTGGTGTTTCGCTGGATGAAGATGACAGATTCTAATCCAGTCCCTGATCATCTTCAAACTGGACTACTGCAACTCGCTGCTGGCTGGACTTCCACAGAAGGGAACTAAACCACTTCAGCTGATCCAGAACCAGCTGCCAGTGTTCAACGTTCCTAAGTTCACTCACACCACACCTTTACTGAGGAACCTCCACTGGCTCCCTGTGCTGCTCGCTTTAAGTTCAAGTCCTTAACACTCGCTTTCAAGGCCAAGAATGGACTTGCACCCCCAAACATAACAGCATTGATCAAACAACGCGTCACTTCTCATCCTCTCAGGGCTTCGCTGCTCAAAAGAGGGAGACATGCGTCAAGACTCTTCTCAGTCTCGCCCTCCAGTGGTGGAACAAACTCCCTCTTCCAATCAGAACTGCCGAGTCCCTCACTGTCTTCAGTTGTTGCCTGAAGACCCACCTCAAGGAGCTCCTCGGCGATTAACTATGTCTCTCATTCTGCTTACTTAAAAAAAACAACCCCACCTTACTCTTGTCTTAACTCTTGACTTTTCTACGACTTGTCGGATATTGTTTGGCAGGTGATGGTGCAGTATTTTGGTTAAGTAGTGGACATGGATTTAAGCTGCTTTACAGGTTTAAGACACAGTTGTGGACTTCAGCACTGATGTACGTTGCTCTGGATAAGAGCGGCAGCTAAATGCCGTAAACGTAAATGACATCTGTGTATTTTATAGGTGATCCTTTGAAACCTATAGATCAGGTGTTGCTGTAAAACATGACTGACAGGCAATAATTAATACAATAACTACTTTTTATAATTACAATAATTCATATCTGAGAACAGTCCTAGCAGACGGTTACTCTCTGGTAATCGAACCTGAACGGTGAAATGAGGAACAGAAAGGGAGAATTGCTGACTGCAGATTGCCACATCCCTTAGCACAGGCTGCTGTGTTCATCCTGCTGTGCCCACAGGATGGAAGACAGAGACGGAAATGATGCATCTTTACAAAGGCTTGCGCTTGCATCTGGTGTTTGAGATTGAAACTAATGACCAAAGCATTATGGCCACTGAAGCCCAGCTGCAGATTATTGTGAAATAGGTTTCAGAAAGCCCCACAACTCAATCATCAAACTGGGACACGAAACGACTTCTGGATTGCATTAAAAAATCTAAAATTTACATTTCGTTCCATTCCATTCCAGGACCCACAGAGTTACACAGGCACCAACCTGATACGAACACCTATGCCACCCACCGGATTCCCAGAAACAGACTGGTGGATATTGCTATGGGCGAGTCTCTAAATACTAACTTTAAAAGAAAGCCGGCATCAAATTTCTGGACAGCGCAAAGTATCCTGTTCTATTCTTAAGGTATGTATATTCTGTCAGCAATGCGCTCAAGTCAGCTTCACAGACACACAAAATTTAACTGTTAATAATTCACTTTAATAGACTAGACCTGAAATTTTGGTCCAACCAGAGTGCAGTCCGAACCCAGAATACGCAAAACCTGACAGAATAGCGAAAATAATAATATCCTATTATTAAGATCATGAATTATATATTTTTAGATCATGAATTATTTAAATGCTATATTAAGTTTAAAAATGTATTTATTAATCTAATCTAACCAACTGCTTTCAAACAACTTCCCAAAGGTGTTCGCCTGGACGAAACTAGCTTTTACTGTTCTCATAGTGCATGGTGCTGTTAGCCTTCACCTTTACAGAGGATGCCTTGAAATATACAAATATTTAGTACAAATGAAATCCAAGTCATTTTATTGCTGTATACTTCCTGAATCTGCTTGCTCTTTTGTTTACCATTTTATTCCCTCAGCCTTTTTTTTTTAGCATGAAAGTCAGTGAAAAGACTTGAGTAGTGTAGTAAGGTACTAACACAGGGTGAACTCACAGTTAAGTGTCTTAAAAACTAGAAGAGAGCTATGAAGACTCAAAGGTACATTTTGGACCGGATCCCATGCAAATTTGAAACTGAGAGATGGCATCTAGTTGATCCAAAAAGGTTAAGCTCTAATTTCTTTTTGTGTTTGTAGTGTAGCTTCTTGTTCTAGTGCTGCTAAGCGGGCGATGTTCCTGTGAGCTTTTATTTTACAGCCGCAGACTCTCTCACGCACAAACGTTCCTCATTATTGACCACGGAGTGTGTGATGACCAATAATTAATGCACACTGCTTTGTCCTCGCCAGCTGACCTGCTGACCTGCACTCAAGCATGAAACCACACCTAAAATACAGGCCATGTTAACATTAATTACGTAAATCTACGTCATCACATCCTAAACACATCTGATTATTTTAGAAGGCTCAAAGTCTTACTTATGCATCATGTGACATGTTTGTGTGTGTCAGGAGTGACAGCAGGAAGTTTATGGCGGCGTATGTGTCTTTGAACAGAGCTCAATAGTACTGAAGCTGGACACCTCTTTGAAGGATTCTGCTAAGCACACATAACGTCATCAGACTGGCGTGCTGGTCATGTGACATCCAGTCACACCACATTAAGAACTCAATAACCTGAAGTAACCCCTTTCCCACCAGCATGATGCTGCTCTATAGTAAACAGAACACTTGAGCGGCCACAAGAGTAGAATGGTCAGTAGATGCAGACTGCAGATTCTATTCTTGTACATGGGCAGCTGATGTCTCCCAGGCACTGTGTGTGGTCTCACGCTCCTCACACAGCTGAACTACTTGGCTAAACTGAACTCAACAATAAGATGTGAAGGTTTGGTGTGGATTGACAGAGTCAATAAAATCACACACACTGTGCACAGCAGCAACTGACCTCTGCTAATGCGCTGCTTTTCCCCAGACAGGATGCCTGGCGTGTCAATGATGCTAATGCTCTGCAGGACTTGGTTGGGCATCTGGGAGCAGATGAACCTGGTGGGGTAGAAAGTGAAGGCGGGCTGAGTGTTATCAAACCAAACACAGGTATGCATCCTGTAAGCAGCTTGTTGACTGTAAATCACCCATCTGAGTCAGTAGGCCACGAAACTGCTTACGCACAACACTTCCACACATACTTTTCTCATTTTCTAAATTCTACAGATTTGCCAAACTGTGTTCATTTGTGCTCCTGACTCCCAGATTTAAATAGCACTGTTGAAAAGAGCACTGTGGCATTAAAGGTTAATTAAGGGTTGGACATAGATTCTATAAGACAATTTTATAGAAAATGTACACACAACTATGATCAGAGATCCCAGCAATGAATGCTCATGACATTTTGCCTCAGTCAAACGAGAAAAACTTGTGTCTTGTTTGGTTTTTTTTCAGTTTTCTTTACATTTTTTTAAAAAAACAACTGCCCTTTATACAACTCCATGAAGAACAGGCCAATAGAAATGTTCCAAAAAGCAACTTGTTATATCAACCTCCAAAGAAAGTTTAGGAATGTTCTCACCTTCTCCTCTAAACATATGAGGACGTTCTGATAGCGGCAACATGTTTGATTTTATTGTGAGAGACTGCTTTACGTGTATTATTTCATGAAACAAAAACCTGAAAAGTAGTTGGCATTCTAATACTTCACTGTTTTTAATAAAGAAGCTGATTTTCAGAAAACAGGAACTGCAACTTCAACCAGCTGAAACTGTGTTGGAGGACCTAAATAAGAACCAGAACTAGACTTGGGACAGGTTTTCTTCTACAGAAAACGATACATAACTAAGCTGATGAGGAGAAAAAAAGAAGACAAAAGAACACTGTCCAAAACATGCCATCATATGACGCACAGACTGGTGCACAGGATACAAGTGTATTGTTTGAAGTTCCTCTGGTGAAGAGGAGATGTTTTCTGTCAAGCGTGCCTTTGACCTCTGCAACTCTGACTGTCAAAGAAGCACTAACCCATTTCCCCTGTACATAAAAATCCAGCCAACAGGGGGAAAACACTCCCGCCAACTGTCTGCACGCTAAAGTTAAACATTAAAAAAAGAACACAGCAAACAACATCCACTGTCGCTAAAAAAGATGAATTACCAGCCACTTCCCACAGCTCCTTTATGGAAAGGGGTGCCAGTTATATTAAGTCATAAGGGCCAAGAGGAAAGGAAGCAATGGAGTGTACTCAGAACACAATTAACACTGCATTCTTCTACATGGACTAGGGAAACTCTACTGTTTAAGACTATTCCTCATTAGCATTGTTGACCTCTGTTGTTGTTAACCATGTAAAGCATAATCTCAAGAGCATGTTTTGTCTATGTTTGAATTGAATAGTGTGTACAAATCACTGAGAGTGTTGTCACTGCTGGTACCACAATATACAGCAAAGGGAAAGTGTTTTGGCCACAGCTTAAACCGAGGTCATGTTACACCATCTACCATCTATGAGTGCGTGCGTTTCCATTCCTGTCCTCTAGATATTCAAATAGGAACACTGTGTCCCTCACTGTATGTTTCTTCAGGAGCAGATGTGAATAAATAGCTTTTGTCATTTCCAGGGTGAATAAGGCTGATAGAGACTGTTTTCCAAATCCAGTTCCCAAAAGATAAAGCACCGCACAGCTGAGCGTTTTTCTGGACCCAGCCCAGTAACAGCAAATTATGAATTCTGCTGAATAATGGCTGATGGAATTATGAAATGGTTCATGATATATCAGGAAGCACCGTATTATTTGCAGATAAATAGGAAAATACATTCGCTCCGATAATAAAATAACCCTTGATGCATAAGCACAAATGATGTTTACGTTTTGTGTGCATGAGCTGACCCAGTGCTGCGAAATCGCTGGAATGGATGGCAAAGTGGTTTAGCAATGTAAAGACAATATGTGCTCAACCTTTACAGGGTTGCTTCACAATTTTTAAACAAAATGCACTGTTTTTAATACATCAACAAAGGAAAAATAATACAATTTTACATCATATAGCACCAACACTAATATGGCATGTAACTGGCTCTTGTGTCTTTTGGCTGTATGCTTTATTGGTCCACTGTAAATGCCTTATAGATCCTTTTCCTACATTTACTTCACATCCTGCTAACCTAAACCTCAACCCAAACCATAAACCGAAACCACACCCAGGTCCTAATCCTAATCCTGGTACTAATCTTAACCTGAACACTGACAATGTTGATACTTACCTGATATGTTTAAAGGGAGTGGGGCTAAGCAATAATACTCAGTCCGTGGTCAAACTGAATCCCAATCATGGAACAGTGGCCAACAGAAAGAGGTGCATGTTTGACAGAAGGAAACATACCAACCTTAGACAGCTTGGACATCGCCTACATGTGGAAAAATCACTCCTTATTACCTGTTCAAGAAAGCATTTCCGAAAGCATTGAGTTTGCGGAAGGGTTTCTTCGGATCCACCACCAGGGCATTACCAGGTACCACCCCCTCGTTCTCCCCAAACATCACAGCGATGAAACCATCTGTTGTTGGCTCAGGCCCAATCCGCATACCAGGAAAATCCTGCTCCAGCAGATACCTGCCGCACAGTGATAAGCTCTTTTTAAGAATTACAATGTGTTTAATTAACTAAATTCATATAAAGATGAACAAACAAAACATTTTTAAAACACAAGTCAAGACACTTTTTTGAATGAAGATTTAAAAGTCTGGACTGTCATTTACTTCTGAGTGTGATGTCAAAACTGATTTCAGACCCTAGATTGTGGCAATGTCCAAAATGAACCTAGGAGACGCTGTAATAAAAAAAAACTTCCAGTTGGGGTTTTGTGATTCAGTCCAAGATTAGGCCTAATCATGAAAACTGTCCCAAAAATACTGAATGCTTTAACGATGGGGCTTTCATCCCTAAGAGAGGACTATTACTGAACTTTACAGTATCAATATATTACTCCCTCGTGCACAAGTTAGAAGAACAGACCGGGGCCTCCTCATTAACCTTGCTCTTCCTGCAGCTTCCTGTCTACAACATCACCACATCCATAACCACCACATCCTGCAAGAAGACGACAAAGAGCTCCTATTTTCTCAGCAAAGAAAGACGTGCCATGAGGTTTTTTTTTCATGTGGATGAGAGCACACACACAGTCCTGATTTTAACACCCCAGTACACATTACAGTTTGAGTGTGCTTTCTGGGTGCTTACACAACAAAACCACTTCTTTTCAGATTCTGGTACAGATACTGAAACTTGCAGCTGGCAGTACAGGTGGTCTTTAAGATGAGCTGTTTGAACTGAAGCACTCCATTTAAAATTTGCATTAAAAAGTAGACTACCCTGTTCAACACTTCGACTCCACAGGAAGAGCAAAGGAAAAGTAAAGATTATCTCAGACAGTGCGACAGTGTGTGACATTTCAGGCCAAAATCATTACAGAATCGGTTCGGAACCATTTTTCATTTCTTCCGATTTCAGATCCAGAATTTTCTGAGATACCACCAAAGGTACGAGATACTGATGTGCAAACCTAAAGTCCAGCAGATAACAGCATATACAATTACTACATCTGTCAGACTGCACTCTCTGTCCTGTTGCTGCTATATTTCCAAATCATATTTATTGCTGTTTAACTTTTGCACATGTAACTAATGTTCTGCAGTTTTGCCCACACCTCTCAGCTCACAGGATACAGCATCTGTATTGATCCAGACTGAATCTACTGTCGAGGTCAACAACTCTGAGATTACTGAGGTGTGAGTGAATATAGAGGTCAGTTACTCAAACAGTGAGGTTACTGTGAGATTACTATGAGCTGTGTGTGACTTCAGATGTCAGTAACTAAGGGTGTGAGGTTAGTGTGAGGTTAGTGTGAGGTGGCGTTTGGAGGCCTCACCTCAGGATATTTACGCTCCTTAAACATCCGGGAACTGTGATACAGCTTGTTTGTTTTATTTCTGTTTGTTTTTTTTTAAATGTCCGGTAATAGCGCGCCTTGTTTACAGACAGTGAAGGGTGGAGTACCTTATGAACGTGGTCTTCCCTGTAGAGTACTGCCCGACCAGGAGCACCATCGGTTTGCTGTGGAAATCCGCCTCCTCCAGCGCCGGCGAGTGGAAGTCATGGAAAAAGTAGGTTTCCTCTAACGGGAGTAGTTTCTTGGTGTAGAGACTCTGGAGCCCCTCGGTCACTGTTTGAAACATATCGCCCTCTTTGTTTCTTCCTCCCTGCTCCTTGTTGACCCAGCTGAACATGGTGATGTTCCCTTTTAACACACAGTATTGTGTAATTCGCCGACTTCTTCTTTTTTTTTCTTGTAGTTTAACACAGAGAACACGCCCAATGTCTAAACGTCTCCTCCACTATTGTATCGTCTGCACATCAGGGAACCCGTTATATTGATGTTACGCGCTCGCTTTCTCTCCCAGCTGTGCCTCCGTCACCTCACCTGAGTCCCTGGACGGAGCTCATGAATATTCAATAAGAGAACCGCGCAACACCTCTAAGGGGGCGGGCCGATGGGCGGGGCTTAGGCAAGGGGCTTCTCTTAGGCATGGTGAAGTTATTCCACCGCCCTCCTGCCGGGTGTTTACACAACATTTCCATCGAGTCCTGCGGAAGAAATCATACTCTGGAAAAACAATACTGCAGTGTTTCTTCATAGAGTTAAGTTTCGGAAGTTCAGAGGAGAGTTTTTCTTCACTTCAGAAAAACGTACACTTCGAAAAAAGACCCCTAACATCACCTTTTATAGACCGCATCAAAGACGGAGAGGACAGAAACTGGACCTGCTTTTAACATGTTTCCATTTCCTGTCAGGATGTTGTTTTAAGTACTTCGTTTTGAACAGTTAGCAAACCAGAGCCACGGGAGACTGCACCGTTGTCATAGTTACGGAGCACACGTGGTTTCTTTACGCATATCATCCCGAAAAGGCGCAGTCAGCTCCTCACTCCGAGCGAAGACAGGCGGGGTGAAGGCTGAGCAGACCCCCGCGTTTACAGCCAAACTCACACGCCTCACTACGTGTTAAATGTTTTATTAAAATCATAAAATACAATTATTTCTACTAGTTTTAAACTCTCATCCTCTCTAATAGACTTTTTATGTGGTGGTTTTCTGTACCTGGTCGAATGTATTCCCACGATGAGTAGAGAAAATAAAATAATGGAACATGCGTCAAATTTCGACATGAATAACTGCGTTCATCATATACTTTCTATTAAACTTGATCCACGGCACTTCTGTCTCATATCGACTGGATCTAAAACATCTGATGCACTTTAACAGAATACTCGTCTGTGTATATTTTGCACGTTTTGATCTGAGCATTGTGGAAAAAGTTTTTACTGATCTGTCCGTTTGCGTCACCATGTGGCCATTCCGGAAACAAGCCTGGGGCCCGTTCTTCGTACGTCGCTTGATACATCCGAGATGAACTGACACACCTAAGATAAGATCATCCTGCTAATTACGATCTGGCTAATTAGGTTCTTCGAGCCCCCTGTTGATGATTAGTTTAGCTGGATTGAGTCTAGGATTAGTGCGCGTTCCTGCGCTGGTTTAAAAGGCGATATGCATCGACAGTAGAAACACTGATCACAACCCCTTCGACTGGTGAGGAAATGGCAAAAGAGAGATCGCAGCAAATACTGCAAAAGCCAGGAGAGGGCGGGCAAAAAGTAGCGAACAAATTAAATGTGCGAGTGCTGCCCATGTTACATGTTCCTTGATATGTCAATTTATTTATGTGTGTATGGGTGTGTATATATATATATATACATAAATCCTTTCTGTATTAATTGCTCTTTTGTCATCTTTAATATATATCTTTATATTTATGTTATATATATCTAATATATATCTTTTATATAAATCCGGTGAGTTGAATATTTCACACGGGGGTTTAATAAAGAAATGATATAAATGATCCCCTCACGAGAAAAGCGGTATCTCTCCAGAAGAATAGTGTCCTGCTGCGCAAAAGAATCCTGTCTATTACGCAAAACACGAGGAATTTGAAAATGACCTCCACTTATAGAACCGCAATCGGGGGATAGAATATGACATATTAGACACACACAGCGATTAACACACGAATGATGACCACACACACACACAGACACACACAGACACACATATATACATATATACATATACTGTATGAATGTTTAAATCCATCCATCCATATTTATATGCAAGATACTTTTCTTTCCCACGTGAGTCAGTCGTGCTCTCCCGAGCAGGTTTAAGTTTACGGACCTGTTGCTATGACAGCAAGTCCGAGATACGCTTCGAAGAACGAAACAATCCAAGATCAGCATTAATCCACAACAATCTAATCCAGCTAACTGAGTTATCCACGTACGAAGAACAGGCCCCTGGTCTGGAATTTGGCCCTGTACGACATCATACGGGGAAAGGTTACTTCCGCTTTCTCACGCTTTGCCCGCCCAGAGAATTTGCCCCCCTCCCCTAAATAATTAGCTCCACAGACTATCAGTGCTGTGTATAAGAGCCCACGTTTTCTGAAGAACCAGTGGGTTAGTTTTATTTTCTCAGGAAATGCGCTGACACAATACAGAGCTAACGCCATACGGCTGAAAATGAAGTCCGGATCAGTTCCAGCTCTTCTTGGCTCAGCTACTAACCTCAGACAAGTAGGTCAACACTATAGAATTTAGTTGCTTTTCTGTATATGATTACATACCTTTTTACCCTTAGAATGTGGCTGTAATATTAGCTCTGCAGATAACAGCCCAGGCTACTGTCGCAAATGTAAAGGTAGATAGCTGCAGGTATGTGTGTGTGTGAATGCACACATGAACTCCAGTGTTGTACTTTATTTGGACAGTGCTGCTGTTAGTGTTATGGCACGCGTGTATCTGCCTTTCCCCTCATTGAAATAACTATGAGTGAGCACCTCTGCAAACCAGGGTGATCAGATGAGAATGGGTCAAATTTGAGGAGTCTTTCAACTGCTTGAATCTCACTACAGACGAATACATCTGTCTTTTATCAGCTTCCTGACCGCAGTAGCCATTGCTTGACACTGTAAACATTAGAGCATGGTACGGTGGCCTCAAGCTGCGCCCCCACCTCACCCTGGCTCGGCTCTGTCCTTCTCGCCCGGTCTCTCTTCTCCTCATTATCATTTAAATCTACAGACACAGAAAGACGTGTCCTAGGGAAATCCCATTGTGGGTCTGGCTCGAAGTGGCTGTAATACTGCACAAAGGCTGCATTTCGTAAAGAGACTTCAGATATAGTATTATGGGACCACTAAAACCTATATAAAAGCTGAGCAATGGGCTGCCACCAATGGGGGGCACCTGGGAGCATGTGTGTGTCCTTGGATTCAAACCCACAACTTTCTGATCACAGGGGCAACTCACTAACCACCAGGCCACCAGCACAGTTTTAATAAAGCAATAAAGGGACAGAGTAGTGACAGGTTTTTCATCGCTTTTATATTTATATACTTATACATTTGAATAACACATTCAAAAACAATACTTGTGCAAATATTCTCCTCCTTGAAAAGTGATCTGGATTACTGTAAATGTCGACCTGCATGGCTGCAGACTTAAAAAGCTAGTATTTCAAATGGTGTTAAAAAAAAAGAATATATTTCGATGCACAGCATCTATCAATGCTTAACATTACAAAAAATAATGTGTCAAATAGTAAACACAGTTGGGAGGTTAAATCATGTAAGTATTGAAGGTTTACATGCATAAAAAAGGTTTTTGCTCCATAATTGAGGAGCACTAGCACAGTTATTAGTGCCCAACTTATATCTTCATGCTTTGTAGTCCTGGTGCAATGAAACCAGTACACCCAAAAAATGTCTACCACTGCCCGCATACACAACACATCCTACCCACAAAAGTCTTCTCTATCAGAACTCTTTCAAACACGACACTTACAAATTGCTTTACGAAAACCACCAATTTTGTACAGGATACAGCCAAATACAATGCATCATGTTCACCAAATATGCAGGCTTATCTGTTGATACAGATGTCCTATTACTGAAAATGTTGGGGTTTTTTTGTTGATGAATGAAACAGGTTTAAAAATGATTGATCATTTAGAAAGATAAACGGATCTCTACCCCTTTTTTTGCTGACAGGTAGTCAGACTCCTCACTTTGTCAGTTAGCTACTGTCTCTTTATCTTAAGGTTTATCTTCTCTCAGTCAACATCAGCGCAGAAACTGATCAGTTTGTTTAATTAGAGTTGCAAAAGATTTTGCTTTTTCTGCTCCATTCTTGAACACCATAGCCACTGGAAACCTGCACTACCCCGATCAATATGACAAACGCAATCCAGTCAGAGGCCGCTGGCTATCCATCCCTCAGCAAACTGTGACCTTAAAAGGACCTAGCATTCCTCAGGAACACAAGCCTAAGGCTGAGGGGCTCTCAGGATGTGTTTCTCCTCATACTTCTCACATGATCCAGCTCTTTACTTCCCACCCCACAGCCTAATTACATCCTCATCGAGCACCAGGCCCTTGGGACTAGAACCGTAGAGCTAATGAGACCGTCACGGGTCGGGCAGGTCTGAGGTGTCCACTGTGACTTTGATGAAGATGGTGTCGTCCTTGATATACGTACCATTTTCCAGCACAGTTTGGGCCACAAACAGTGGGCAACCTGAGGCAATGTTCATCTCTCCAGTGGGTCGACGGAAACTGCTGCTGTTAGGGTCAGGCTTGAAGGCATCGCCTAGGTGCTTGCGTGCAGGGCTCTGGTCCATCAGCATCAGTGTCACCTTTTGTTTAAAGGGCCACGGAAGCAGGGCGTCGTACTCGCCACGCATCACCACAAAGAAGAGAGACAGATGAGTGCCCTTGCCCATGCCATCACCATTCAGGTAAACGCGGGCACACATCTTGTAGCCAAAGTACCCCGTGTAGAAGGGCTGACTGTAAAGCGAGAGAGTCTTGGAGGCCACTGCCTCTGCTTTCCGCCGCTTATAGTCGCGGATCTTCCAGATGAGAGTGCCATTGAAGCTAGCTGTCTCCAGCACTTGCAGCTTCAGGTCCATGTCTGCCAGTCGGATATCATGGACGCTAAGCATCTCATCATGCCGCGACAGCTGCGTTTCTAAAGAGGCTGGAAACAAAATAAGACATTCATAAACACCAGTTAAGTTTATACAGGCATTCTGTGACATGTACTGTTAGAGGAATCAGTGTTTCATCTTTATAGTGTTTAGTGACCAACTTAATTTAAAACACCATACATTAACATGTCTAAGTAGGGCCGCAACTGAATTCTGTGGCATGGTAGTTATCTGGGAGGAGGGTAAGAGTTACACCGTGCTCTAGGAGAACTATCATAATGCCCAAGCTAACACTTACAGTACTACCAAACTACCATAAACACAGACGATTCAGTCAATCAAGCCTTCAGGAGCTTCTGAATGTGAGAATCAAGTGTCTGTGATTTGGGCTGGTTAAACCTTTTTAATGTTTAAAAAAAGCGTATAGCCTGCAGTGTATGTTTTGTCAGGTGGGCTTGTTATCATATTAGCAAGATTAAAAGTTTGTCTTTTTTCAAATGTGACAATCACAGAAATCAATTAACATACAAAACACAGGGCTGCACTCACCCAGTGTGTGTGTGCCTGGGCCAGTACGGGTGGGGTCAAGTGATGCTACCATAGAGCGCATGCTCTCCACAGCACCCCTCAAAGCTTCCACTTCATCCCTCATGGCCCGCAGTGGCCGCAAATCCCGTAGCTCCATCTCCACCTCCAGCAGCTTCTCTGAGTGAGTGCTCATCAAGTTCTACAATTGCACATACCCACACACTTTCAAATCTCTAACCAATTATGAATACAATCCACACAGTCATATTTATTGCCATTTTACGTTTTTAAGTGCACATATTTATTTATTGATGTCCTGCATTCTCTTGCACATTTGCACTCTTTCACATCTCTGCTGCTAAACTACAAGCAGCAATAGTTTCATTTCATGTTTCATTTTTACTATGTACTGTGTATATGGTATAAATGACAAAATCTACTTGACTTGACTTGACTCCTTGTTCATTTGATGTAGTCCACCATAGCATGTGAAATATCAAAAATTATTAGTATCCCCCAAAGCTTTACTCTCTGTGTTCCACAAATTTGTTGACAGTTCCTCTAGTCAAATGTGTATAGAAAAAAAAAAAACTACAACACTAAGATCAGTTCAGAGATTGCTGTTACTGGTACAGTAGTTAACAGTAGGTCTTGGGTTAAGTCTAATGTTGGTGCATTTGCGCCCTCTGCAGTAATGATGTAGCCAAACACTTTAACAGGATTCCTCGTCCTAAAAGTTTTACAGTACAGGTGAAGATATGATTTCTTGGTTTATAATTTTAGGGAGAGGAGGCCCCAACAGCACTTACCTGCATGGATGCTAACTTCTGCTCTAGCTGCCGATATTTCTCCCTCATTTCTTCATACTGCACATCCACTTCTGTAAGACGACTGCTCAGACTGGGAAGAACCTTGTAGCGTTCCAGCAGCTCACCTTTGACATCTTCCACCTACACACACACACACACACACACACACACACATATATACACATATACACACATATACACACATATACACACACACACACACACATATACACACACATATACACACACATATACACACACATATACACACATACACACACATACACACACATACACACACATACACACACACACACACACACACACACACACACACACA
>JBBJLR010000001.1:36005024-36017958 GCA_037577145.1 Brachypetersius gabonensis
CACACACACACACACACACACACACACACACACACACACACACACACACACACACACACACACACACACACAATAGACATATTTCAGGTCAGCTCCACTCTCAGTGAAAATCTGCGATTAATCAGGTGAAATACCACCTGCAGTGTCTTCTGATGGCTGTTGCAGTCGCTATTGCAACATACAACAAAAACTGTATGATGATTCATGACTCGGAAACAGGGTTTAATGGGCTGGTTTTGATCCATCTAACCATTTTAGACAGAAATGTATAGAGCTCATGTCCAAATGAATTGATTTCAAAAATATAAATTTTTTTTACCTGTGACTACAGAACTGGCTGTTTAGGCACTTTTATATGATTTCTAAATGATCCCATTGTGAAAAGGTTTGCTGGAGGCTAATTTCCACGCTGCTATTTGTTATAATATGCCCCAGTCGTCATGTTTTTTTGGATTTATAAATGGAAGTAAGTACCCATCTTTTACAGGAAAAGCACTTCCGCACATTTTAATGGGCAATTGCTGTTTAGGTTAATAACAGATGTTGATATTCATTAAATGATTACAATCAGTTCATTACTATCTTATCACTCACTGTTAAAAAATCACTGCATATTTAATATAGATTTCAGGACATAAAGAGAATGAGATGCAGTCTAGCAGTAGAACCATACCTTGGATTCTAGCGTGTTGTTTCTGGCCACCATCAGCCGCAGGTGTTCTGATGCAAAGTTTGACTCATGTTCCTTTATGTCCTGCTTCAAACCCTGGAAGAAGACATTTAAAAAAAAAAAAAAAAAATTCAATCATTTATATATATATTTATTTGTAATTTTGATTTTATTCAAATTAAATGTTCATATCTAGAAAAACATTTTGTATTTACTGAATCACCAAAGACCTTGGCCTCTTTTTTTGCCATCTTTTTACATTATATTTTTAAACAGTTGTATGCAAAGGTTTGGGTTCCCCAAATGACATTCGAATTGCTTTGTTGAAAATATATATACATCCTCACAAAACACATTTTAATGTAAAAATGCAGTAAAAAATGCAGTACATTTAGGGCCTGTTTTATAATGAATGTTAATTCTTCCTCCCAAAGTGTTCTATGTGGCAAATAAACAGTATTTAAGCACTAAAGCAGAAAAATGCTGTATTTTTCCTTTGTAGCGGAGGGTTAGATCACTTAAACATGTGACTTGACCTAGGGTGTTCAGCCTCTTGCATACAACTGTACTGTTCAGTACTGTAATGTGTCATTGTTTTATGCAGACATGAAGAGCGTTGTTCCTGCCTGTTCAGAACTAACAGCTTTTCAATACTCATCATTATCGACACTTACAAAGCCAATGTCGAAAGCATTGCTAAACAAATAGCACCCTTTTAGCTGGGGGTTCAACTGTGTTAGGTTATAGTCTTAAACTGCCTTTTACTGTCTTATATGAGCAACATAAGTGATAAGATTTACCTTGTAGCCACAGCCAAAACGGAAAAAGGAGCATGTGACTTGAGCCTTTGGACAGTCATGCTGGTGACTGGACAGCTACAAAGGGGGGGAAACACATCTCATAAACTTAAGTGTGTCCACATGTTGTACAGGTCTCTTTTTTTTTTTTTTTTTTTTTTTTTACAGGTAGCAGTTGCGAGAGTAAGGCAAAAGTTTTTTTAAAATATTAAGAAAATGCATTACCTAAGACATTAAAACATTTAACAAACAAAGTGCATTCCACACACCTGAAACTGATAATCTACTAAAAGTATTAGCACTGTGCTGCTTCCTTGCCAAATGAATTGTTGGGGTATGTTACAGCACTTGTACTGATTCCACCTGTAATTTCACCTTTTGTTTAAGAGTAAATTATTCACTCTTACTATGCTATGTTCATCCATCTCAAAATACAAGCATCTAGATGCAGCTCTAAGTTTATTGGGGCTTCAACAAGAGACAAACTAAAATAGATTTTTATATAATGATAAGCTTTATGGTCTTTCGTCTGAAACGCTTTCCTCTAAAACAGTGATTCTCAAAGTGTGGGGTGCAAGTGCTGATAAACGGCAAAAAAATAAGCCAAAAAAGAAATATGACGAATTGCATCTTGCCCTAGGATTCACAGGTAATGAGGTAGGAGATCATGAGACCTGCGTTTCATGTCATTTTCATTGATATTACAGCCCAATCACATCAATGAGCCTCTCGAGTTCTTTCAAAGAAATCTTGAAGAAAACAGTGAGCAGGAGAAACATTCTGTAAAATCTACATCAGAAAACGGCAAAGCACTAACGGCATATAAAACTGCCCAGAGCAAGAAACCACACACACACACACACACTCCCTGCAGCTTTAGATATGGGGTCATAAAGAAGAAATTAATGTTAAGGAGTTTGATGTTATCTAAACAAAGCTACACCTAGACTATTCTGTCATTGTTTTGTTGAGGTGGAGCATGAACATAAACCTGCCTGCCAAGTGGGGAATGATAAAAAAAAGTCTGAGAACCACTGCTCTAGAATACCATCATCACACTTTAAACAATACTTTAAGAGAAGGAATGAAAAGTTATGCTGAGCTGTTAGAAGCTGGCAATGCTTCCATCATAAGAGGCCACCCAGTGAAAGAAATACGCTTAAATACATGTTAGACCCTCAGTACTTACCTCACTCCTTAATATAGAGGAAAAAGAACAGTGATTAGGGCATGCCACTGGATAAGCAGGACACACGGTTTCCTTGTGTTTCTGACAACAGAGAGAAACAGAACCTGCTGTCAAGAGAAAGTTCAACTGAGGAAAAACTGTGACTGCTCTAATATTGTCATATAATCATATAGTCCGAATAATTATTAGCATCATGAGATAAAGTCTTAAATGCTGCACCTAGAAGCCTAAAAAAAATTCCACTGACACAATCAGGTACAGAAACTATTTCCATAATCACATGCATTCTCAAAAAAGGTACTCTGCTGCAGGAGATTCCCCTAAAGTTCCCAGCACAAATGTGAAACTAAAAGGTCATGGGACATTTTTGGCACCAAGGAAGGGAAATACTTAGCACAGAGGAAGCGAGTAGTTCAATATTAAATGAGACACATAACTGTGCTCTCATTTAAAAAAAAATCCACGCTTCCACATTAAAAAGTGAAATCATTGACATGCTTTGCATTTTTTGCATGGTCAGTTCAGACAGACCTCACGTGGATGATGGAAGGTACCTGTAGTTCTGTGTGGGCCATTTTGTGTTTGCAGAATTCACAGGTGGTCTCCCGGTGTTTGCATTTGCGACTCAAGTGTTCAGCCATGTCCTTCCTCATGATCATCTCTTTACACTTTCCCAGAGGGCAGGGCACTTCAAAGTATTCACACACATTCAAGTGGTCCTGACAGAAAGAACGATGGATTTAAAATAAGAATGCGCAAGAAAACTAAACTTTCACACGGAAAACAAGTGCCATAAGTGTAGCCAGACGATGGCAAAAAGAAGATTAATGCAATAAAACCTGTAATAAGGCTTAAAACATTATGAAATGCTTAATACAGATTTTAAATGATTACAAAAATATTAAAATTACAAAAACGTTTAACTATCGAAAGAATAAAACAAACTTTGTACATACAGCATTTATCAAGAACAACTCTCAATTTTATATTTACTGTAAAATCAGGACAGTGTGCTACAAAGTAACTTACCATAACCTGCTGTAGACTCATTTGTTCTTTACAGCCGTTCTTGGCACTTCTGCAGTAGACCTTCAGAGTCATAATCTCTCTATTGCAGCAGACATCTCGGAATATCTAACAAAACCAAAACGAAATAACTAGCAGATACAACACCGTTCCCCACTACCTGCTAAGCAGTGCTTACTGCTTTAGGTCAGATGGCAGTATTAGCCACTGTAAAAAGGGGTGGGGCTTACCTTATCTTCAAATAGGGGTTCCAAGTCAGCTGGACACACTGGTTTAGGTCCACTGTTTCGTAGTGAAAGAAGAACAACATATCATAACTTTCCCTTACCTACAGTGGTAAAGACAGAACTTACAAGAAAAGGCAGAGTGTTCTGAACCTCATGACAGAGGGCAGGAATACACCACTAAGGCTTCATTCATGTGCTACTACATATGAATGTCAGTGTAAACTCTGTCGTTCGCTGAACTGTTGCTCGTGCTAAAACTGAGCTGTTTCCATGTCAAAATAACTGTTAGGACATTGTAGGACTATAAAGCCTATTACTATTGAACATGCTTTTAACAAATTCTAGATACAAAACTGAACAATACGTCCACCTACAGAAGCCCTGCATCATACTCAACAGTTCAAACCTTGCAATTAAGAGATGTTGTCTACATGTGGTGGTGTTTTAAAGAGCAGAGATTCTGATCCATGAGGATCCTCAAATATAATAAAGACTGAGGTTTATAACTGAAAATGTTTAAACTTGTATTTGAGGACATGTATTCCAAAACAGTCAAATGTTAAGGTTATGCTAAGGTGCTCATTTAAATTCATAACCCTATACAGGTCATGTTTCTCTGTAATGCCTATCCAGGTAGATTTAGAGAATCTACATTTTAGTAATGCTTTTGCATCAGCACAGACAAATGTGAATTTAAAATATCAGCATCAGCCTGTAAATCATACATCAGTGCTTCTCTAGATGGATAAGGGCAAAAATTGGGACCATCTGAGTATCTCTGTTTGAGGCCCACTGTAATCAGGGACCTATTATAAAAATCTATGCAATTAAAAAAACATTAGCTTCACGACATTGATAAAGTATTTTTCTTGTCCTCACTGCGCCTTTTATTTACTGGCAAAATAATACTTCATACTATGAAATGACTACATAAAACACCTGCAGTACACAGAGGCTTGTTTTTCTCTGGGCTTTTTCTGTGAAAAATCCAATATTCCCCTTCAATCAGTCCCAAATTTCATTAGATCACCCTATGAGCGGCATTCCCTGGTGAGCCTGCATGTTATAGTGATATAATAAAGAAAAGATGACATCTCTGCAGTGTTCACTAGTTAAACAGCACATTTTCGTACCTAAGCAGCTCTTTGATGCAGCTTTCACAGAAACGGTGGCCACATTCAGTCTGACGTGGTTTGCACAGCACCATGCGGCACAACTCGCAGCAGTATTTGGACTCAGGTGGCATGACAAAGTGATCTTTGAAACCTCCTCGCAGCGGGTGGAAGCACTGCGGCAGCGCCACCTGCTGCTCCCGCCCATCCACGCTGCGGCCCGCTGACATGACCTGTGGAAAGGACAACCACATTAAACCTATTCCACGCCGTAGGACGCCGTAGGATACTTGTTGCTATTATAAAAAAAAAACCTGCAAAAGAAAGCTAGTAGAACCAGTCAGAACTAGTTCTACTAGCTACTAGCTTTATTTCATATCTGGGACCGTTAAGGATTGCTGGGTGAGGAATTTCTTCAATGGAAACTTTCCAAAATGTATTTCTCTAGAATGATATCATCACTGGGGACAGCCTGGAAAGTTTAGAAAGTCACTCACTGATAAGGCTGCAACTGTTTTGAGGGCAATTACTTAGACTGAAAAATCACCTTTCTCTCACACAACTGATGTCATCTGGACCCCTGGTGGACCACAAGCCAGTAAAGCAGAATGTTCTCTGCTTCAGCACACCTAATCCAACCAGAGTGGAGGCAGTATACCCCATCAAAAGAAGAGGTAAAAAGGCAAAAACTTGCCCAATTTTTAACCTCAGATGTAGTCAATCAACCAAGACAGGTTTTTGAGGCCAAATTTCAATTATTTTTTTGAACTACGAAGCTCATGTAATAAACCTTACTAATGTAATAAAAGTCAACAGTCACTTTTCATCAAATACATCCCCAGAACTAGTCTCAAACCACACCAAGTCTTTATTAAGGCCACTCTGGATGTGCTTTAGGACACTGCATTGCATACTCTGTTTACACATATCTGCGTCCAGTGGTTTCAGGGTGACCTGTTTTGGGGACGGTAGGAAAAAGATTTGGGCGACTGTTGACTTCTTTGGTTTGTTAGCAATATTAGTCACTTAGCTCTAAGCTAGAGATTCCAAACATGTCTTAGCAGAAAACTGTGTAAATATCACTGTGCTATTTATTTAACGAATAGATGCTCCCTTTAATATACAGATATCAGTTGAATCAAAACAACTGTTCTGTGTCAATCATAGCATGGAGTATCATAGTATCATGCATTACACCCCGTTTCAGTGTTTTTTTTCTACTCTGTCTAATTGTCTGCCTGTTCAGACGTGCAACATTTGGCCCAGATCAGTGGGGTGTTAAAATGAACCATGCTTTGATTCCAAAATGTCAGTCACTAAAACAAACAGGTTAATCCACAGGCACCTAAATTACATTGTTACTGTGAGACCAAAACTGATTTTTTTCATTTTTACAGAATTTTAAAATACTATCTGCTTTTAAAATACAATATATTAATTGAAATAGTCCAAAATAACATATATTGCTTACATTAGACTTTTTCGTAAAACAAAACAAAACTTGATGTTCATTGCTGCGGATCCTCAGGTGAATCAAATTAGTGTTAAAGTGTAAAATCTACTAAACAGTGTAGTGCTGTTTACCCTTGAGTCAATAACTGAGATCATCACAATTGTAAATAAGTGCCAATTTAATGTAAATTGTCTGGGGATTTTTTGTTCTCTTTCAAGTACCAGAGGATTTTTTATTTATACAGTCAGTTTGATCTATGGTTAGTCTTAAGTGTCTACAGAAGAAAGTACTGCACTTAATTATGTGCCCTGCAAACAGAACACAGGCTGAGTAACTAGGCACATAGATATTTTGACATGACAGATGAAAAGACCATAATACTTTGTAACTGTATTTAGTTTGTGATTATAATTTGTATTCTGTAGGGTTTGTTGAAAGCTCTGGTCCACCTAACACATCAGTAAAGTGAGAACAAGAACACAAACCAAGCTTTTCAGCTAATTGATCAACAAATTCTAAACTATACCAAAATCTAAATTACATGCCCCCGCAACACAAACACCCAAACAACCTGTAACACTTTAACAGACAGAAGTAAATGTCTTCTCTTGCTGCATTTTCATATTGTAAATGCATGGTGCCGTGGTGCCTCCACTTAAACTCTGGCCTCATGTTGCCACATCAACAACTCCTGACCGGCAGCTCATGGGCTGGGAAACCCCTTCATAACAAGCATAGCTCTTTGGCACTAATAATATCTTTTCCTCCAAGCCAAAGCACAACACTAACTGTGCATGCAGGAAGGTCCTGGTAATGCCACGAAGGCCGACTCAGATTACTTTCAGCAGACGCTACCACAGCTATGCCACTGGAGTTCCACCACAGCACCCTATTTTCCAGTATGGCGCTTTCTCGACACAAAATCAACCACAATTACAGTGTAAGGCTGCCAGTTCATATGGGCACACATAGAACTGTGGAGAATGTTTAAGAGAAAGAAAATAGTCCAGCATGACAGTCAGTGTGGGCAGACGTGCTTGGAAGCTTGCATTCCTGTCTTCCATTAGCCCAGGATGGGCCCAGTCCAAGAATGGATCCAAACAAAAATAATGGGATGCTACGTTCTCTGTCCATCTGTGAATGAGTGCTCCTTTAACGGGACACACTAGTGGTAATGTGACAGTGGGTGATTAATTAGATCACACGACACGAGGAAACATCACAGACTGGGTAGTGCTTCTAGATCAACAGGGAAGAAATGAAGACATCGTCTATATAAAGTCACAATGAGGGTAAAGTAGAGTAACTCTTACCTGAATTAGTCAGTCTTGCAACTACTACCATATTTTATTAATATATTTTACTTATTGTTTGAACATATTAGACAGTATACTCTGGCATTAAAGTATTGGACTACTTTGAATGATGCATTCTGGTGCATTTTAACCTGTTGGCAGACATTATATGAGTATCACAATGTTATATTACACGGGAACAAACAAGTACCTAGCAGATGTTTTGCTCCCTGAGTCCGCTGTTACTGTTTCTACTGTTTTAGGCCAGCTAACATGTTAATATGCTTGAATTAATATGCTTGCCAGTTATTATTTACCTTTATACGTTAAAAGCAATTTTTCATTTTTTCTTCATAGTTAATACTATAAGATGTAAGCAAAGTGATTCAGAGTGATCTGATGTAGCATTCTAGAGAAATATGGTCAGGTTTGTTTACAGTGGAAGTGCTGCCTCACAGAGAGCTAGTACATGAAACGGTTAAGAACCTGCTGCTTGATGTCCGAGACTTTGTTTTAGAATAGTTCTTAAAAATATATTTAAAAAAAATATAAGAATAAGTTTTAAAACACACTCGGGGCGGAGTGGTAGACACAGGATATTCTTAGACAAAATAGTACCAAAGAGGGTTTTAACTACTGTTTTACTATCATCAACATCACACATAAAAACAGGAAATATATTTGAACTGAACATAGTTTTCTATCAACACTACTGTAAAGGGTTTGTTCATATCGACTTACAGAATACTTTTATATGAACAACAGGATTTACAAACAAACAAATACATAAATGGAATTCTCCTTGAGAAACTTAGGTCTGTGCCCAAATATGGGCCCTTGCAGACTAATGGATTCTTAGTCAGCTAAATGTCTATTAGATGTAACTTCCCCCTAACTTTGCTGTTGACGGCCCCAAAACTTAAGTCCAATTCTAACGGTTGCCAGAGAAAGCGGTTTAACATTTTTATGAATCTGATAAAGAGCTAGACCCCTCCTTTTAAAGCACCACTGACTAAATTAATGTAAAACCAGACAGGCTCTTTCTTTAAGTGACACAAGACGCAGCACTCCAACGCTGCTGGACAGTTCTCCAGTCATAAAGAGAGCTTCTTGCTAAACCTGAAAGTGATGTACAGACTGTAATGTAGAATGTAGTTATTAAAGGCAAGGGCTCCTAAGCAGAGCTTCGGGAATCCTGGCAACATTAGTGTCCATACCTTTGCTTAATTGAATTAATTTCCAAAGTAAAGCTGAATGAACAAATGAACTGTGAGGTGATATGCATGTGATACCCTACAGAAACACGCACAATCATTACACACACAACAAAACACACATACACACACAACCCTGACGCCAACCACAGTGAATGCCATCTCATAAAAAGATGCTTAATCATCTGCTGGGTGACCACAAGGACTTACAGACTAACTTCACATCAATCAATCGTAATCATCCCGAGCCTCACACAGGCCTCGAACATATCACTGCATTCAAGAGTCCGTGCTCCTCAACATTTATCCAAGCGTGCCTTTGATTTCGCTTCTGTTTCCCTTAACATATTTGCATCTCTCGTTCTACAGTCATTTTCGCAGTATGCTTTTTACTGGGGTCCATGTATCGAGTGAGTGTGGGCTGTCCCGAAGAAGGGCATTCAAGCAAGACATAAACGACGTTCCCTTAAAACAAAGGGGAAAAAATAATCAAACCCATCCCAAGGAGAGTGGTTTGCTGGTGGTTGACCAATATGTGTAGTTCTCTAGGAACTTCCAGGAATCTTTAAGGGGCTTTTCCATTTGCTGCCTCATCCCACGCCATCATTGCTGACAACACAATCAGTAAGCAGTCTGTGCTTAAACCTGGAAACTCACCAAATGCACTTTAAAAATTCTACTCTATGAGCTGCTTATCAGTTTCCCATGAAAAAAAACGACCATCTCTATCTACAACTCGATCTCCAAGCTATATTACACCAAGTCTCCAATCAGTTCAGTTACTTCCAGTTATTACAAAATCCAGGACTGGAAACTGGATTTGAGGTTTGGAATTGAAGGCCTCTGGTCGACACCAATTTTAGGTCACAAACTTTGAAACAAAACTATGAAAAAAAACACTGGTCAACAAAGGATAAAGTGCCCACTACATACCAGTATGTAGTTTCATTTGAGCTGGTTTATATTTATCTAAACATGCCTTCCCCATTTTTAACTAAATGGTCATGTGGCTGACTATGATTCTGACCTTAATAAAAGAACAGAAAACCCACTGTGTCAAAAACATCTTTATGATAGAGGCCAATGGGACGATAAAAAAACCCCAATCTGTCTTTTTAACTCACCAGTACACGGTTAAAAGAAAAACAGAAAAGACATACAACATAGAAACCATGAAACTTGCCTCAAAACAAGAGAGAGGGCAACAGCGAACCTTCTGATGCAGCGAGACAGTCTGCGCTCCCTCACACAAAAAGCCCTGCATCCGACTCCTACAGAACATAACACCAGAAAAAGCTGGCGGGCGAAGAGCGTAACTCAATACACCAAGAGTGTAAGTTTGGGGCTGAATGGCGTCCAGGTAAGGAGATTTCTTTGAACACGCTTGCAGTGCCTGGGAAATCATAGCAAAAATGAAACAAAAGTCAAAGGGGAATCTTGGCCTATTCTCATCTGACCTTTCGACAGAGGAAGAGATAGTGTAAGACTTGACATAGAAGGTTGACGGGAAGAAAAGGGCATCTTGAATATCGACAAATGATGTACATGTGACTGTAAATATGAGGAGGTGACAGCAACACCTAGCATCTAACAGTGTGGTGAAAAAAGAGGGGTGAAGGCATGTCTGCTCTCTTCCTTCAGCACCAGAGTGTTGTCTGTGCACTGTAGCGTATCAAGGGACCTTACCGTGTTATTCTGAGAGTGAAACAGATGTTGGATTCAAATAGCCTGGGTTCTGAAGTGAATCTGCAAAAGAGTACCTAGTGATCTTCTGGAAACGACCCCTCTTAAGACTGACTCTTCAGAGACTACTGCGGATGCCTCCGCAGGATCTTCACATTCAACAAAGACTTAAACTTAGCACAGTGCAGTGTGTCATCACGGTTTTTTCCACCAGGCCGAACACAGAATTTCCTAGATTAGGTAGGCTGCAGCTCTAAGAAAACACACCAGGGTCTTGTAACAGTGCAGGAAAGGGGCTTTAGATCTGGATAAAATGACTAGTAAAACTGGTCAGCTGGGAAGCAGGGTAAACCCAGGCTCAGAGTCAACTGTAAAACCAGCCTGGGATATTTCTGCATAGTTTCACAGTCTTCATTGTAGGGAAACTTCTCTTCCAGGAGAGACAGTTTGTCAGAAGATGGGTTTGCTGGTTAAGTCACAGCAAGATGTTTGAAGGTTTAGCACTTTTTTTTTTATTTCACTAGCTGGGAGACACAGTCAGTGTCCTTCAAAACAAATATGGCTCAGGTGATCTCACTCCAAAGGGAGAACTTCGTACATTTTGTGGGAGAGAGAGGAGCTCATGGACCTGAGCTCGTCTAAACACAGGTTGCTGCCTCCAACTGACACACACACACACACACACACACACACACACACACACACACGTATGAAAGCAACGTTACGCTACTCACATGAATCAATTATACACGTCGTCCGATATCACGAAACTGTTTCTAAACAGTGTACGAGCGGATAGAGCCACGGAGCTTCATGAGAGGCAGCCCGGAGCAGGCAGGCAGGCAGGCAGGCAGGCAGGCAGACAGGCGTCTAATGTGCTGGAAGAAAGCAGTCCTCGTCGCTGGTCTTCGCCAGGGCAGCAGCGGCCGAGACACAAAACCTTTTCATTGTCGATCGTCTAATGTCGCTGAAAAATTCTGCGCAGATAGACTTTGGGAAAAAGAGGTAAAATAGGCACAGCAGTGTAAAGCCTGTACTATTGATGTCAATTCTAGTAACTGGAAAGCCCCTTGCTCCGACTTCCTCAGGAAATCCCCGAAATGAAAAAAAGCGTAAATGGAGGCCATGTGCGCCCCGCAGCCCCTAGATGGCGCTAGCGGCGCGCCTCCAGCACGTGGTCTAACAGCCAACAGCACAACCCCCCCAACCCTCACCCCCCCCCAACCCTCAACCCTCCCCCCCCCCCCAACCCTCAACCCTCAACCCTCAACCCTCAACCCCACCCCCCAATCACAAACCGTTCTCTAATTAACGCTGCACTAAACTGCAGGTTCAGTGTAATCTCGATTCTACAGACATACCTGTGTCTACTTGTTACATTATTGGTGGTTAAGTGTTCAGTCCATATAATACTTATGTTTTGATTTTAGCTTTCAAAAATGTATTTTTATTTTTTAGCTGGCCAGTTCAAAACCTGCGTTTTATACTATTCTCTAATAGTGAGGGGCGAATAAATAAAAGTACTGTTGGATTATGACAGATCTGACAGCATCACTACACCAGTCGGACCAGTTTCTAACAGGCAAAACAAACTGAACAGGCCTGATGAAAACGTGGACTCTCTACAGAAGCGCCTGGGCCTCCTCTGCACGCCCACTCAGTGTAAATCCAGACCACACTTCACCCCAGTCTCACAAAGCAGCTTTCCTCTACAGGTCTGTTCCAGATGCTTATCATACCAGGATAGTGCAAGTAATTATACAGTTAGCCTTGTCATGCTTTTGAATGTGAAAGGAGTCTGCATGTATGCTTGGAGCCACGTGAAGGACTTTATTAGCCCAGGACAGTACAGCGATGTACCCTCGTAATCTCCCTTCCAGGGGTTGAGGTCAGGGCTCTGTGTGGGCCAGTCAAGATCTTCCACATCGAACCCGTCCAACCATGTCTTTATTGACTTTGCTTCGAGCACTGGGGCACAATCATGCTGGAATAGAATAAATGGACAATATATACATATATTCACGTATTCGGTGCAAATATCGGAACTCGCTCCACAGGGATAGCTCTGTAAGTGGTGCAGATGTGTCGCTAACTGCTACAAATAAAATAATGTGCGTAAGAGTTTGATTCCTGTATATAAAACTGAATGTACAATTTGCATTAAATTGTTAATATGACTACTACTAATAATAATTTACATTTATGGCATTTATCAGACGCTTTTATCCAAAGCGACTTTCATTCTCTAACTACAGGGGACAGTCTCCC
>JBBJLR010000001.1:36020573-36033082 GCA_037577145.1 Brachypetersius gabonensis
AATAATAATAATAAGAAGAAGAAGAAGAAGAAGAAGAAGAAGAAGAAGAAGAAGAAGAAGAAGAAGAAGAAAAAAAACACTTGCATAGCTTGACATGCTAAGCAGAATTGTCCCAGGCCACATATAAGTACATATTTGTTGCACTTTTCTTGGCCCGAAAATGACCCTGGACACACTTCAAAGACAGAAAAGGCTTCCTCTAAAAACACAAACTTGGGACACAAGTATACTCAGACTGGGTCACACTGGGCATGATAGCCACTAACATCAGGGTAATCCCAGACGCTCCCTCCCGTAACGCTCGGGGCGTTTGTGCGGGAGTCGCCGGTGTCCCCCAGTACGATTATCTCCACACCAATATGGACTTTTACAAGCACAAGTATTTTTACACTCATATTTTCTCATTTTTTCCCCTGTTACTGCAGTACAGAGAACAAGTAGTGTTTTCCCTTTTCTGTGGTTTAGCTAGGAGAGCTAGGACCGGCGACTTAGCCTTCGACCAACACCAAAATTCGGGTTACATCACTGTCTAGGAACTGATCTGTGTCGTAACTTGAGGACTCCCTGTAACTCGCAGGTTACCTTTTCCCCTTAGTTTTCTTTTGTTTCTGGGTGGAGAGAGCAGACGGTACAGTTTTACTCCCTTAACTTGTATAAGAGTAATAGGACACTGTGAGCTAGCACTAAATAGCACAAAAACAGTACAGATGCAAATCATATTTAGCTTTGGACCAAAATGCAGAACCACAGTCTAAACAGCTTCTGAGAAAGAAACGACTTGTTAGACTAAAATGCAGCAGTGTTCCACCGCGAAGTTGGAGTTCTCAGCCCATAGTTATTCATGGATTTTTTCTTAGAACCTAACTTATAACTGTTCACGGAAACCCCCGCAAAATATCCTCTGATTTTTTTGGGCTTTTTTGTGCCAATATACAAATTTTCCTGCATTTTCCTAAATTATTAAGAAAAATATGATTTACTAATACTGGAACCTAAATATTAATGTAAACTCAGCTAAATTTCTATATAAAATATAAGTGTAAATTTTTAGTACTGGCGAGAGAACGCAAAGCTGATGTATATCGGCTGCTGCCCTGCGACGCATCTTTGGCAAATGCAGTCCAGCAATCCCTCATCCTAAGCTTTCCGCATGGAGCTATCCTAAGTGTTTATTAAACTGTATTTTTATTACTGTAAATTCAATTATTACTGTATTTACCCTGTTTATACTTAAGAAAATGCACGTGCATGAATTACAGTACAGTCTATACAGGGGTAACATCGGTATTTTAAATTCTAGGGAGACAACAGTTCAGTGTACACTGTACAGTACAGATACATATTTGCCTTTACATTTTTTTATTAAGTAGAGCTTTCAATTAAATTAAAGTGTTCTGGGAGCATATTTGGGGTTTACACTATAAAAATAGCAATTTTAGGCTTTTTTAAAACCACATCACAAATTCACATTTTTTTCACCATTTGCGGGTGCTCTTGGAACGTATCCCCCACAAATTGAGGGACCACTGTAATTTCAAAGTGTATGATAATGTATATGGAATATCATGTTTTCGTTAATGACGCCATGTATTATCCAGATCAGAATACCTTTTTGAAAAAGCATCTCATAGACCAAGTGCTGGTTCATTTATTTATTATGTGTCTAACGTGACAAATTGATATATATGGGCAAAATGTATAATGGCAATTGAAGACACGCATAGAAAAAGTTATGTATCTGGGGTGTTACTGGTACAGGAAGAAGTTAAAAGGAAATATGTGAAAGGAAATTACGTTAGCAGCGGCTTTAGGAAAATATGAAAACAACTGGCATCCATGATTGCCCTCATCTTTTTATTGGAGTCTATGGCTTCAAACCTGGGCCTGTTTCCCTAATTACTGCCCTTTTTTATACACAGCAGAAAACACCCCCCCCCCCCCCCCAAAAAAAAACCCAACCAAAAAACAAATAAAACCTTAATTAAGCAATTTTATTGGACAATTTTATTTCGCCATAACTATATAGAACTCTTTATGGAGAATTAGTCAATGGCCCATTAATTAGCATTTTTCTTCAAGGAACATTTTTCAAGCAGCTGCATCTGTAACACACAACAGATTACCTTAAACAATATGGATATGTTTTCCTGCAGTGTTTTTTTTTAAAAAACTCTTATTATAGATGTCAATGGGATGAATCTGAGGTTACTGTTCATTGGCATGGATTATTCTACAACAGATTAAGTTGAAAAACAGTGGTGTATTCCATTCACACACCACTTAACCAATTTCTTTAAATGCTTCTTATTAAAGGAGAGCCACCACCATATTCATAAATGGGCACAATTTTTTTAAAAAGTATCTCGCTATGATTTAAACATCTAAAATAGACAGTTCTGACACCTGCTTCGGTTTTCATTTACATGACTTATTCCTGTAAAAGGGAAGAAGGAAGGAAGTAAATCCTTCCTGGTCACGTCTGCGGTTGTTGGGTTTACTAGACAAGAATCATTAGACTGCATTTGAAAAACACTTCACTTTGCGAAATTCCATCTCTGCAGCTGAGCCAGTCCTGCCGGAAATCTTGAAATTGAGGATGTTTTGCGGCACAATGTGGAAATGCAGAAACTCAAGTGACTCTTCATCCAACTTTTAAGGGGAAACCGGGTCCGGTCAGTGTTGTGAACTGTTCAGTACAGACTCATTATAGGAAAGATGATCCTAAAACCATTTCTTAAGCAAATAAATAGATTAATATCATAATGACAGAACTGCTGACAGAGTCACTTACAATCACAAAACTGACTGGATTTAGGAAGTGATGACCAAAAAGCTGTATGTTTTAAATATGCTAAAGTAACTAGTGAGAGGACTGGAGTATGAGGGGGATTGGTCAGTGAAAGTCCACTTGTGGGGATTTAAAACAAGTGAGAATAAACAGGCGACTTCAATCAGCACCTTTTCACTGGGCCATTCAGGACCAGTAAAGAAAGTTCAGTGAAGCTGGGACATACATCGGGCCCCTTTTTTTTGACAAGATCATAAAATCCATCATCCTTAATTTCTGATAGGTAAATAAACACATCAGGCTTTTAGTCAAAGTAAAGACAATCCTTCTTCCTTAGTCAGGCCTTGGGAGACTTGCGCTTCCATTTGGTTGGACATGCCAGAGTCCTGGGGCTCAGCTGGGTTGAGGAAGCAGGGGCAAGGACAAAGGAGCGGGAATGGTTGGTGAGAAGCAGCCACGCTGGGGCTGTGGAACCCTGGTGTCTCCTTAGCACAGCGGTAACAACAACTGGATTGCATTCAGGTCAGAAGCGGTCATTGGCCATTGTGTGGGAACTCAAGAGGCTGAGGGGGTTTGTGTTTCTGTAGGCGTAGGTTCCTGAACAAAAGAACAAACTGTTATTCAAATAACTGTTTCTTCCTCTGATGTCACCTACTGGGTGTCAATTATTTTTTTTAATAATCACAGATACACACTAAAAGACATAAGCATAGACAAATTTCCTCAAAATCAAAGACCCAACAGAACAGTTTCAGAAACGGATCAACGTTAATTTCTTTTACAATACTGTTCATATCACGTTAGCGTTCTTGCCATTAGTTAATCTGCCTCATTCAACTTTCTTCACTTATGCACAAATGTTCATGAAACAAAGATTACTAGTGGCCTTTTAAAAAAAAATCTAAATAACATTTCTATAACTGTACAAAGTACAAAGTAAATAACCCGTATTTAATTTATTTTATACAGATTTCAAATAAATTATGAAGTGATTTTCAGGATTTAAATCTAGTAACTACAATGAACGTGGCATAAGCATTACTGCTTACTGAGCAGGCAGTAGGGAACTGAAATACAGTAATCCCTGTTTTTCTAAGAAGACCCGAATACAGAGAAAACTGCGTTGTTTTCGTAAAAAAAAAAAAAAAAGGAAAAAAATAGTGCAAACTATTGCACTATTTTTCATAGTGCAAACCCTAAATATGCCCCAAATCTGCTCCCAAAACACTTTAATTTCACTTAAACTAAGAAAATGTAAAGATAAACTGTATCTGTACTGTACAGTTTACACTGAACTCCTGCAGGGCTAGAATGTAAATACCAATATTACCACTGTACAGACTGCACTGTAATTCATCCACAGGC
Organism: Brachypetersius gabonensis; assembly: GCA_037577145.1. Lineage (NCBI taxonomy): Eukaryota > Metazoa > Chordata > Actinopteri > Characiformes > Alestidae > Brachypetersius > Brachypetersius gabonensis. The sequence continues at coordinate 36,024,727 of JBBJLR010000001.1, forward strand.
GTTTTCTTTGGTATAAGCAGCATAAATACAGTAATAATTCAATGTAATTTTTTGTAATAAAAAGAGGGACAAAGAGAGATTAAAATTCAGCTTAATAAATTACATTTAACGAAAACATATATAGGGCGGATTGGCAATCTGTGCATTCTGATAAAGTCCTGAAAGGCCGTCCGGTGCGCGGCCATCAAGACTTTTCCAGAACGCACAGATTGCCAGCCCGACCCTGTATATGTTTTTGTTAAGGGTAAAGTATTAAGCTGAATTTAAATCTCGGTCCACCCAAACATCTCGGGCCATCGGCCTGTAATTCTCATCCGGGATGCGGAGCTGCAGTGCCAGAAGGCGCAGGGCGGCAGGGCTTTTAGAAGTATTAAATGAAAACATGAGAACAGGAGGGCAGCAGCCAATAACTGGAAATTTAGCTGAATGTATTACTATTTATGTTATTAAGAAATTATATATTTTTAATTATTTAGAAGTAAAAAAAACAAAAACAAAAAACACTGCCACGAAAAAAGCAAAAAAAATTGCAGAGATTATTTGCAGTTTCCGTGTTGTTTACGATTTCTGCGTAAAACTACCAGTTTGGTTCTCATAAAAAATCTGTGTGTGGCCGAAAGCAAAAAAAAAAAAAAAATCATCTGATGGAAGAGCTGCAGGGGGCGTTACCGGGGTGGGGATGACCGGGAGCGCTGGCGGAGGGGGTGGGGATGTGGGGGTTGAGCGGTGTTCTTTAGGTAAACGTACTTTCTCAAGTGATTCGGTTCAGTACGTTCACTTAAAAGATCGCGAACGACACAAAACTACTTCCCACTGCCATTCCTCTGTTAACAGCTAAACAGACTCCAAAACGGCTGTTATTTATTTATTTTTAACGGAGCATAAGCTCTCGCATCACTCGTGACTCCGGAGCCACTGTCCTGAATATCCAGCTTCGGAGTTTTGGCTTCTTTATCTGTTAAAGCGATGGGTTTTCTCCGCTGTTCTCAGACCTGTTTTAGATACTATTAGTGAATGAGACCCTTCATGACACACTGACTTCCAATCTTAGAACTTCCTTCTATTCCCATCTTTTTAAAAATGTAAAATATACTACTACTAGCCTATTATTGTGCCCTATTGTTTTTATTATTACTATTACTACTATTATTGGATGCGCAAGGCAACAAGAAGCCCTTTTGCAGATTGATATTTTTTGCACATCAGACACTGATGTGGCTCTAAATGCTGGGGAATTATTTTCTCTTACTATTAAGTTTTGCATCTTAAACAAGCATCAAGAAACAGCTCGCAACTGCTGAAACCAAAATAATTAAATCGTAATTAAACCACAGAAAAACACAGCCTTTCCAGAACTTTGTCTGCCGAAGCTTGTTCAGCTCCACCCCTCATTCCCCATTTTTTTCCTTCGGATCTGCAGCAGTCTCATTATTAACCTTTAGTGCCCTCAGTTGACGGAAATCCGTCAAAGCGACGGAGAACTTTAATCCATTGGGATTACTGTACACTGTTTTGTGTTTTTCATCCTTTTTGTGAACAGAAATTATAGATTGCATCAGTAAAACTGCCATACACCACTGAGTACGACACTGAGCAGTTCTTTCTGACTAACTCACAGAACACATAACTAATGGTGTAAACCCTAAATCCCAATAGTCTATACAAAAGATTTTCAGACCTCTTTCTGGTCTTCTGGTGGTACAGGAGTGGTGGTGCCCTCTTCAGAAGACACCTCCATCTTCTCCTCCTCAGAGCTTTTTGAGCCTTCCACACCGTGTTCAGCTTCCCATTCCTGAAGTACCTCATCCAAGTTGAAACGTCGCCGGTAGTTCACAAAGAAGTTTTTCACCTGGACCACAGACTTATTGCCAATGACATCTGATATGGCTTGGAAATCCCTCCCATATTTCCTTATAGCTAAGAAAATACATGCAAGATAAGATAAATATTTCATATAAAACTGGTATAAACAATATAAGTTGCACTGAAAATAGCTGGCATAATGCAATAGGCATCATACAAACAGGCAGTGTCTTTCTGTCCAGCAGAAGTCCTTCTGTCTAATTGTGTTTCAGTAGCAGGGTTCCAGAGGAAGAAGAGTGAAGTGTTTTTTGTTTGCCTAGATTATAAATTACCTTAAGTAATGTAGATAATGTTCTTTGGTTAAATTTGGTACTTTCACTATAATGCTTGTACTATAATGACCTTGTACAGCAAGGAGCTGCTCCTCTGTAGTCCAACGTGTATTGAACTTCTGATTTCCCTACAAAAGAAGAGCATTGTACTCAGTACACAAAGAAAAAAAAAACAGAAAAAGTTCTTTACAGAAAATGTTGAACATAACATGACACTAAATTTGTGTATGCTTTATTTTCTTACAACATTTATTACAGTTTTAGATTTAGAGGAGCCAAAAAAAAAAAAAGAATCTTTCTTTAGACTTGAAAAAACCTGTAAGACATGATTACCTCAGGAGGTCTGAATTCTTCCACTCCTGTATCCAGTGCCTCTCTCAGGGCACTGTTGCTTTGTTTAATGTTCTGGATCTGCAGCAGAATTTCAGATATCAACACGTGGTGCACACTATCCAGCTACAATGAACCGTGTATTAATATGAAAATTTAAAACAATCATTAGGACGTTAATACCACGGGGCGAATTCCTAACCAAAATCATGTTCTAGAGGCTTCTTACCTGACGTTTAATGGCAATGAGCTCCATGTCCAACTGCCTAAGTATGCTGGTTGCAGCAGAGCCACTGCTAGACATAGCGGTCACATCACTCTGGCTTAGGTGCATGCCTTTAGGTGGTTTCCTCTTTGCCCTGTGGAGGTTCCGCCCAATCAGACCCTGCACCTCCTTCTTAATGTGCGCTGGCTTGTCTGTAACACCTGCTGGCTAAAAAGGGTTCAGAACAATATCTAAGTTAATTTGTATACACCTTCACTTTAACAAACATGCTGTGGTTTTGAGCATTAACTAAAGAAAATGGTGGAAGCTTACTTTGGGTTTTGGGTGCTGACATTAAAACTCACCACTACAAAAAGACTTCATGGGCCACATGGAAAACAGTTGTGAAATCTCCAAAATTATTGTTTGAAGGAATGATTATTTGAAGGAAAAATATATCAAATACAATACATACATAAACAGGCATGGCAGCTCATTCAAGAATCATTATAACTGGTTCTCACACTTTAATGAGAACTACAGGTTTTATATCCTATTTCCAGAAGAAAAAAAATACTACTGCTGACACTTAATAAAGGAAAATTCATTAGACAGGTCTGTCTAAAGAATCACATGTTGGATCAAAGGGAAAAGAATCACAGCAGTGTGTACACAATGCTAAATTCCCAGAAAAAAGCCATGGATAACAAAAAGAACACTCTTCAACTTAGTTTTTTCCAGTCCCTTTTACCAGACACACAAAGACAAAATATTATATAAAAATCCTAATTAACTCTACAGTCACACTAGTTCTCTCCTTAGTGTTTACGACTCCAACAGATAAGCAGACATCTAAATTAAACAGAACTATGATTTCAACTCAGCAACAAGCTACCTCTTTTTTCTCCTCCTTTTTCAGCTCAGGTTCTGCAACAGCTGGAGAGTTACAGTTGTTCACTTCAGCCTCTTCATCACTAGACATAAAAATTTCAAGCACATTTAAAATGGTCTTTTATGAATGTTTTACAAAGACTGAAACTTCAAAGTGATTCTTGTCTCCAAAAACATTTAAGAATTACCCAAAATATGATATAAACATACATACATCAATTAACCGGAAAACTAGGGCTGCAACTATCAAGTATTCTATCGATTTTTTCATCGATTAATCGGAAAAATCATACTTTTGTGTTTTTAAACAACTATATCAATAGTGGGTTATGCAACATGAAAGGCCTTAAAATGAGCAGCAATTGGCTGTTATTCCTCACAAAAAAAGGCTTTTATTCAAACTCAACACTTTTATTAGATCAAAACTTAAATTCTTAGGCTTACTGGCTCCAGAACTAAGTCCATTTAAAGTGTCTGTAGGCACTTTAAGATTTGTTTGTAAAATCTAAAATGATGTTTAAATATTTTCTTCTTATTATTATTATGCTCCTGAGTTTAAATGTTGCTGATTAATTTAAATTAATTATTATTTAATGATTATATATTTTTTTTAGCATTAAATGGTCAAAACTTGTTTACAGTTAAAATCGGATTAAAATTTTATTTAAATTTTTAGGCAAATTGATGCACATTTCTGCTACAGACTAAAAAACAATATTGCTGCTCTATTTTTTCTTGTTGGCAATATTTGGCACGTTTTCCCTCCACTACAGGAATGAGGAGGTCCAGCTGGTCTCCAGGTGCTTTTTGCAGCTCTCTTCGTTTTTCACAGTCACTAACTTACAATAACAGAACATTGATAGTTTTTTTTAACGTTAAAAACATATATTCATATATGACCGGGAGAGCGGGCAGGAGAGCGGACGGGAATCGTCAGAAATTCCGCGGAAGCAGGATTAAAAAAATATTCCCGCATTACTTCATATAAAAATATACTTCCTATAAAAATAGCATGTTCCCCTGGTTACACGCAGCAGGTGAACTTCGGTGACGAATTAAACGAAGAACATTTTTTGTAATCGAATCATTCAAGTTACTCGAATAATCGTTTCAGCCCTATATAAAACACATTAAAATGTGTTTTGTCGAATTTATAAGTGAAGGCAAGTTAATGAATCCTCTATTAGGCACTTAAATATAGCCATTATGCAGTTTTAGTAAAACAAACATATAGGGGGAAATATAACTAAATATAAATGTAAAATGTGCTTCACACACTATGGTTACCAATGTATTAAATTTAGCAAATAAACAATGACTGTGCACTAAAATGTCCAAAGTGCTCAAGTGTGTTTCCTGTAGACGAAGAACACAAACTTACACGTAGCAAATCAACTAGGGGGTCCAAACCTTTGCATAGAACTGTGTCTTAGTTTACATGAATGGCTACAAAATGGCTGACCTCTCCTCGCGGTCTCTCTTCTGTTTGCGTGCATGCCGGTCCATGACGCTGGTTTTACTGCGTGTTTTCTTCCAAGAGTAATAGAATCGAACCAGGCTTGCGATAGACTTGTCTGGAAGCTGGTCAAAAAAAAACATGCCAAACAAGAAATCATTATTCACATGTTTAAAGATATTCGCAATACATTTGCTAACGTGGTTTTCAATGCCTGAAAGACTAGTAGTTTGTGTTACTATTTGCATAATATCAATGGGATTCTGATAGCATCTTTATGCAAAATACTTATTTGACATCAGGTCTGGGATCATTTTCAGCATGTCAGTGACTTGGAATCCTGGCTGAACATCCATGTAAGGACTTTTCCCCCTAAAATGTGTACTGCTATAATAGTCTCTGGTGGCTTACCATCTGTTGTATGCGGTGGAAAGTCTTGCCGTGAAAGCTGAAACCCTGTTCAAACAGCACTTTGTCCTCCACTGTCCACTCATCTGGGAAAGGGGTGAAATTGGGCAGGTCTGCCAAAGACTTTTCTATGTTGTGCTTGTGCCAAAAGAGCATGCCCAATGCCTGTTGAGAAGGAGCAACATAGTATACTGAAGTACAGCTATACTTTGAAATGAAATCATGATTACATGGCGAGACAAAACTAGGCACTTATATAAATTCCCTCTTTTACATACCTCCACTCACACTGGCCTCTCTGAGGCCTGACCAAACATTATAAAGGTAGTAAACCATTCTCTGCACTGCAGTGACATCATTATGGTACATGATATAAGGCTGTAGTGTGTGGGGATGGAATGCATCAGGCACAGATCACTGTCACTGCCTGGTCCACCACCAGGGCACACACAGTTACTGAGTGGCTCTGTGGTAAGAAATTGACCCCTTGTGAAGGACTGAAGGATAGCGAACACTAGCAGTGCTTTAAGACATGGGCTACAGTAATTGCACACCTGCGTGTTACAATTAAAGGTGCCTGTTGAGAGTATAAAATATTCATGAGGCAATAAAATCTGAAGCAAAGCATAACATTAGTATAGAAGTAATTCAGTGACAAAAGTATTGAATAACACTGGATTGTTCAAATTAAATAAAAACTGACAATGCATGTAAATGTATGTAGCGAAGTTTGTGTTGAATTTATTTCAATTGTAATTACAGCACTTAAGATTCATTATGGAAACATTCAGCCTTTCAAATTCAGGAAAATATATCATTCAAAAAATTACAACTTATTCAATCAGTATCAGCACCTTCATTTCTACTGGTCTGTTTCACTTTGACAAACTGGAAATTCAGTACCTACAGAAAAGAAGTAGAGTGCCATCCTCACAGACTGAAATTACATTTCTGGCAAACTCAACTTCTTGCAAGTGTTAAATGCACTGGCACTCCTGCAGCATGCCAGAGCCACTCAGTAACTCTCTTATACACTAGGATGAGAATTCATTCTAACATGAACTGCTCCATACTGTAGATTACTGTTAATTCATTTTACCTGCTCCATATTGTACCCGTGTTTCTCTTTGGCTATTGCAATATACTCATCCACTGAAGAAAAAATAAAAGCAGAAACAGTTATTAAAACAACCAAAATGTCAGTTCCAAATCTAAATGAAACAGGTAACTGTTTAAAACCATGTACTTTAAACTAATACTGGTTTGGTTGCTACTTCACAATTCTTTATAACAGTTCAAATATAAAGATGTTCACATCTACTAAAGGAAGGTACATGTACAGCCTAGAGAACTACTGGTAGTGAATTAGAATTCACATTCAATGTAAATGTCCCCATAAATAACTCACATTTTGCTTCTGCCAAGTTCTGGCTAGGAATCCACACCAGCATTCCCAGGTTCTCCCTCTCCTGACTTGCCTTTGCTACTTCTGAGAAGTGAAGAGGTACAATAGTTTCTTGAAAGATCAAAATAAAAGAAATGATTTCATGTAATGTTATGCAGGCTAGAGTCCCTGTGGCACAGTGTAGACTCTAAAGCTTGTTTTCAAGGCCACTGTGTTGGGAGTATGGGAGGCGGGTTGTGTCCTGATCAAGGGCACAGCAGCAGCCAGGAGAAGGACAAGTGAATTACACCCCGCATCCCTCTGCTGCCAGGTTAAACCCTCTGGGCTTTTTAGTGGTAGGTTATTAACAGATTAAATAGGTTTCAGTCTATTTAAATCACATCCTCACTAAATCACAAATGAGTAAATATTTAGGGGTACACTATTGTCGGGTAAAGAAAATAAGTTAGTTTTGTTGCAGCCCGCAACTGAGACTATTCTCACACACCCCATTCACAGAATCAGCTCCTGGAAACAAGAGATAAAGTCTAGATTTAACCGAACAAACCAGACATTTCACAATACGACAGTAATATTCTGGATGAAAACTTTTTGTTTTGATCCCTATTTCACCCAGACAATGGCACAAACTGCAGTTTTGAGTCGGTTAGGTCCACGCCAGAGTTCATTAAACGAATGGGAAAAAACAAAGAGTGTGTGTTTCTGACGCCGACCTTAACCGGGGAAAGTATTTAAACAACGGGCTGTGTTTGAGGCTACCAACACCCCTTAACCTGTTCTCTTATTAGAGCTCAGAAAACTGGATTTTCACACACCAGGGTCATAATCCGGTACAACCGCCTGGTACTGCGGACCCACTCGCATTCCACCTGCACCTTTGAACGAGTAAATAATAGAATCAGACACACATTCTGAGAAGAGCAAAACTGTTGAACTTATGGAGAAGGACCGAGGCTACCACCACGACTTACCATGCTCGTCGTCACTTGAGGAGCCCGAACTTCCTTCCTCCCACGAATTGTTACTGTTCCCATTTGAAGTGAAACTTTTGGCCGGATTGTTCACAGAGTTTCTGCCTCTCCTCTTGCCAGGTATCTCGGCGGTGCCCTTCTCTAACATCGCGGGCATCTCGGAGAAGAGCTCCGGGAAGTTGGACGGCAGAGACACGCAGCCCTGCTAGCTGCTAACAGTCGACCACGGATGCTCCGATAGCTAATTTGCGGCTATTTGGGGCCTCCACGAAAAAAGTCAGAGTAAATATCGAATCACGAGTGCACAAGTTTCCCTTAAGCAGACATGAAAGAGCCGGGGGCTCGGTGTAAAGGCTGAGGCAGGCGGTTGATCTGGAAGCTTTATGTCCACACGGAGCACGCCAAGCCCGAGCAGGTCCCCGGACTGAGGAAAGTACACGGATTAGCTAACCAGCTAACTGTTAGCCCTTCGTAACACCACACACACACACACACACACACACACACACACACACACACACACACACACACACACCCACACACACACACCCACAC
>JBBJLR010000001.1:36049480-36068564 GCA_037577145.1 Brachypetersius gabonensis
AGACTTTTCATTTCTTTGTCATTGGACAAACGTACAAAATCCGTGAGGGGTCAAATAATTATTTCCTCCACTGTATAAACTAAATCCTATCTACCTGAACAACAGCTGTGAACCAATCTACCTTCTATTAGACACTAAAGCACTTCAAGAATAAGCAGAAAGAACCAATTCATGCTTTCACACCAGTGGTCTTGAGCCTTTGACCTTTGAAAGCTTTCTAGACATACTGCTTAGGTATTCACAAAACAAGTTGACATTCTCACAGAGCATTCATCAAGTCACCCCTATGCCATTCTGCTCTAAACCTATGCAGAAAATATTAACGTCTATGGCATATAAATAATATGGCGTAATATGTCATCCGACACCCTCCAAAACTCAAAGGTGTTTAGAAGTATAGGAAACACTGTGTACTCTGACGTCCTGTGTACATTCTAAAAATGACCCTGAATGCTCAGGCTGTCCAGATCTCATCTTTCACCCTGTTACATGTCCACACTGTCCTAAACAGGAATGGCTACAGCTGCCTCTCATCACATGATCCTGCCTATCTGTAGCCCCACCACCTTGCACACACTCAAACACTAGACTGCAGGATGTAGTCTACTCTTACTCTGAGTTAACCTAAAAACTTCTAACTGAAAGATGACAGGGAATGAGCTCAGTCGTGATCATCAATGGTGTCAGATATGCTGTTAAAGATAAGCTTCAACCGTTTTTAACAATTTCTGCGTATTCTCTTCCAAAGACCTATAGCCTCGGTAGATTCCAAGTTTGTTATGGTTCTCCAGAGGTAGCGGACTTACTTGACTTATCATCGTCATGAGCTATAGTAAAATGCAAATTTGAGGCAGGTAGAGAAAGAAAAGTACTAGGAATGGATCCTGCCGAATGTGCGTTTCTGATAGTAAATGCCCTGATGAAATGTTTACTTGGTGGATTCCTTTACTCCGATTGTTAGTATTCTGTCAATGCAATATTCAGGAGATCAGCACCATGCGATGCACTTTGCTCTTTCTTTGCCTTGAAGCCTGACATTTGTCTGCAGGAATTATTGGTGTTATGCAAGACCACCTGCTCATGTAAAAATATAAACAAGTCCCCACTTTTGATATATGAAACCCCTGCTAGCTGTCTGAGTATTTAACTGGCCTGTAATCCCACTGTGCAAAGCAAAACACACCCATTCTGTTACATAAAACACAGATCTCACTAAGCTTGAGGATATCGTGTGTTCTTACGACATACGATTGCTGTTTTGTCAAAGAAGTAAAAGGGCTGACAATGAAAATGATGATAGAGAATTTCAAGGAGACAAGATATGTTCCCTCACTCAACATCTGACTAAATGATTCAAACATCAAGTCAAAACATGTCCCCTCACATTGACAGTTAAAGGTACACTCTTTTTCAGAAACTATAGAGTGCTTTTTTTTTACTTAAAACAGCTCAAATACATTAAACAAAAATAATTAGAAAAATTAAAACAAATCGAAAAAATTCTCATAGCCATAACCAAGACACAACTATGATTGCCTAATGACTGCATGATCTATCTGATATGGTCTGGTATGAACAGTGCTTAGCACACAATCTTGATTATTCATGTTGATTTAGTAGTTTATATTAGTGTTTTGGGCATGTGTGATGTAACTCACTAGACTGTGCCTACAAAGTGATATGTCATTCAATTCTTATACTGTACAAACCTGTTTTGTTGTTCATTTCATCACCACTGCATTCCACGCAATGTTCAAGCTTTATGCATTATTCAGATGTTAAGATATGTACACTGTCCTTCAGAGCGGTTGATGAGAAACATTCAGGAGAAACCTAGCAAACTGGATTATTTTTCTGTTACATGAGCCAGCAATTGTGATTGTTAACTGTGCAAATTAGGGCATTTTGTAATGATAAAAATCTGAAGAAAATGTACACACATACCACAATTACCTTTTTGGCATAAAAGGATTGTATTATGTCAAACCCTTTTCTTATAACTTTCATGAAACAATGTCTCAGGCATTAAGCAGCATCACAGCACATATGAACTGGTCATGTCATAAGTTTCTGGGATTTAGTATTCAGAGAGTCTTTAGATGTCTAGTTAGATCACTAACACTAAACCAATTCAGATTAATGTTTCCTCGACCAGAGTATTTCACAAAACAAATGACTGTAATTCTTTTTTATCTTAAATAATTTTGAATAAATGGCTTCATGAGTTATATTAGCTGCCCATGTTCTGTTGAAACCCTTTTAAAAGATACATTATTTCTTCCTTTGTAATATCAAAATCAATATCAGATCAAATAAAATACTAACCGTGGTTTGGCTATATGTATATTTGAACCACACAAAACACTAGTAACAACTCCATACGTTGCATGCTTCAGAAGTCTACAATACTGAAGAGATTCAGGAGGTGGTGAAGGGGGCCAGAACAGCTTCAGTCCCAGGCCCCAGTGCTGTCCCATGCACCATGTACAAGCGCTGCCCGCAACTCCTTTGTCACCTTTGGATGATCTTAAGGGTGGTCTGGTGTGGGGGAAAAGGGTGTGGATCACCAAGGAAGAGAACTCCTAGAACATCAGTCAGTTTAGAACCATCTCACTGCTAAATGTCGAAGGCAAGATTTTCTTCAGCATTTTGTCACGACGACTAACAGAGTTCCTTCTGAAAAATACCTACATCGACACCTCTGTTCAGAAGGGTGGGATCCCTGGAGTGCCTGGTTGTTTGGAACACACGGGAGTGGTGACACAACTTACCAGGGAGGCGGGTGAAGGAAACGGAGACCTGACCGTACTGTGGCTGGACCTGGCCAATGCGTACAACTCCATACCTCACAAGCTTCTTAAACATCATCATGTTCCCAGCAAAGTCACAGACCTTAATCTTGGATTATTACAATGAATTCAGCCTAAGAGTCACTGTGGTGTCAGGTACATCAGACTGGCACAGGCTGGAAAAAGGCATAATAACAGGCTGCACCATCTCAGTCATCCTTTTTGCTCTCACCATGAACATGAAAGCCAAGTCAGCAGAAGTTGAATGCAGGGGTCCCTTGATGAAAACAGTAGGACCCCAGCCCCCAATAAGAGCCTTTATGGATGACCTGACTGTCACCACCACATAGGTCCTGGGCAGTAGATGGATCCTCCAAGGTCTAGAGAAGCTCATCACCTGGGCAAGGATGAGCTTTAAACCGGTAAAATCAAGGTCACTAGTGCTCAAAAGGGGGAAAGTAGTGGACAAGTTCCACTTTTCACTGTCTGAAGTTACCATTCCATCCGTCACTGAGGCTGCAGTCAAAGTACTTCTCGGGGCTCTTCTACTGTCTGCTCTAAGATTCTGCTTCCATCCAGAAAACCAGCAAGGAGCCTGAGGACTGGCTGAGTCGGGTCGACAAATCAGGCCTGCCAGGGAGGTTCAAGGCCTGGATTTACCAACACTCCATCTTGCCCCAGTTCCTGTGTCCTCTGTTGGTGTACACAGTACCCATCACAACAGTTGAGGCCATAGAGAGAAGGATCAGCAGCAACCTGCGCAGATGGCTCTGTCTCCCATGCAGTTTGAGCAGCTCCTGTATGGCACCAGTAGCATCCTGCAGCTCCCAATCAGCGGCCTTGCCGAAGAGTTTGTGGAGGTGTTGAAATACAGGGAATCCAGAGACCCAAAGGTGGCATCAGCTGGTATACTGGTGCGAACAGGCCGGAATTGGAGGGCAGACAAAGCTCTGGAGGTGCCTGAGTCAAGGCTGAGGCAGAAGGCTTTGGTGGGGCAGCAACAGGTCATGTAGGCATTGGCTTCCTTCCAGTAACTAGGGTAGACAAAGCTAAAGGCAAAGAGCGGCAACATCTTGTTCAGGAAGAAGTGTGGTCAGGCGTGGAGAAAGCACGAGCCAGCAGAATGGTGGGAATGGGACAACAAGGAGCTTGGACTAAATGGGAGAATGTTCTGCAACGTAAGATCACAGGGTCCAATATTTGGAAAGCTGAATTCCATTGAGTTAGGTTCTTATTCCAGGATGTATATTATGTCCTTCCAAGTCCAGCCAACCTCCATGTCTGGGGTAAGACAGACACACCGTCCTGTCCTAAATGTTCAGGACGGGGATCCCTGGAGCAGCTGCCCAAAAGCGCTTGCAGACGGGCGCTATCGTTGGCGCCATGACTGGGTCCTTAGGGCAGTTGCTGATAGCATAGCCACCGCCATCAACACCATCAAGGGCCATTACACACCAAAGGCTGTCATGTTCCACAGAGCCAGAGAGGAGCCCAGCATACAACCACAGGCAAAGTCAGGCCTCCTCACCTCTACCACTGGAGACTGAAAGTGTACCTTGGCAAACAGTTAAAGTTCCCAGCCAGGATAACACAGCTTTGACAGACATGATCATTGAGTGCACCAATCAGCTAATCATTCTGGCACTCACAGCACCCTGGGAAGAGCACATGGATGAGGCCAATGAGAGGAAGCTTGCCAAGCACCAGGAGCTGGTGGATGAGTGCAAGAGGCAAGACTGGAGAACATACTCCAAACTCCTGGAGGTGGGCTGCTGAGGATTTGCTGGGTGGTCACTCTGTAAAGTATACACGCTGCTGGGCCTCACTGGGGAGGCAAAGAAGGCGGCTATCAGATCCGCAAGGCTACCTTGCTCAGGGTACTTCAGCGGTGATTAGCGGTCTTGGGAATCGAACCCGGACTTTCTGATCACAGGTTAATGGTTAATGCCCTAACCATTAGGCTACCAATTGCCCTGATCAACCCTGGTCAGGTTGCCTGGGTGAGGGTGTCTGAAGTTCGAAAGACCCGAAAGCCAGATTATATCACTGATGATGTGTCCCATCTTTAAAAAGAAAATGTTTTGTGTTAAAGTAGTAGACTTCAATTAATAGGCACCTTAACAGTGCCTTGAGTTACCAAACCTAAAACTGAACATTCCAAGAAACTGAACAACCTTATAAAGAGCTTGCAGTTTGGCACTCTGTTAGCCCAGATTCAGCATACACATAATCCTTTGATGTTGCTCTTTTGTACTGATGTTGACATACCAAGTTGGCTGAGATCTAGTGGTGTCCAGTACATGCCAGTAGGGCAGCTGGGTGACAGGGTGCGGATGTGAACGTGGCCATGGTGATCAAGGCCCCACAGAGCATCCCGGCAGGCAGAGAGCTGGACCATCTCTATGTCTGGGGGAAGCTGGATAGTGAGAGGCCGCATCTGGAGGTCTTGGTCCCAAATACAGAACAGGTCTTTCCTGCTCTGACCTAGCCACAGGACGCTCCCTATAGAGATCAATGCAGACACAACAAAAATTTCACACAAATGTGTGTCTACATGTCTTGTCTCCTGAAGATGAATAAAAGAATATGAGAATAAAGAATTAAAGCCTGATTTAAAACAATGAAATTCAAAACAATTATGTAATTGTAGTTATCTATCAACAATTATCTATCAAGTAACAAAATAATATATATTGCTTTATCTAAACACAAACACAGTCTGAGGTTTAAAAGATGTACAAATAAAATACAGATATGCACACACCTTCTTTGTTTGGAACTGCTGAGGAAAACACAAAGGCCCATTTAGTAGCAGATGCTGTTCCTCTGGGTATAATAGTCCTCCAATATGTCCCTGAGGGAACATTTAAAACAAAAAAATGCTAATTAAAGAGGTTCAGCTCCAAATGCAGGACATCGAATAAGGGCTACACTCCTTTAGACTGTTCAGCGTTTCTTCTGATCCAATACACCCTATCAAGGCCTTTCTGGACTAGATAATGAGAAAACAGTCCCAAGTGTGTGAGGGTTTTAAATGCTGGACTATGAAGAGCCTTACCTACAAGACTGCCCTTGGCCACATGAAAGTCATTGCGTCCAGAGGCGATCCACACACCGCTGCTGTTGGCGCTGACCAGGCTGGGTTGGCACTGGGACTGCTGTGAGAGGAAGGCCACACGCAGGCGCTCAGCCACACGCTCCACAGGGGCCTTTGTGGCTGTGGCGACACTCTGCGTAGCATGGATCAGTGTCTGGAACAGGCCACCCTGCTCAAACACCACATAATCTGTTATGCTGACCTATAGGGGACAGGAGGAAGAAATGGTCACTGCAAAAGAATGGGCATTTCAAATTAAACACGGTTTAATGCGACTTATTTAAAAGGTGTAGTGCACCTGCCACCAGTGCTCGTCCTCGCCCTGGGGCTTCATAGCTGTGACCCCTGTTCTGAACCACAGGCTGCCGCTTGTGTCCAAAGCCCACAGTGTGTTGTTCTCACCCAAGGCAATGCAGATTGGCTCCAAACCCTGATTTTCACTGTATGGACACACATACAGCACATAAAACTCAAGGACATTCAACACTCCAAAAAACATTATTTATAAACAAATACGTCAGAGACCTTGAGGTAAAGCAAGATCAGTGTTGTCATTTTGGTAACATACGTTCATCATCCTAGTCCCTAGAACTATGATTACTTTGAAATCAGGCCTGAGTCATATATTCTTGAGAATTTCACTTCAACATAGATCTTCCTTTATTCATAAAATGTAGACATCAATTCCTTTTATTTAGTAGTGAGATTTGAAAATGAAAATGAGTGCTAGTGGTCTATAACAAATTTTTGCCATTTCCCTAAAAGGAAGATACGGCTATTATAATAATTATGAATAAAATACCACGTACTGCTATTACTAATGATAATAAAAGTGAAGAAAAGCCTGTAAGCATTTAATAAGCACTGTGACTGACACTTTTAGAGTGAAGTACTCTTTGTAAAAGATATGTGTACCTGACTTTGTCGTACTTCCACTGCTCACCCTCTGCGCAGTAGCTGCTGAGGCCCTCTCGGTAGAACAAAGCCCTCTGCTCACTGAGCGCCCACACAATGCTGCCTCGTGCTGCCACTTGAGCCATGGGACATGGGCAGTCCACCTTCACCGCCCGTGCACATGGCCGGTCCACGCTTAGTCCTGACACAGACACACACGTTAAGTATTTGTAGTGCCACTACTTTAACTGCATTTGGACACAATATGGGCAAATCTCAAGACAGACATTATCCCATGTTGAGCCATATAATGTACTTTCTCCGCGGTGCAATCACTCAGAAACTTCAAAATCCAAAGTTCGATTGATTTCCAGGAGACCTTTCCAACGAGCCCTCATTTGTATTTTTAGCCCGAGACGATCAGGGGTTATTCCCCGAAAACCATTCACATCGCCGCCGTGTGCCAATACTTTTGGCCAGCGACCTTCCGAGTTTCATTGTTTTTTTTACTGCTAAGAAAAAAACTGATATGATATACCATGTCAGAAAGCAGACAGACTAGTCTATTAGAGGTTACTTACCAATTTGATATGGTTTGAGGCAAGAGTATGCCAATTTAAACATGGCTAACTAGAGCAGCATAGGTTACCTGCTAGCAACATCATTTACACAATGCAAAGTTAGTTGAACCCAAACATGAACTAGACTGTTCATTTTCAGTAGCAACTGGGGTTCTGCATAATATCTGCAAACACTGCATATTTTTTATTTTATATTAAATTAAACTGTATTTATAGATTTAAAAATAATGTGTCTGTTCTAACCACAAAACACAACATACAGGGCAAAACAATCATGTTATCATGAGTAACATGTACATAAATAGGTAAGTATCATGTTACTTATTTGCCATATTTATATATAATATTATGCTGCAGACTTTAATGGCATTACTGCAAATTCAAGAGCATGTGACACTGGTTGCTTCATTCTCCTCAAAGCAAAGAAAATAGTTCAGAGAAACTGGATGTACTAGATGCAGTCAGAATAATTCCTAAAGAGTTGTGTAGTCATGCTTATTTGATCTAGCAGCAAGCCAGTGTATTTACAGTAATGATGAGGATACAGTAAGAGAGCCTTTTGCTGGGGATTTCCATAAACAGAGCTGTGAGGCCTCTGGCATGGCCAGGCTGAGAGCAGCTGTGCTCGATCATGCTCCACACAGTTATGTAAGGCTTATGGGTGCACACAAGTCCCATACTGAGCTCTGTCAACAAGGCAGGAGCAGATGCCTGCGCTATTCCAACAGACACTTTTTTTTTTTTCAATTTACAGCCATAGTAAACTAGTAAAAGGGTCTAAAATGTTGCCAGGACGTTAAAGTACGAAAACTTTACTTATGATCTAAATTGGGTACTGCTGTGAATGTTTCAGCAAACGAATGTGGCTCCATCTAGTGGCCATTTGCTCACACGCGGATTTTTTTTGAGAACTGAACTCATGGTTTTACATGGAAATCCCCACAATAACGCGGAAACTGCAAATATCCTCTGCCTTCTTTGCCAATAAATATATTTTTTCTGGATTGTTTCACACAATGGGTACTCAGGGCAGGCTAGCCGAACTGGAAGCACTTTTTTCAAATTCCACACCCGCGCTCAAAGCGTGATTTCTCCGCGGAGCAAGCACTCAGAAACTTAAATATCCATAGTTTGATTGATTTCCAGGAGACCTTTCCAACGAGCCCTCATTTGTATTGTTAGTCTGAGATGATCAGGGGTTATTCCCCGAAAACCGTTCACCTCGCCCTGTGTCCCAATACATTTGTCTAGTGACCTTCCGAGTTGCAGATCTCACTGGAGAATTTAAATTAAAAGAGGCGAAAACGGGTTTACCTTTACATTTTCTTCAAGGGTAATGCATTAAATGGAGTTTAAAATGAAAAAGTGTTCTGGGAGCATATTTGAGGTCATATTTAAGTTTTAACGTTTTTCACTATACATGCTCTTGGAACGTAACCTGTACTGGATTTCATTTTCTGTGCAGTTTTTGCTCTCATTCAGCTTTAATAATAAGCATCAAATTTATTCCCTATGATGATGATAAACTGAAAAGGACAGGAGAGAGCAATCTGGCAAACACAATTTTATGTTCATGAGGTCCCGTTCACTTGATGTGTACTCCATCCCACCTGTCTGCAGATAAAGGTCTCCGTTGGTGCGGATAATCCAGGCTGTGTCATCACTAAGCGCAACGAAGGCTGTCTCATCCAGGGCTTTGTACCAGTGCCTTTTGCCTTTAATGATGACTTTACCGCAGGCGTAGGCTGTCATGGTCTTCTGTTCCACCCTCCAAAGCAATGAGCCTGCCGCAAGCATGACCACCCACAAGCCTTGCAATTAGATTCCAATATCCAAAGAAACAACATGCATAATTTCCTAAACCTGACAGAAAGACATTACTTTTTCCTAACACATCAAAACATTTTCGACATATATATATGCAAATATTAGCATTTTTGAAACACAAAAATTAGTCAGATCTTGTTCAGCGGCTTCGGCCTCTCGCTCAACAACTAATTGTTCACGTAAACTCCTGCACATTCGTGGAAACTGCAGATTTTTTTGCTTTTGTGACGTCTGAGCCTTGTCCACCGTGGTCCTGCGCCATCGTGCTGGGTTGTTTATGTTCAGGTGCGGTGCTGAGCAGTGGAGGCTCATTCCGTTCAGGGGGCATGGAGACAGAATGAGTCACAGCTTTGTTCGTGAGAATATATTATTTTTCATGCATTTTAGTGCTAAATTATTAAACAAATATTAACATCAATTCAGCTACATTTCTATATAAAATATAGCTATAAATTTTTTTAATCCAAAGAAAGCACGTCTTGGGATGGAGAAATACTGTTGTATTCAGTGGTGGGAGGTTTGAAGTTAGTCAATCCAAGAACGTTATTTGTTTCTCCTTGCTGCTGATTGGGTGCTGCCCATCTCAGGTGGAGATATTTTGAAAGTTTCTCTGTGTTTTCATGTTTTTCATTGTATTTTTATTACTGTAAATTAAATTAACTTATTACTGTACTTATACCAAAGAAAACATGCGTGCATGAATTACAGTAGTCTGTACAGGTTTACCATTGCTACTTTACATTCTAGCACTGTGAGAGACAGCAGTTCAGTACAGATATGGGTTTACCATAACATTTTTTAACAATAATATTTTAAGCTGAGTTTAAAATGAAATATAAGTGTTTTTGGAGCATATTTAGGGTTTTCTCTATAAAAAAAAACCTAAATATGCCACGTAACCACATAATATATACATGTTTTTTCATTATATGTGTGTGCTCTTGGAATGTAACTATATACACAAATAATTGGCAGATACTATTGACATAAAACTAATTTCTGTCATTCAAGACATCACAAGGGTATCAGCATTTTAAAAGTGTCCATTTCAAGCAAAAATCTGCAGCAATGCAGCTTCATAAAGCAAAAAGCTGAGGAAAAAGGCATGACTCACCAGAAGGGGACAGTGCCACTTGCTGGACATTCTCCTCAAACTTCTGCCAGCTCAGACTGCCATTGGGAAGGCCACTGCAGTACAGAACCCCTTTGAAGTCAAGGCACCAGATGTGCCGGTCAGTCACCACCAGGCTGAGGATGCCACAGCCTGGCCCACTGTAACCCATCCAGCTCTCAGCATGTTGCACCAACAGCACAAAATCAAGAAAGAAAACAATATTTACAGCATGCTCTACAATTTACTATATCACTGATCACAGAGCTGACGTCATTAAAATGGTGATGCTTCTGGAAATCAATAAAACAAAAAATAGTCCAGACAAGTTTATAGATCTTGATAAATTACAAAGTGGCTTTCAAAGCCTTAACTTAAACCCAAATTCTTTGCTCATGCACTTCTCAAGAACTTACAACAAAAAAGTAAACTTTGAAGTGGGTTGTATATTTTGTTTACAAATAACAGCAATAAGCCCTTAAAAGCTTCAATAGTCATTTGACCATCACACCATTCTAGCAAATGTCTAAAGAAGAAAAAACTGACATTCTGTACAATCATACATAATTGCAATCATACATGCATTTTTCAAAAATTATAATATCTCTCATCTCTTATACACAAGTAACCAGAAAAAGCTTACAGACTGGATACCATCCTATCAAGTCTTTCTCTTACCTGGTCTGCTTTGTGAAGCCGTGTCTTGTCCTGCTGTGTCTGATTAGAGGCTGACCCCTGAAGGCTCAGAGTACTGAGTCCATCCCCTAGACTAGTGCTGGATGGCATCCCATGTGCATATATGTCCTCCTCATCGCTAGATGGAGATGGCTCAGGTTCTGGTTCTGGAGTATATGCCAGAGGCCTTATAGGATCATATGGTAAGTCAAAGTCAATGTGCAAGTCCTCGCTTTGCTGGATTTCCACATTGTGCTGCAATTCAGTACTGTCATCCACTGACTCCATTACAGGCTTCTCATTAGCTGCCTGTACGTATGAGAATGTGCACTCTAGGAGCAGGTCAACATCCGGCGTAGCTGCCACTTGTGGTTCAATCTCTGCAAATGCATCCATAGGGTCACCATTTGTCTTGCACTCCATATCTGGTAGAGTAAGAGATGTTGGGCATGAGGGATGAGTGTTTGTTTTTTGCCCAAAAGGGATGTGCTCTTGGTCCTGGTTCCCATTCTGCTCCTTGCTCTGTGGGTGTTCTGGAAGGTTCTGGCTTGAGAGCAGTTCTCCGTAGATAGAACTCTCCTGGTCAGGTGAGTCATTGCTGTGGAGGTCCAGGCTTCTGCAGAGGAGGCTGGTGTGGTCTGAGGGTGGCTCACTGACTGGCGTTAGCAGAGTATCACTTGTTGCACCATCCTGGCTTAACATGCCCTCTGACCAGCTGCTATGCTCGCTCACACGGTTCCCACTGTCTGCAGAGACACATGCATGCATACAAGTAAGACGTGCAATACTTCACTATATTGAAAATTAGGGCTGCACAATATTAGGAGAACATGCGATATTTGATAATGTAATTGAGTGTTGCGATGGTGATATTGCATGCGATAAGTGAGTAAAAAAAAAGCCTTTATAGTGTTTAATGTTTTTCTGCTTTGGGTTTGCTGGTAAAGACTCCAGACGCTGACTAGTCTATGCATAAAAAAAATGAAATGCAATATTTCCATTCCAACATGTTTTTTTTTTAAGAATTTACTTAAACAGAGCATTTTAATGCCTCCCATAAAACATTTGAACCATTGAACATTGTTGTAATTTTAAATCTTAAATAAATGTAAACATAAATTTAAATTATAGTAAGTTCTTAGCCAGAAAAAATAGCAAAAGGAACAATCTATAACAGCAGCACAGAAGATGAAGAAACTGCCCAGTGATGTTTTTGCCCTCTTCTCTGTGGCTCTGGGAGAAAAGCTTTTTTTGCAGTTCAGTCAGCTTTTTATTGGTGATATGTATATTTTTTCACGATATGTATATTGGGCATGTTGATATCGCGATGACGGTAAATTTGCGATACATTGTGCAGCTCTATTAAAAATACAACATACGAGAAAACCAACGTTAAACAAAAGGATTCCATTACCTATTAATGAATGCCAGACAATTTAATGAATGCCAGTCAAACATCTTTAACCTCTAACTAGACTCTTGTCACTGGATAAGGCCAAAAGCAGCACATGCTCTCTCTAAACCATGTAAAGTCAGTTTCCACATTTTACAAAGTACAGCTAATAAACCAATGGACAGCTCAACGCATGTCGAGAATAATACTATCTGGTAACACTGTCAGATGCTCACGCTGCTCACACTGCTGAGTGACAGGTGGCAGAGGGAGGGCCATGATAGGGCCAAAGCTTAGACAACCATTATGCTCAGATGTCCTCTGACTACCACATTTTTATGCCTAAACTGTAGCTTGGTGCCCTGACTAAGGATGACCCTAGCAAGGATGAAGTGGTTATAGAAAATATAGCTTAAATCTCATTCAGTTATTTCCCCATCTGAGATACGTTATCAGGTCTAATTATATGCATCATTCCATTAATTAAATCTTTCCATTACAGTCAAGTACAAAATATGTACATAATTGTGCATAAATTATGCATTAAGAAGAGAAAAAGGGCAGCAAAAAATATACAACAATGATGAAATCATTATCTTGGACATCATTATCCTCAACATCTTGTAATGATGGCCAAATACACACTGTTTTACAACAAAAACTGAGAGGTATAATCTGCAAGCCAAAAGAATCAGACTTTCAGTATAATGAAAAAAGTCAAAGAGGTTAGCCACAATAAATAAATTAATTACTTACAGTATCAGCTTCATGAAACTAAAGATCATGAACGGATTTAACCCTCTACACTTACCACGCCTTCTCTTGCCCTTCTTTTTCAGTTTAACTTGCTTGACCACCAGCTCTTGCTGAAAGTTTTCTTGGGTGATTGTGCTGTAACGGCTGGAAGACAACTCAGAAACTGAGGCCTCGGTGGCTGGAGTGCTGGCTGTAAAGGTCCCCTGGGCACTTTCCCACGAGGTGACGGAGCTGCTGCGGCTTCTCATATCCATCGAGACTCTGTGCTGCCCCTCCACTTCCTCTGCCACTTCTAGTGCCTCCAGCGCCTGGGTGAACTCCTCCTCAACTTCCTCCGAGTGCTCAATCTCAGGCCGCTCTTCAGGGTTGAGACCGGACTCCCGCTCCACGATTATGGGCATGGTCCTGATTGGCTGCGCGGTTTCCACAGCACCATTTGCAGGGAGAAGTATGGTGGGCGTGGAAAGAGGGGAGGTCAGGCGGAAAGACAGATCTGACACTAAGGGAGAGAGTGAGGGAAAGAGTAAGAAAGAGAGGGAGTGCGAGCGTCTGTGTGTTGGACAGTTGGACAGTCCACACTCAGCCCTGAATTTTTTTAGGAGTCGTGACATTTCCTGTTAAACTCAGATTAAGGGAGATAAAATATGCTTAAGAGAGATAAAATGACAAAGTTTACAACGACTAATGTTTCTACAGGACATTTAAGTGCTGACAGAACCTGACTATTGCCTTGAATGAAGTGCTGTGATGCTCAATTTACTTAAAGCTGAGTTTCTCAACCACGGGGCTGCAGACCACTGACGGGCTGCGAAGGCTTTTGATTGGGCCGCAAATCTAAAATCAAGACAGGCCATTGGTCCACAATTGCTTATTTAATATCATCTAACGTGGTCAAGTGGGCCTTGGCAACATTCTGTGATAGACAGGTGGGCCTTAAAGTTGAAAAGGTTGAGAAAAAGTGACTTAAAAGTATCCAAGTGGCACAAGAAAGTGTTGTTACTGTTACTCTTACTGTTGGAGATCAGTCCCTCCGGGCAGTTGGAGATTCGCATGATGTCTCGATCTCCTTTCAAAATGAAGATTTCATTTTCAGTGCATGACACAGACACTATGTCTCCACAGCTTTCCAGACCACCAATGATGACCTAGAAGTGAATAAGCGTGGAAAAACAAACAATACGCATTAAAAACAGACAAGTATGAAATAATTACGTAACAGACATCTCAATCAAAGCTTGTCTATTGTTTATTATACAATTAACAATATGAAAGCTGCACATCTAAATATAATTCACTTGCTTCAAAATGCAACAAATAACCTCAAACGTCCTTATGCAGTGACTTCCTAATATGGTTTCTGATACTACTGTTTTTAGGTTTTGGCTGAACTATTTCTTCATGCAGCACTCTCCGCATACAAAAAAACAAAGTTAACAAACACACAATGAAAGACTTTCCATCTCAGACCCATACCTGGTTGGTACAATCCACTATATAGACGCTGTATTCATTCCAGCTGAGCACCCAGCCCTCTTTCAGGAAGCAGCTGACCAAACCTAGCTGCCGGTCTGGGGGCCTGTAACCACCGGTGGGCCCGGAGCGGGGGAACAGCTCGAACTGAGGCACGTCTTGGTTGAAGAGGGGCTTGAGGACGTGGGTCTCCTGTACACGGCCACGCACATCTGTCCTCCACAGGCGCAGGCCGGGCCGTGACGCATACATCAGCAGGTCACTCTGTTTACACAGGCCCGGCTGGAAGCAAGCACCGAACTTGCCATTGCTGTTGGCAAAAGAAATGGCAAGGAAAGTGCATTAGAGTTTGATATACAGTAATCCCTCAGTTTTACGTGGATCAGCAGTCACATGCAGCGCTGTAGGTGTTCAATGCAAACTATACAATACAGATGTGCCTTTATCTCCACGATACCTTCAAGGTTAATAAGTTTAAAATGAAATTGAAGTGTTTTGGGAGCATGTTTGCAGGTATATTTAGGGTTTACACTATAAACCAAAATATATATATATATTTTTTTTTACCAAAACACAACAGCGCATTTTTTCCCTATACGCGGGTGCTCTTGGAACGCAACCCCCGCGAAAAGCAGGGGATCACTGTAATCAGGAAAAAAATTGTTAGCTTCAGCAGTTAGCATTTGCAGCATGCAAAGACTCGTACACAAAAGAAACGTTGAAATAACTCCTGTTTAGACAGGCCACAGCTTACTAATATTCAATAAACTGAGATAACTGTTAAAAATTGTGTGTGTGTGTGTGTGTGTGTGTGTGGGGGGGGCTAATACAGTTCGGTTAGACTCAAATCCGCTTTACACTGAATCCAAATGTTGATCCGTGTAAAACTGAAGGGTTACTGTGTTCATTTTGAGTGATAAGATAATTGGAAACATATATTTATATTGTGTAAAGTAAAGGAACCAAATTTTAAAAACATACAAAAAACATACAAATCACTACGATTTCGAAAAGATGTTGTGAAGCACAAGGTGTCTTACCTCTTTCTGGGTTTGGTCCCTAGCTGCTGTAGAGATAACTCTTGAGTGTAAAACAGAAGAGAGCGTTGATAGGTAGAAACCAGAAGCACCTTCTGACTATACTCCAGCTGAACTATAGCTGAGGGCTCTTCGAACAGCACCACAGGGTTACATACCCCCTGAACAGAAAGCAATGGAACACTGGTTTAACATTCATATTGAAATCAATATGACTTCTATATCATTTCATTTGACATCAGATGCTGAAGGATGTGTATCAAAATATAAACAGTTATGTCACAGGTACAATTTCAATATCTTTGTTCCTGACATCAACAAATTTTAATTTAAAAAACTATAATTTGTAACAAAGGTCAGCCCATGATTTAGACAAAATGGTGAAACTTTCAGTTCCCACTATGGCTTAGATTTAAATCAAAAGTAGTGGTAATGAATAGAAGACCATACATTAACTATAAAGCCTCTTATCCCTACAGTCTTTAATATGACAGATGCCTATAAACTCTAATCCGGGATTAGATTTTCAGATCAATAGCAAACTGCCCTCTGCTGGTCAGACCTGGTTCAGCAACCTAAATTAAAAAAAAATAATAAAATAAATAAATAAATAAATCAAAATAAACTGTTCACAAAGGCTAAAGAAATGCTAGATTGAACTCGGTGGACACCCAAGGTTTCAATATCAGTATAGTAAAAAAGAAAAGAAGCACGGTGCCATCAGAACACTCAGTTTCCCTTTCTCCTGATATTTGACCAACATTTAAAAGAGGACAAGGTCAATAGCACAGTTCTGCAGAACTGGCCATCTATGTGGCCAGTTCTCTGATGTGGCACAAAATACTTTCTTCTCAGAATCTGAATATAAAGTAGAAAAATAAACCAGCACAAACACATTTTTTAGATTATAGCAAAAAAAGAGAATTTAAATTTCCACCTGGTCCAGGTCTATAGCAGAATAGACCACTTTTCCCTTGTCATCTCCAGAGAACAGCTTCATGCCATTAGCACTCCATGCTAACGCTGTCACTGTGCTCTTGTGCAGACCAACAACATCAAACCGCCTCAGCTGCAAACAGAATGTAAAAAGTTGTAAATGACTTTTAACAAAATAATCTATTCTATTAATTCTAGTTGTGGTTGCAGTGGACGCAAAACAACCACAACTGAGATGTTGCCAAGTTTGTCCATTTGTAACCGAACACATGCCAAAATATTGGGCCATTTGTACATTATAAAGCCCTTTCTGTTACTTAATGAAATGTTTTTTTTCAGAGAAGGAAAAAAAAAATCAACCATATTGCATTAATTATACTGTAAAGGACTAACAATCTGGGGCTGTTAATCTTACAGTGACTTATCTGAGCTTGTGTTCATTGATGGGATCACAAACATATTCTGGGTGTGATGTTGCATAATTAATCGCAAACTGTAACATTACAACTGCAATTTACTTTCACAAACAGAAAAACAAAAGCCTGTCTAAAAATAAATGTCACTTAGTTTAACATTTTCTTTCCTAAATACAATTAACTTTTTTTTATATTTTATATTTTTTATGTATGGAATAAACGTTCAAATTCTTTTGAAGCCACTGCATTTTATTTATTTATTATGTTTGGGTTTTTTTTATTATCCACAAGAAGTCTGAGCAGTATTGCAATGCTGAGAGGTCCCCCACCCACGGGTCGGTCCATGAGTCATTTGGTACAGGGCCGCACAGAAAAAAATATTTTATTAATTAACAGAAACTGTTACTTCTCATCTGGGTGACGTGATACTGTACATCAAAAATTTAGCCCACAAGCTAGTAAAAATTAGGAAAAAATCAATCAAACTTTGTTTTTAGTTGTATCTATACCAGTCCACGAAAATATTGTTTTACATGAAACTGGTCTGTGGTGCAAAAAGGTACTGCTGCTGTATACCACATACTTCACTTGTAAACATCCCTTGTGCATTGAAAATATGAACAAAACAATGAAATCTTAAAAACAGAAAATACATACCTGTTTATTCCTGCCTGGCAGCTGTGACACCAACTGAAAGAACGCGACCCGGCCAGAAGCTGTTCCCACTGCCACCAAATCGTCAAAGCAGCCTAGCAGCTTCACCACAGTGATGGCCTCACTTTTTCCCTATTGGAGCAGAACAAAAAAAAACGTGTTCAAGAAACCAGTCTTGAACAAGGTGTCAGACTCGGGTCTAAGAGGGCCACAGTTCTGCTAAGTTTAGCATTGCACCGCATTATACACACCAGATTCTCCACATCAGCTAATTAGCAAGGCCTCCATGAGTACAATCTGGTGTTTTAGAAGAAGACAAAACACTCTGCAGGACTGTGACCCTCCAGTTTGACTTTGCTTTGGCTTATGTTGGTCATGTTGACAAAGAAGTGAAAATTATGGCTGTACCTCCAAGTTGTATTTGTTCATCTGGCTGACACGCCTGCAGTAAAGATACAGCATTCCAATACTGCTCCCCACTGCTATGTAGTCACTGTTGCTGTCCAAGGCTGTCAGATATACCAGAACTGAGCGGAAGCCTCTTTGGACTTTTGCAGGAATAGCATTGAGCAGGTAGTAGAGGGGACAGAACTCCCTCAGGGGCAGGGAAGGCGGATGGCTCGCCATGACTGTTGATGGCCAATGCAGTCTTCCGTGCACTATAAACAATAAGCAAAAGGAATTTTCACATGCACTTCAAAACATTATTTTAGAATTCCGAGTAATGAATCTTATGCATTTCAACAAATAGGTCTCGCTAATATCAGAACAATTATCCAGATTAATTAGAGAATACTCCTTTTACTGAAAAACAGGGATTTGTTTCCTGTATTCACATCAGTTAAATCAAAATAGATGCTGTTAAATATGACTCCTGTTACTTCTCACATTAGGTCTACTAATATTGATAAGAATAACATAAAACATACCAAATGATTGACTGTTTTATAATAAATTTATATTCACATATCATCAGTATTAACTCAAACCGTGTGTAAGGATGGTCAACCTTGCTCAGAGTACCTCAGTACCTCCACTACCTTCTGATGACAGGGGCAACTCCCTAGCCACCAGCTGCCCCCCACCTATTCCACTTACTGTAAAACACTATTCCAGTGTATGTGGACTGTCCTGAAGTTACTGAAGCATGAAAACACTAATGAAAACTCTTTCATGGCCTTCCATTTGTGGCTACTGGCCAAATCCTCATGAAACGAAAGATGAGATGCAAGCCATCCTGCTGCTGCCCATACATCTGTCATATGCTGACCAAAAATCTCAGAGACAGAAAGCCTATCCAATATCAGACAATATCAATAAAATAACAAGGCAGTCTGATCAGAGAGAGAGGGAGAGGGAGAGGGAGAGGGAGAGAGAGAGAGAGAGAGAGGTGTGGTGCACAGACAGAAAACAGAAAAACATTCATGCCATGTCAGGCCCACCAGTGT
>JBBJLR010000001.1:36122863-36136018 GCA_037577145.1 Brachypetersius gabonensis
AGAGAGAGAGAGAGAGAGAGAGAGAGAGAGAGAGAGAGAGAGAGAGAGAGAGAGAGAGAGAGAGAGAGAGAGGTGGACATGGAGAGACTGACCCTCCCATACAATGGGCTTTAGCAAAGTACACACAGTTGCTATGGGAATCATGGTAGAGTCAAAACAGACAGCTGTAATGGTGGTGACTGTGCAAAAGAGGGCAATTAACTGCAGAATGAAAATGGACTTGTTCTAAAAGAAAGCAAGAGATGTGTGCAGTGTTAACTTTGTATGGACTGTACTTTTGTGTGTGTCTCAGTAAACTGAGGCCATGCCAGCCACTGTGTTTATTGTTCCATCCTACCCTTCGCCTAGACCATGACTAATTCAGATTCAATTGCCCATTAGCTTTCATAACAATCGTTAAGATTAGAGACAGTCGTAGTGAAGACTCTGTAGATGGTAAAACACATGCTAACTATGTTTTCACTACGGATGACAACCTGTTTTTAGGAGGATGTAGACGAGGTCTGAAAAACACTGAAATGTTGAAATTATATGTTATTTTCCACTTATGTACAAATCTGATTTTCTGATAAAGTAGCATATTCTTAGCAAAGCTGGCCACAGAGGGCTATAAAAGCTAGCTAGGTTTGTTTACCAAGAGAAACCCAGCACAAGTCTTTTGTTTGGTTATGAGAAGCATTCACTCCCAGTCTCACAGCTGTGACAAACACACACACACACACACACACACACACACACACACACACACACACACTCGCGTAGTTCTGTGGTCAAGGGGAGGGACCTGAAATCCACCAGCACGCCATTACAAACCCAGTGAACTCTGTTTTCCATCCTTGCTGCTGGAATTCACTGTGCACACAATTTCTAGAGAAATAAAGGGCTACATACAAGAGCCTAGAAGGTGATACCATTCGGATGAACCAAGTCACTTTATTTTCTGCATAACAAACGGAGGCAAGAGCTTCCATTCACAGGTTTTGCTCTGCATTTCAAGGGACTAACTCAAACGCTAGCATGTAGTAAAAAGTCTCTGAGTGAAAGAAAGCGTCTCTGATATATAATAACATTTCTTGTCATTCTTTTCATCTTCATTTTTTTTTTCAAGAAGAGTCGACACCTCTCTCCAGGTTCAGCCGGCATGTGATGAACAGTAATGAGAGAAAAAGTTTTGCCCGCACCAGTGCTGCTGTGAGACTGCGCATGCCTCCAGAGTGAGGTGATAAAAAGCTAATGCCTGCAGGCTGCACTCAGTCCTCTTCAGCGAGGGGCTTTATGGAGGCTGCTGGATGGCAAACCAAGACATCAAATTACCAGGTTTCATGTGTCTCGCTTTGATAAGGAACAGTTTTGAGGGGAAGAAACCAGGCAGAGGAGAAGGTGGGGGTGTCTAGGCGAATCGAGGGATTAAACCAAGGAACTTGTGCCGGGTTTGTGGATGAATATGTTATTTCTACTCCCGCGATGGATCCATCCTAAGCACTGCAAGGGTTTGGGTATTATTCCGGAATAGATTTTGTAGCGTCATGTTATAGAATGTTTACTGGATTTAGCAAATGTTCTTATTCAGAGCAAAAAGAAAAAATGTCATTTTAAAGAAAAGAAGATTCCTTGATCCAAAGATACAAATTGTTGACCTCCCCTTTAACAAAATATTTTCATCTGCACCAACCGAGGCAAATGTTTACAACCTCCCAGTGTCTAGAACCACCACAGCATAAGTGCAATTACAGAACATTGTTACATGTGTAAGATTAGTTAGCATTTAAAATCATGTATCTTCAGTCATCGACTAAATACTAAATAGAATGAAGCAACAATGTTAACTGGTTCTTCACAATGACATCAAGGCTTTGTGCAGATATGGACAGAATGACCTCTGAATTCTCAAAAGGGGAGACAATATGATGGTAAGGAGTTCTAGTTGCAGGGATATATAGCTGCTTAGTGTTTTCTAGGATTCAGTTTCGAGGCTTGATTAACCTCTTTAACTCTTTTTATTCCTATTTGTTCTGAACAATGCTCAAATACCCTGAAAATACACTCTCCTTTTCTCCACCCCTCCACTAGCTGTTGTTTCTCTTTGACAGTGCTGATTTACTCCAGGCTTGGACCATAGCCAGCTCCTCTCAAACAATCACCAGAGTAGTTGTGCTACTCCAGCCAAGACCTGATAGCAATAAACAAAGTTGTAGATTTTGCGCAATCCTCACCCCCTCAGGTCCTGACAGCTGTGGAACACCCTCCCTCCCTTTACCCTCCCTCCCTCCCTCCCTTTACCCGCATGCACCTCTGCTTCCCTCCACTTTCACCTCTTCAACTAACAACAACCATTAGTACAACTTCACGTGAAAATAGATGTGCTCTGAGTGCCATTACATGTTGCATGACTTCCCACATTAAGGTTTAAAGGAAAAAAAGAATTCTGTTGTGTCAGTGACCAAAATCACTGTAACAGTTTGTTAAAACTGCATTAAGTCCCATCATGGAGATATGAAAAGATAACATTTCCATTGATACATCTCCCTTTTCTGTGTATTAAGTACCATCAGTACTTTTTGACTCAAAAGCTTTGCAAAGAAAAAGACCAATAGAATCCCTGTAAAAAACAGCAGAGTATCTGCATGAACCGCAGAGCAGCAAGTCGCTGATTCGCTGCTAGCCCTCTGATCTATTTGGCTTATTTTATTTTAACAACTCATTTGATTTCCTGATTCTTACATAGTTTTTTGTGTGAATGTTAATTTTAATACTGATTTACTGGAGCATTTACTCTGTTACAACTTAACATCACCACAGTTTACATTTGCAGCATCTAGCAGACACCTTTATCCAAAGACTCCTGGAGCAACATGAGGTGAAGGGTCTTGCTCAGATGCCCAATAATGTCATGCTTTGACCTTTTGGTCCAGAGCAAAGGGTCCTACCCACTCATTCACCTGAGGAAAAATATTATAAGATAAAAAACAGCCTGGATTTATATCCATCCACACCACAAAGGCATAATAACCTCACACTTCTATGTTAAAAAACATCACCGTGGGCCAGCATGCGGTCATCCTTTTTTTTTTTAAGGGAAAGTGATCATTCTGTCAAACACACCACAGCACACGGTGTGAACAGCATCAAATTCTACCTCTACATTTAACCCATTCACCAAGTGATGCAGGGGGCAGCAGGAACACGGCGCCCGGGGAGCGGAGTGTGGTGACGGGTCCTTGCTCAGGGTCCCTCAGGGTGCTTAGCAGTCCTGGGAATTGAACCCATAATCTCCTGATTGCAGGTGGAATGCCCAAACCACTAGGCCACCAGGAGTGTGTAGGAGTGTGTGCCAGTAACCTACAAAAGAGAAGTAATCAGTGAATAAAATAATGAGGAAATCCAAGTGATGTTTCATTTCTTGCATAGTGAAAATGAAGCATTGTTTATAATTCATCACATCTAACACATATTTATACATCTGAGTGAAAATATAATTGATTCAAATTCAATGATAATTTTACCAAACATCTTATTTTTTATTGTGCAGAAAAACAATGGGGTAAAAGAAAACAAGTACATGAGACTTGAAATATAAAACATTACATTCCATATCAAGGTTAGCAGCGCAGCTCGTCTGTACAGATCTAACATCAGGAGCATGTTCTTGGGACAGTATGACACCAGTGTGTGTGTCAGTGAATGCAGATCTCGAGGGAAATCGCTCCTCATGGCAGGAGACGACTCGGGTTTGTTTTGTTCTGATTGTCCCCACCATTGTCAGTTTTTTGGAGTAGCTCTTGACCCGGTGCGTAACTGGTAAGAATTGTTGCAGGTAATGTTGTGTCCTAGTCCTGCTGTCATTTCAAGGGCCTGGACTGTAATTGAGTGGCAGGTGCTCCACCTACTTCTTGATGTAGTTTCATTCTTTCATCTGTAGACACCGCACAAAATCAGCACACCAATGCCAGTCTGGTCTACTTTCCTCCAGGCGTCTCCATAAACTCCTCTCCCTTCAGTTTGTCCTCTTCATGACTATGGATGGTTAGGATTGAGTCTGTGAGGAAGAGTTGGAAACGATCATTTATGTTACCTTACTTTACCCAGGATATAGCATGCCTCGTCACGCCTGGGGTCATCCTAACGACATTTTCAGATCAAACCCGGCCTCTTGTCTCAGGTGGGGATGACATCTAGGAAAAATTCCCATTTTTGGCCTGAAATATCACAAGATGGATTTTTTTCCTCATCACTGGATTCATCTCCCTGCTCTGGATTATACTCTGTGTCATCCTCGATCTCTGATATTTCCTCTGAAGTGTCCTCACTGTCAACTTTCTGGCTTCTCTCCTGATCAGAGCCATATTCAGAGATGACAATCACACACAGCATAGCGCTCAGCTGCCACAGAATGGTGGGGTGTGGGAAGGTTCTCAAACTCTATTTTATACACTAATCATAGTCTTACTAAGAAAATGACAAGCCATTTTTGACCCAGAACACCATGAGTGTTTGTAAGTTCAATTCAAAATGTAATAAGA
The DNA here is from genome assembly GCA_037577145.1 of Brachypetersius gabonensis. NCBI lineage: Eukaryota > Metazoa > Chordata > Actinopteri > Characiformes > Alestidae > Brachypetersius > Brachypetersius gabonensis. The sequence goes on from JBBJLR010000001.1 coordinate 36,127,384, forward strand.
ATTTTCAAATAATTTTATGCATTCCTGTGCCTTACAACAAATAATAACTGCATTTTCTAGAGAGACAATTTGAAAATCTGTCAGATTTGACCGGAACTCAACCAAAGGTTAATTCAGTGCAATTACGCCTTTATCTGAATGAACTTCTCTGAATCACACACAATGTTTTTAACAGTACGATAGATTTCACACTTTTCTTCTACAGATCTACAGATCCTTCTTTTTCCCCGTATTGCATAAAGACTTGCTTAATATCAAACCTGTCTGAGATTAATATCAGTGATCCAAACAGACGGGAGAAACAATGCATTAGAACTCCTGTTCACTGGAGTACTGAGTCCTGGCTTTTGGTTTCTCCCAGTTCGTTTCTCCTTTTCCTGGTGTTTCACTGTTTTCTACTGTCCAGCCAGACCCGAAAAGCATTGTCCATTCACCAGCATATTTGGTATGCTGCTTTCATTTGTCCTGTGTTTCTCCCTTATGGATCATTTCCTGCTTTGGGATGGGTCCCACAAGCAGAGCCTTATGTCTCACTGAACATCTACACTATCTTAATATGGTCTGATTTAAAGAACAGCCTGTGTTCCATTACAGGAACCAGCAGCTTAGGTTAAACATTTTACTTCATTCACATTGTTGTGAGAGAGAGCTTTGTAATTTTCATCTCATCCTCTTTTATTTCCTGCCATTTTTATTAAAAACAGTATTTCCTCCAACAACAAAGACATTCTCACTTGAAACAAAGTGGTATGCATCTGCAATTGAGGGTATCTTTGTTGCTAGCTACTGAAAGCATAAAAAGTGTAGTTTTTGTCAGGATGCATACAAGTGAAAAGGAATGGTAGCGGGCCAATCTGATTGTAACTGATATACAACAAAATTCAAATAGCAGTGGTCACCTTAGCCTGCCAAAGACAATCTGTGTGTTTCTATGGATGTAGCCTCTGAGACTGAGACTATGCTTCAAGTGACACCACTGACATTATCAATGATCTGTTACAGTGTGACCTTAATGACACCTACCATTACGGAGGCAAAACAATATACAGTAAACCCCCAGTTTTCCGTGGATCAGGAGTCGCGGATTCAGTCACATACAGATTTTTTTTTAGAACCGAACTCATAGTTTTACAAGGAAATCCCCACAAAAATGCTGTAGCCGACCTAGAAGCACTTTTTTCAAATTCCACACCAGGGTTGAGCCCACGTGCGATATCTCCGCGGTGCATGCACTGAGACACTTCAAGCTCCACAGTTCGTTTATCTCCACGAGACCTTTCCAACGACCCCTCATTTGTATTTTTAGCCCGAGTAGATGAGGGGTTATTCCACGAAAACCGTTCACCTCGCCGCAGTGTCCCAATACTTTTGTCCAGCAACCTTCCGAGTAGCATATCTCGGCGGGGAATTTAAATTAAAAGGTGTATACGGGTTTACCTTTACATTTAAGCGGAGTTTAAAATGAAATTGTGTTCTGGGTGTATACTTGGGGCATGTTTAGGGTTTACACTATAAAAATACGCATATTGACATTTTTTACCAAAACACAACTATGTGGTTTTTCACTATACACGGGTGCTCTTGGAACGTGACCCCCGCGAAAAGCATGAGGGATTCCTGTACTCAAGAGTCAACACAAAAACAGCACAACCACTTCAGCTTGATTTGAATTGATTCAAACTATTTTGTTTTTATATTGCGAACATGTGCCGGTTACTGAAATGAGGGTGTGTTAGCACTGCAGTCTTTACTGGTCTAATATGTGACTGAGAGATCAGTGGAAGTCTGAGTCAGTTACACCTCAATTACTGTTTTAGTGCCTTGTTGTGACACGACAGGTGATTATGTCACAGGCTTAGCATTATGCCATGTTGTAATCCACTTTGAAAAGCAGAGGCAAAACATACCATCATCCAGCACAACAAGATTAGCATGATCAGGAGCTAGTGCACTGGTTAAATGACAATGATTTATCCTCCAAGGAGATGCTGAAAACATTGAGCTTTGAGTATGTGTCAGATATATCTTGTAACAATCATTATTCATGTTTGTAAACACTGTATATTTTTAGCTAACAAAGCGTGTCATCACTGCTTACAGGCTGTTTGTTGATGCATGATAGTTAGACTTGTAACTCTCATTATTTGGAAAAATAGCGTCACATAGGGCTCAGAGAATGAGGCGCAGACTCAGGGTTCCTTTTTTATTAGACTCACTTTATGTACAAGAACCAAACATAAACAAGGCATGAGGCCAAATAACAAAGAACATTCAACACTGGCAAACCTAACACAAGACGACGGTTTAAAGAAACACATGGAGACGGTGGACCGACGCAAGGGCATGAACTAAGGCAGCTTAAATACAAACAAGACTAGGGCATGAACCAATGAGAACAGATAATCACTTAACATGAATACAAGACAGCTGACAGAAGACATGAACTTAGCCACTAAGAACATAGACATTAACTTTCAAAATAAGAGTCTCACACAATATAAAGAATGGCAGCCTCTAGCGGCTGTTGTCTGTGGACGTTACAGTACTCCCCTTCCTATGCTGCAACCACTTGTCCGTTGTGGTCTAGGTCCCTATAGCGACACGGAGAAGAGTATATTCTTGGTATATTCGAGTCAGACCTGTTGTCCTGCCTGGAATGATGGCCTTAGCCTGTGCCAGCAGTCTGCAACCTTCTGCTGTTTGCTAGCCCTCTGGAGGGCCCTACAGATTTCTTCCACACTTCACTGCAGCACTGAATAAAGGGCTCTTACATCTGCCTCCTGGTAAGGAAAAAGGGATGGAGCATACCCAAACTGGCACTTGAATGGGGACATCTCGAGTGAGGCCTGCCACAGGGTGTTGTGGGCATACCTCAGGTACTGGGTTTTCTCCAGCTACTAGGCAGGGGGTGGAGCAGTCCTGCAGGCTTGGCATTGGGTCCTTTACTGCTCACACACACCTGGAAGTCCTGAATGGAAGTCCCTGTCCATACGGGGCCACCAGTACTATCTATGAAGGAACTCCAAGTCGTGGGCAACCCCTGGGTGGGCAATACAAATGTGGCCCCAGTGAAGTAAGGTGGGACACAGCCAATCCACCAGCAACTTCATTGGTTGGGTCCACACTTAGTCTGCTATTGGGACCAGAAAAGCTGGCCAGTGTAATGTACTGATTTGTGCAATTGTGCTGATAGAAGCTTCTGGTTTCTGGAGGTTTCTGATTGTTGAAGAAATCAGCAAAGTCCCAGTACTTGCGGTCTGCCCAGTAGATAAGGAGAAGTCTGTTTATGAGATTCAGCTAAACCCCAAACAGTATCTCTTACACTGGGGTCCCCAGGCCTGCCTGCTACCCCAGATTGGACAAAGGCCTTGAGGCATTCCTCATCGTTCGGGTCCAGGTCTAGGGAGGCCATGAAGAAAACTCCAGAGTGCTAGGAAACTAAGTGAGGACTGTCCACAGGTCGCTGGTCCTGCATTGGGCATTTGAAGTAAGATATGTTATATGTATATTGTACATGTTTACATGGAATGGATACATGTATATCTTAGTGCTATCTTATGCTTCATTATATGATTACTCACGTGTGAAGTGCACTTCACTTTCGCTTGTTACTAACATACAATAGCCATTCCCATGTAGAAGGTAGCAAATCATTTTTTAAACGAAAAGTGGAAGTGTAGCAGTTGGTGGTCTAGTGGTAAGGGCATTCACCCTGCAATCAGGAAGACTGGTAAGCACCTCTGAGGTCCCCTGAGCAAGGTACCGTCCCCACACTCTGCTCCCCGGGCACCGTGTTCCTGCTGCCCCCTGCTTCACTTGGTGAATGGGTTTCATGCAGAGGAAGAATTTCGTGCTGTTCACACCGTGTGCTGTGGTGTGTTCACGTATGACAGAACGACACTTCAGGGATCCAATTAGTTTATCTAACATAACCCATGGATACTCAGAGATTTTCACCAGTTGACCTTCATTCAACAGACTTATGGTTGGCATTAACTTCTACTTTCCGGAACACACCTGTCGTTTTGAAGATGCTCTGACCAGTCAACAAAGTATCACAGTTTGGCCCTTGACAAAATCACTCAAATCCTTTCTCCTACCCATATGTGTAGAAATAAATCTATTTAATCTGTTTAGTTTTCAATCAACCTTAAAGATTCAATATATAAGCATATATATATAAAAAATATATATTTTTATGGTCAAACACTTAAGGGGTCTGACCACATACTGTAGATGGCAGAGCTTCTGAAGTCTGTGCCACTGCTGATTACAAACACTTAAAACCAACAAAGAGCCAGACAGTTTGTGAATGTACTCAAACTCACAGCATATTTGTTGTTTGAAGAGTTTTCTAAGCTCCTGTTCCTTTAAGAGGACAGACATTGGCCACTTGATTGATATGTGTAATATAGAACTATACGTATATTACTTAAGGATTAGTGCAAGAGCTCATCTGATAGATCCAGTGATAAAAGCAGAAGTATTTCATGTTTTACTGAGAAGTCTGCAGGTTAAGCTTATGTGGTCAGACTCTCTGTCTCACTGACTTGAGGCTGTCTGCTGCAGAATTCGGTGGTTTTCTTCTTAACAGGCTCAAGGTCTTTCAGGGGGCACTAGCTTTCAGAGAGGTTTGAAATGTCAGCAGTTTTAGCATGGCAGTGTGCATTGATAACTTTGTAAAAAATAAAAATGTATGTAAAAAGTGAGTTTAATAATGGACTGATAATATATTATATATATTAGTATACCTACATTCTTAGATGAGTAAATTCTTAATGTATTTGGTGGTTACCCTGCAGGGGTTGTTTTGATGAGCCAAACAGAGACACATAGTGGAGAGACTGTGGTTCCAACAGATCAGTGAGGTTTATGTTCCTGGGCTGGTCACTGACTGAAGCCAAAGGCATGGAAAGGTATTGGTTACACTATTGCTCTGCAGAATACAGTGTCTGAAAACTGCTTCTCACTGAAAGACAATATAATAAACATCAGTACTGACCATAGGGAAACTGGACAAGGTAAGGTTTAAGAAATCTCATTCATTCAGCTGCCCATGATGCAATGTATAGCTCTGTAATGCTTGCCCCTATTTTTCCAGATCGGTACACTTCCCTTCCCTACTGTCTGACATGACTGCTGTGTTTTCAGTGTATACATATTAAGTGCAAGTCCTGTTTTTACGAGATGAGAACAAATAATTAAGAGCACTGCAAATGCTGAGCCAAAACAGGAGATAAGACTGGGTGTAAATAATCATATTTCACTGTCAGGAGCTAGGAAATCAGGCACAAGACTATTATTTTGGCAACCACTGACCTGTCATAATTCTCTAAGCTTTGACAAGATTAGAGAGGCTCTGATAAGCCTGTCCGTGCTGGGGGTGTTTTAAACAATAACTTTCTTAGCTTATGGGCCTGCCATTTGCTGACATGGCCTCTTCTTAGGTCCAGCAACTTCTGGTTCTAAAACAAATAGACGTATGTTCAGGATATTGGTGTTAGATCAGTTCAGTCAATTCAGCAACCTGGATTTGTTCATTTGAAGGCAGCAGCAGGCCTAATTATGTACATTTTTATTTCAGGGAATCATAGTGCCATGGTAAGTGGCCTCTTCAAATCCTGCTAGAGTAGTCTTATAAGCCATTGTTACATTTTTGTTCTAAATGTAACGCTTAACATCCTTCAACGCAAAAAGGAAAATTATACAGTCAGGAATTTCAGATGGTGAGCAGGACATGCCACTATTTAAAGGCCTGTGTATTACTAGTTGTGCAAATTATTACCAATGACTCATGGGTAGTCACAATTTTATAATATACTAGGCCACTAACTTGTTTAACACTTAGCAATGGCAAGGCAACAAGCAAAACACATTGTAAATTTATATGCATTAAATATAACTTTCCTATGTAATCCTCATAATTCTTAGTTTTTTCCAATAAAATCAGTGAGACACTGCTCACCTCTCACAACGGCAGGTTGTTAGTAGGATAAGAGATCATGTACACAAAAAAGCCAAGCTGTTATCATTTACAGTCCCATTTATTGCTGTCAGCCAGTCGGGAACAGCAGTCACTGGAACACAGTATACACCTCATCCAGTTTGTTTCCACTGTTTTTCTCCCAGGCATTACAGTTTTATGTCTGATAAACACTTCAAAGGCGTTCTGCATGCTCTAGCAGATCTGGCTGCTGCTTCTTTGCATGTTGTGCACATTAAAACCATTAATAAATCAGGGGCCCTGATTAACCTGATGATCCACTACACTGGCAGGGTTTCATTTATCAGGAAAAACATTTCAGAATTGCTGCCTGAAGCCAATAAAGCTTAGCTTTGCTAGTATTCTAGATAGCTTTTGAAATGTAGTTAGTGAGTGGTTTTACCTAAAAGGGATCAAAACTGATGTCTCATTGTGGAACACAATTATGCTGTTTGAAGCAATTAGAATGTTTTGTCATTAAAAATGCATTTTGCCACAGAATACGTTTTTGTACCGTCTATAGTCACGTTTTATTATACAATCTGTAAAAACCTTTCTGCAGTACAGCTATAGATTATTTGCCTAAGGTACAAATTTTATTTATTGAAGCTTATATGTAGTCTTCAGTAATGCTTTCTAAATGTGTCTCACACAGATACCATTGCAACGCTCTTCACTAACCATGGCTTTGGCTCAAATCCTTCATTTTGACTGGCATCTGATTCAGGCTGGTAGACTTTCCTTTGTCTTTCTGTACTTCTCATGCATTGCGTGAGCCCAATAATGGTTTATAAAATGGCAGTAATCTATGGATTTTATTTACAACAGTGTGATTTTAGTTTGAAAATTGCCACATTTAGTTTGAGAAAAAAAAATATTCTCAAATGAGCAAAAAAAAAAAACCCACTAAACTGTTCTTTTAGAGTTACAAACAATAGCCACTGACTCCACTGAGTTATTTTCTGGACTTTGGGGGGTTGGCAATTAGACTGTGACTGGTCTTGGCTACATTCCAGAAGTCTAATACATGGTGTCTATTGCCACATACAATGGACATGGCTACACTAAAGCCAGCCTGACAGTCCCACAACCTCTGCAACCCCTCTCTCTTTATGGCATGGTTTGGATTTAAAGGCTGCAGGCATGGCTGTTATTAGGTTGTTTAGCCTTTTTTTACATAGTTAATCATGCTAGCATGGAAAACAAACTCAGCCGTGGGTGAATCAAGCCCCGGTTCGATGGGACAAATTTATTTGTTTATCCAAAGGGGACTCAAGGTTCTCTCCACAGTGCTAGCAGCAGGGGTTGTTTAGACAGGAAGAAAAAGGTGAAAAAAGAGGTTTCCATAGAGAGGTTTTCGTGGATTGAGGAGTTTGTGTGTTTTGTTTTTATCGTGCATGATCCTGTTTAGCTTACTACAATGCATTGTATTTGTGAATCCTGATAACAGATGAGTTATACTACTAGTAAACTCTTGAAAACAAGTAAAACAGCTTTACTAAAGACAGTATGATCATCCCAAACCTTCTAAAGCCTGCTCTTCTTGTCTTAGCATGCATCCACTGTGGGTATAGTTTACACTAAAATACTGTCCTGCACGGAGACTGTCCTCCAACCACGACCAAGTTTGAGCTTTTTGGCACAGGCAGCCAGATTTTGATTTCATACCATATAAGATTCCATTCTCTGTAGCCATCTTTTCTTGTCTGCCAGACGTGCCGTGAGTGTGTGAGGTCAGTAAGCCCGCAGCATCCTGTCCCTGTGTAAGTTGCAGTGGCACTTTTGCATGTTGTGAAAAGGAAAGGCTTCTTTGGTGGAACTGGAGAAATGGGGACCCCAAGACATTACTATACTTTGTAGTTTTCAAACTATGATCTTTGGAATTTTCTTTTACTTCTCTTAAGATGCTCAACTCACTTTTGCAGCTCCCAAGACTGCTAAAGTCACCCCTGAGCAAGGTACCGTCCCCACACACTGCTCCCCAGGCGCCGTGTCACCGGCTGCCCGCTGCTTCTCTTGGTGAATGGATTAGAGGAAGCAGAGGAAGAATTGTGTGCTGTGGTGTGTTGATGTATGTGTTCACACTTTACTTTACACTTTACTTTACACTTTACTTTACACTTTACTTTACACTTTACTTTACACTTTACTTACACACTTTGGCAGTGGAATACTGTTTAATAAATGCACTGTGCTGAGGACATTTGGACCCTGTGTCACCTCCTGTTTATACCTCAGTGAAACAGGAAATTTCATTAAGGCCAATCTAAAGTTTAATATACATGGGGTCATACTTCATTTACAATTTTTAACTCTAATTTCTGGAGGTGCAAAGTTGTAATTTTGTTTTACGAATGTATTTTTGTATTTTTCACAAATGGTTGCTTTGTTTTCTGACTAAACCAAAGAGAGAGAAAATGAAAAGAGAAAATTGGCTGTGAATGTACACTGATGTACACTGATGTATACTGATGTATATATCGATGTATACATCAATATACATCAGTATACATCAATATACATCAGTATGCATCAGTATGCATCAGTATAGATCAAAATACATCAATATTAGGGCTGTCAGTCGATTAAAATATTTAATCGCGATTAATCTCATGTTTGCCATAGTTAACTCGTGATTAATCGCACCTTTAA
>JBBJLR010000001.1:36166088-36200662 GCA_037577145.1 Brachypetersius gabonensis
AGTTGGTCTGGATTGGTCTAATTCGCCAGTTGGTCTGGGTTGGTCTAATTCGCCAGTTGGTCTGGGTTGGTCTAATTAGGCAGCTTTTTTCACTCCAGTTTTATTCTACTTGTACCCACTGCATACTTACTTTCTTATTTTTTGCTGGCAACACTGTTACCTGACATACTCTTCAGCAGTTCTGAACCTTTGTAACCCATTTATTTTCTTGAATTTCTCTTTGGATACAATCCAATCCAAAAGCTGTTTTCATCCACAGGCTTCCTGATCACTACTAGTTCTTTGGATTTTGCACCATGAAGTGCTACATAGAGGTTAGAGGTGACTCGCTATTCAGCACAATTAATCATGTATAGTTATGCCATGACCTTTTGGTACATGTGTAGCAGTGGGTTTCAAACAGAACGGGGGAGTGGTGAGGGCCCAGTGGGTAGGATACTTGCCTCTCGACCAAGATGTCAGAGATTTGAATACTACCTTCAGCATTCCACCACTGGGCTCCTGAGCAAGACCCTTAACCATAAGTTGCTCCAGGGAGACTGTCCCGTATTGTTAAGAAATGGAAGTCACTTTTGATGAAAGCTACTGCTAAATGGCATCAAAGTAGCCGTATTAATGTAGTGTAGCCTGTAATGTGTGTCCAGCCAATGAAATTCATGTACCCCTAATTACCTGCAAACCCTTGTGTGTGAAAATGTTTTACCCTTTTCAATACTCCATGATACAATGAGTGAACTGCTGCTGCTTGGGACTGAATGAACAAGCAGCTGAACAAGACTGTTTGTTTTCCACATTGAGTACACAGTGCAGTGGATGGAGAACAGGAAGTACAGGGATCTCTGGTGTGTGTATGTGTGAGTGTGTTCTCACGCTCAGGTGGATAGGATGCATAAAACTGTCAGTGAGAGGCAGAGTTAGATCTGATGACAGGAACAGTTCTGCCAGCCTGCAACCTGATCTCTCTCTCTCTGTCTCTCTCTCTCTCTCTCTCTCTGTCTCTCTCTCTCTCTTTCTTTCTCTCTCTGTCTCTCTCTGTCTGTACACTGCTGCAACCACTTAGAGGTAGAAGGTGTTTATGACGGCAACTGTTACTTAACATCTCATTTTAACCCCCTCTGTCTGTCTGTGTGTTTTTTCAGTGGAGCTGAAATGTGCTGGGATCACATGCCCGACTCTACCCTCGACTGACTGCCCACTTGATTCAATACTGACCCGCAGCTACACGCCCCCTGGAGGCTGCTGCCCTATATTACCACCCCAGTGCACCTGTGGTCAGTGTCCGCCCCAGCCAGAATGTCCCAGTGGACACAGGGCAGCGATCATTAACGAGGCCACCGGTGCACCGGGCAACTGCTGCCACACCTACGACTGCCTGAGAGGTAAGACTGCCACAGAAACTTCTATGCATCTATACAGTTTGGTATCTTTTGGTAAGATTACATCGTCCACTTACTTTACCTGCAAGACCTGAATTATACACTACATGTCCTAAAGGTTGTAGAAGGCTATGTGTATTAATAGGGATTTGGCCCCTGCAGTGACAGACCCTACTTTTTTGGGATGGCTTTAGACTACATGCAACATTGCCTACAGCCACAAGAGCACTAGTGAGTTCAGGTGCAGACGTTTCATGATTAGATCTGGATAACAAATACCACTCCAAATCATTTCTCCATCACCCCAGAGAACGTAGTTTTACCGCTCCGTAGGCCAGTGCTGGGGATATTCAACATGAAATATTCATTTGGGCCAGCAGCAATTCAACTCTAAACAGAACATTTTACAGTAACAAAGCAGCCTTACAGAGTCCAGGTCCGAGCCCCTAGTGAGCGAGCCAAAGGTGATAGAGGTGAGGAAAAACTCCCTAAAGCTGGAGGAAGAAACCTCCAGAGGAACCAAGACTCCAAAGGGGAACCATCCTCATCTGCTCAAACTGGAGTGAGAGAAAAATAGTCTCTGTGGAGACTAACAATAGAAGACCTTTGTATACAGAAGCTGCAGAACTGATTAGCCATCTGGCTAAAAGAGTAGGTACAAGAGTCTGACCTGGTTCAGAAAGGCAGAAAGGCTGGAGAATTATACAAAGCAAGCCAGATGTTTTTCCTAGAGGAAGAACCCACCCATTTTTAAAGTGGAAGTGAAGTGAAAAGGTGAAAGTTACCATTTCACACTTTCACACCACAGCACACAGTGTGAACAGCACAAAATTCCTCCCCTGCATTTAACCCTTTCACCAAGTGAAGCAGCAGGCAGCCAGGAACACCGCGCTCGGGGGTCAGTGTGTGGGGACGGTACCTTAAAAGGTCTTACCTTAAAAAGGCAGACAAAACTAGATCATTTTTGCCAATGTTATGAAAAATACCTTGACAGTATAGACTGCTGCGCTGTGTAGAATAAATTAAAATATTATTGAAGGAAAATGGGTATCTAACAAGCTGCATGGCAGAGGCAGATGCTCTAAGTGTGCTGAGGTGCTTCTTTCCATGTATGTTTTGAAACTGGGGAAACCAGTGGTGCTGTCATGCAATAGCGGATGCTCCTCCACTGCTGACAATCAGCTACATCTATAAGAAGCTTTAAAAACCCAGGTAAAATGTAATCCACAGCAATAAGTCCATTCTTCTGGAGGTGACTGTGTAGTGAGAGTGCCAGAAGCAGAAAACACAATGCAGAGAGAGTTGGAAACAGAGACAGATGTTGTAGATGCTAGACAGGGCAAAGGAGGCGGAGGGAAAGTGTGAGAAGTGGAGTGCCTGGAAGTTAAAAGAGAACAAGAAAGACAAAAGGAAAGAAAGAGTGTGTAGAAAGCTGCTTTTACACGGAGAAGGGGGCTTCACCCTCAGTGTGTACTTTGTGCTAGCGTCAAATATTCCCTGTTTTACCAACAGTCCAAATTCCCATTCTGGCCTCTTGGCCCTGCTGTAAATGTGTGCCATGTCCCGGAACTAATGGACTTAACAAGGAAGCCGGGCGGACAGAGGAAAAAACTGCTTAGGCTACCAGTTGCGTTCCAAGCGGCAGAGCGGAGTCAAAGGCTTCGCTTGTCTGCTCATGCACACACACACACATACACAAATACACACACACACGTCCAAGTGGGGAAGTGCAGGGGGTTCATCGAGGGCTGTGTGTGTAGACATGTGTCTCCATGCATGTGTGGGAGAGGGTGAGAGACTGAGGGATGTGAGAGAGAGGGAGCATGAAAGTGTAAATGTGGATGGCAGGGCTGCGAGTGGCGGCAGTGGGGGCAAAGGGGATCAGTATTTTGATAACAAGTGTCTGCTTCTTTCAGCAAGGCCGAGAGATTTTGTGCCCTTTTTGGTCTTCACTAGTGGTTAGCTTCTGCATAACTGAGTCCTGTTTCAGAGAGAGAGAGAACGTAGGGAAGACAGAGAACTCATGAGGGAGGCACCTGACAATCATGGAGGGAGGTACTTTGTATACAGATAGTACAGATGAACCTGAAGCGTTCAGGTTGGAATGTCCTTCTGATTTTTAAATAATTACTTGGGATCACACCGTCGGCCAGTGTCTCTGCTCAAGGATCAGGCCAGTCTGGCACATTTTTTTTGCTTGCCTATTAGGTTAGTGGGTCTGCCAGGACTGCGGTGGGAGTATCCCCGGAATCTGATTCAGTTCTGCCTCTCTGTAGTAATGGCCCTTAAAGCTGGGTGAGAGAGTTTGTGAGGAAGAGTTGCAAAGTAAGCCCTGGCACTGTACTGTATTAGGAAAGTGTCCTCCAGGTGATCAGTATGGAGGAGAGTGAATGCAGATTTACAGCTGAGACAGTATTCTGTTGTCTATTGCATTCCTTAACTACAGCCAGTTGCTGTTAAAAATAGGGCCTTCTTGTCAGAGAAGTTTTGTTTTGTGTTAAGTTTAAAGTCTTCATCTGCAATTCAGCTTTATGTTACATGTCATTCCTGCACCAAAATAAATATAGGAATGTGTTTTTTAATTATCGCCAATATGTTTTGTGATATTTGTGTGCATATTAAAACACAAGTTTGGTTACTGCCTGCTTTTCACAAACAGTACTGTTCTGTGACAGTTGTGTTGTACAACAAACTTATCTGTCACAGTACAGTACTGAGGGTGAAGCCCCCTTTTCTGTGAAAAAGCCCCCTTCTCTGTGTAAAAGCAGCTCTCTACACACTTTCTTTCCTTTTGTCTTTCTTGTTCTCTTTTAACTTCCAGGCACTCCACTTCTCACACTTTCCTTCTGCCTCCTTTGCCCTGTCTAGCATCTACTCAACATAGAAGGGTGTGTAAATGTACAAACACATTATTGTCACTGCAATACAGTGAGTAATACATTTTATAAGTCAACAGCAAATTACTGTTATTTGATACTCTTGGCTAGATCTTTGTATACGTTTGACCCCCTGACACCGCATGATAATGTCAGGAATGTTTGTTTGTTAGTTTGTTTGTGGCCTGGTGGTTTAGGGAGTTGTCCATGCAGTTGGAAGGTTATAGGTTTGAATCACAGGCATCACTGAAGTATCCTTGGGCAGGGTACCGTCCATGCACACTGCTCCCCTGGCATCACACTGATGGCTGCCCACTGCTTCCTTTGGTGAATAGGTTAAACGTAGAGATAATTTCACACTTTTCACGCTGTGTGCTGTGGTGTGTTCATGCATGACTGTAAGGGCTCTTTTTACTAATTTACAGAATACTAACTTTGTTACAGGCACTGTAGACTCTATAATATGTCTCTGCTGTAAGGTCTATAGAGAGGCCCCATTGTATCTTTATCACTGATGAAAGTTCCTGATTGCTGAGCTAGATAAGCATGAAACTTTCATTAATGGGTTTATACTTCCCCTCCAGCTAATTGTTTATTGTTCATTATGGTGAACAATGCTGATTAACGTTTTGCCCTGGAAAGAGAGAGAAAAATGGAAAGGCAAAGAAAAACAACCTGAAACCAGGAGGCATGACTGGAATCCCTGTCTGCAGCACCAGTCCGTGCTCAGGATTAACGTCCATAAACACTGCGGAAATCACATGCACGCATCCCGTCACATGACTTCCCTTAGAAGTCGCGTTATGTTAATGAATCACAGCGGTGTCCTTTGACTCCGGCTTTGATTTTGGTTCGCTCTGCTAGCTCACGCCTCACGTCGGGTCAAGGAAGCGCGGGAGGAGAGAAGAATAAAAGAGGCAAATCCTCTCTTTATTTTCGACTGGCTTGGTCCACCTGCTTTGTATTAGCCTGTAAAAAACTGGGTTGCGCAGTCAGACCTGCTTTTTCACTCTGTTGTAGAAGTATGGTCCACAGATGCCGATGTTGCCACAGAAAGCATTGACAGCTTTGTGCAAGGACATATCTGGTAGTCTACACTCTTATACTTCGATGTTTATGCTGAGTTTAACTTCTGAAAAAGTCTGAAACCTACCTAAAAAAATGCACTGCATCCAGTCTGTGAAGAAATGTTGTTTACCCTAGTTAGGTAGATCTCCAGAAGGTGTGTTGGTGACCACTGCTTCATGGCCAGTTGAATGGTATTCCTTCTGTCTCCTATATATTTAACATAAAATCTCTTGTGCTGCTATGTGATGATGCTCAGTGTTTGAGTAGACTAGTAGATATTTTTCAGGCACATTCAAAAGCACATTTTTGAGCATAATGTACGTGTGATTTATGTGAAAGTTTCTACATGAATCAAGTTGACTGTTATTACTCTACTGCTAGGAAAAATGAACTATCCCCGACCTCTTGAACTGCACATTGACATGAATGGCATGCTATTGAAAAACAATAGGTTTTTACTATGAAGACTACAGTGTAACCCAAGCACTTTTACGATAAAGATGAAAGTGTAAAGGCCATCATTTCAGATTTATGTCAAGACAGGCATAGAGAAGCAGATCACCAACTTTGCAGAAAGCAAGGCCAAGTTAATTACTGTTTTCTGTTACGTGTTTTTTTTAACATATGACTATGTACCCAAAACTAATACTTTGCAGGCGGCGGTAACAGGCTGTTTACCTCCACCATGACTGTAATTGCCCATTCCCAGTAGGGGAATTACTGACCTGTAATATGCAGTAAATGGATCCAATCATAAAGTGAAAATAGCCTTCAAGTTAACAGGCGTGACACAGAGATCCAGAAATTATTGTGCTTTGCCTGTAAACATAATGTCCATCAGGTTTGTCTTCTGATTGTAAGTCTATTTTTTTGTGTTTAGTTTTGCATAGGAAGTATTTGTTAAATCGAAAAAAATAGTAATAAAAATAGAAGCAGCTCGTTCTAAATTGGTGATATTGTGCAGTTCATGCAGCACAAACATAAAAAAGTCTTTAAAGATTTCCATTAGAAATGCTGATGAAGGATGGCTGTGTTGGGGGCAGGCGGTTTGGGTCAGTTGCATGCTACAGTGCAGAGCCGGCTCTGGATCTCCTATGACCCGCGGTATCTGTTGTTCTAGCAGCCAGAGCCTCGGAGACAGCAGAGGTTTCCGGCAGTTATGTAGGGTTTTTACTCCGTCTGTGTGCTGTCTGCTGTGTGCGGTCGGCTCCGGCTACTGTTTTCTTTGACTCAGTGTGTGTTTGTGTGTGTGCTACATGTCTGTGAGCACTAGTTATAAGACGAGCCACATTCATGCATTCTTACTAAGCAGATCTGGCTGCATTGTTTGAACAGAGGACGGCTTAGTGAAAGTGCTTAGATCAGCAATATGTGGATCCTTTTGGGGGAAGGACATGCACAGTTTTACCACATGTATGTTATTTTAAATCTTAATCCTAACCTGAACATTTCATCAGTGGTTTCAGTGATGGATGGAATTGGACTTTTGGGGTAGCTATGGTAAGATGTAGCTCAGTGTGATTTATAGTATGATTTACCTTCATTGCTTCTGTCTCTCTTCACCAGTTTCCCCCAAGTGTGTGCACAACGGGAAGCAGTTTGCTGAGGGCGAGGTATACCGCATGGACGCTTGCTGGCTCTGCCAGTGCCGTGGAGGCATCTCCTTTTGTACCAAGGCTGAGTGTGCTGAGCTGGACTGTGATAACTTCTACATCCCAGAAGGGGAATGCTGCCCAGTTTGCATAGGTACACTACACCGCCACCCCCCCCCCACACACACACACGTTCTCACACACTGCACTCTCAGATTGATGAACTTATTTTCCAGCAATGCATAGTGCATGAGCTAATAGTACATGGGACATTTTTAGTCCTTGGGGACAAGTGTCTAGTATGGGGATTTCCCTACTTAACCTGTTTAATGCCAGATTTTTCCCTGCAAAGTAAGTGCATGCATTTTACTCCTTAGACTTCCCTAACACACAATTTGTTTGAATTTTTTAATGTCTTGGTGGTTATGATAGTGAAAATGTAGATTTTATACTCTGCAACAATTGTTGCCGATGGGAAACCACACTGTTTACACCCACTATGTGGTCCATGGGTAGGGAACCTCTAGACCAGGCCTATTCAACTAGTGGCCCGCGGGCCGAATCCGGCCCTTTTGAATTTTTTTATGGCCCGCCAGACTGTCAGGAAATCAGTGAGTGATTCCTGTGATATAATAAAGCAATGCGATTTGGAAGATGATGGGCTGGTAGTCCCCCGCTACTTTCGTCCAGATTGGCCAATCCGAGCACAGAAGTTGCCATAATATTAGCCAATCGCAGCCGAAAGAGGCGGGATTTGTCAGAAAATGGGTGCGTTACCTAGCTGGCAGTAACAAAAGAGAATCCGGCCACACACTCAGCGAAGGGAAAATCACACACAGCGAGGGACAATCCTTGTAGTTTTAACTCGTGATGTACCTACTCTAACGACTTTAACAGTCAGAGTTCTCATTTACAACCATTGCTAGACCCCCGTACCACCACCCCCATAACCCCCAGTGACTTTCGTATTCGATCCACTTGCTATTGTAGTTGAATAGCCCTGCTCTAGACCCTCTGCGACCACTCACACGGTGTGTGAGCGGTGCAGCCCCCCAATGGCACAATTGTTGCCATTGGGATTAAATGGGTTACTGAACTCAAGTATACAATTGATAAACCATTCTAGCATTTTATAACACTATTATAGGTAGGATTACAGTGGTTTGTTAGGGATGCATTTGATTGACCTTGGCCGGGATCAGAATTGGCAAAGCTTTGCTCTTAACACACAATTAGCAATCCACTCAAATTGTAACTAGTTCTGCCTTCACTGCTGCTGTTTAGGGGCAAGGTTTGGTAATATGAAAAAAATAGTATTCTCAACAGCATGCACCAAACATTTCTTGACCGTTAATATTGTGTGGTTGGAACTAACTGCTTAAGATGGCAGTTATACACAGTTTCAGACAAATGTGAAACAGTAATCATTAGATTTTACAGTGTGGTATATTATTGAAAATGATCATCCCCAAACCAAAGTGCAATGGCATGTGACCCTATAGGACCTGAGAGTATAGTGCTATGTTGTATCGCGTGTTCTTCATGACATTCCAAAATCATACAGCACAAAAATGTTTAGAACATGAACTCAAATGTCATTCTGTTGAACCCTGTAAGCTCTTGAATGAAGCTAATGCATGCTGTTGGGGGTTTAGAGTGGAGGGCTTGTATTTGTGTTTATTAATGTTTACATAGCACTTCTCCAGGTTTTGTATGCAGACATTATGCTATTTTCAACACTGGGACTCACTTGAGTTGTGCTCTGTAAGGTTGTCTCAGTTGATGAATAGCAGCATGGGAGCCAGCTTCCTTTGAAAGCACTGAGTGTTGTCAGCAGTGTTGAGCTGGTGCATGTGGCTTTAAACTGCGTCTGCCCCCTGAGGTTCCCTGGCTACATATACTGCTTTTCACCTTAACCACATCCTTTCCAAATCCAGCCATGTCCTACTACAATAACCTTAATGTAAACACCAAGGGCCCTCAGAATGATAATCACATATCTGAGGCCAGAAAGTTTCTGAGCTACAGTAACAGAACAACAGAGTAGTGTCATCAAGGTAGAACTTTGGATTGCGCTTTAAACCAGAATGCACCTTCCTGTCACTCTTAGTTTTGATTCCCATTGTATCTACTTATAAGACAAGGAAAAATGTGAAGTTATCACAGAATAATCATATTGTGGAATATATCTTATTGTTTTGTCACTAAACCTTAGATGCCCCTGAGAGTAGTTTTGGCTAGCTAGATGGAAATGGACAGAATGTAAGTAGCTTAGCTGCACATGTGGCTAACAGACAGACATCAGACAGACTAAAATTTCCTCTCAGTCAGAGTGTGTTTCTGGGTTCAGCAGACATCAGAAGTAGGAACAGCAGTTATATAAGGGGTCAAAGTCAAGAGACCCACCTGGAAACTAAAGCCATCTAAAAAGAGGGAATGCTTTCATCTCAAGCCGTCCAGCAGTGGTCCCTTTTCATTAGGGGAGTCTGGAATGAGAGTTATGACAATGAAGAGTTAAATAAAGCCCGGCAGTCTGATTAAACTGGCTTTTTAGTTAATGATTAGTTTTTAGAGTTAAGTGAAATACCACAGCCTTACATCAGATGTTTTATTGAATTGACAGTACATTTGTTAAAATTCCAATACCAATTTATGTACTTTTCATGTTTTTTGTTTATTAACGTTAACACTATGCTTTATATAAATACACTATATTGCCAAAAGCATTCACCCACCCATCGAAATAATTACATTCAGATGTTCCAA
Organism: Brachypetersius gabonensis; assembly: GCA_037577145.1. Lineage (NCBI taxonomy): Eukaryota > Metazoa > Chordata > Actinopteri > Characiformes > Alestidae > Brachypetersius > Brachypetersius gabonensis. The sequence continues at coordinate 36,175,767 of JBBJLR010000001.1, forward strand.
TCACCTCCATGGCCACAGGTGTATAACTTCAAGCACCTAGGCATGCAGACAGTGAGCCAGGCCTTCTCGTCCATCATCGGTGTCTGACCTCACAAATGTGCTTCTGGAAGAACGGTCCCATAAACACACTCCTAAACCTTGTGGAGAGCTTGGCCAGAAGGGTTGAAGTTGTTGCAGCTGCAAAGGGTGGGCCGACATCATATTAAACCTTATGGATTAAGAATGGGATGTCGCTTAAGCTCATATGAGTGTAAAGGCAGGTGAGGGAATACTTTTGGTAATAAAAGCATATGTCATACAACAACCTTTAACCTATTATAATGTATAGGCTAGCTAATAATCAAATCAAAGACTAGCAAATACATCAGTGGTGGTAGCATTAGTGCTTACATCAGATGGTCAGTACATCTTTCTCAGATTCTAAACCAAGTAATTGGGTGATGCAAAACGCCTGCTGAAGTGAATTCTTAAGTGTCAGCCCACACAATTCTGAATCCCCACACAGGAGGAGTTCTTGAGGCCAATGCTACATACCTCCACCAATACTTTTTTCTCTGGATAATGTCATCTGTTATATCAAAAGGTGTTGTTTTTGGAAGAATTAGAAATGATGTTAGTATTCTGAATAAATAGAAATATGTATGAAGCATGGTACTTCCTGGCAGTGGACTTTTAGAAAGATTTGACACCTGATTTATTGAGAGAGCCAATAAGGCAAACCGTGTTTGTGTGTAAATCCATCCATCCATTATCTGGACAGCTTATCTTAACAGGGAGTGCTGAGTCTATCCCAGCAGTCATAGGGTGAATGGCAGAAACACACCCATGAAAAGTCACTTCTCTGTCACAGGGCAGACTAATGCATGTACCTACTCACACCTAGGAGCAATTTACGGTCTCCAGTTCACCTTCCATGCATGTCTTTGGATTGTGGGAGGAAACTGGACTACTAACAGGCAACAGGGAGAACATGCAAACGCCACACAGAAAGGGCCCCTGACCATCCCCCCGGGAATCAAAACCAGGTCCTTCTTGCTCTGAAGTGACAGGGCCACCCTCTGTGTATATAACAAAATAGTGGGCTATACATTCCAAGTGTGGAAACACGTTCAAATGGAGGCAACACCATATTAAAGGCTATCCCGAAGTAATTAGCAGAAGTTGAAGTGGACCATAAAATCCTCAGCACTCCAGTTTACGCTAATATTATTGGTAAAATAGCACTATGGCACACAAGAATCTGGAGACTTTTTTGTATTTTCATAAAACCACAGAATGTATGTGGTGACTCTAAAATTCAAAAACAGTAATAATATCCAATATTAAGCTTCAGCTAGAGTGGTATACACTGATCTCCACTGTCATTAGGAAATATCCATGCAGGTATACTTGGTCTGCAGCAATGTTTAGATTGATGGTTTTATGTCAAAGTAACATCCACATGAGCAATAGAACTCCATTCTGTACTAGATAATCAGATAATCATAATAAAATTCAGGTTGGAAAAATCATTTCAGCTGTAATTTGAAGTTATGTCTTCTTTTACTGCAGTGAGGTTTCAGCAGTTGTTTCTTAATTCAGGGCCCTGGGGCATCTCAGAAGCTTATACTCATGCTCAGGTTTGCTCGTGGTACTGAATGCTTGAGCGGATTTCCAGCAGGTGAAAGAGCTGTAACAAAAAGAGGAGAAACTGTACATGAAGAGTCATCGGGTTTAACTGCACCCAGATGGAAAGCACATCATTAAATCACTGCTGCAATCACGTAAACATAGGCTTTTCCTGGGAATAAATCAGACACACTTACGGACAGAAAATGCAGCACCTACGCTGCGGTGATGACTTGGACACTAAACAGCCACAAACAGAACCAAAAAGATCAATTATGTACGTTTTCAAGAACTTCTGACACATTGCCTCAGAATTCCCCTCGAACCATACTTAAACCAGGACATGCCACCAGCTCAGGAAGCTTTTACACATTTGGCTTCACTTTAAGCCTGCTCACAACTTCAAACACTGGTGTAAATGAGGGTATAATGCTGGCAGTGCTTTTAAACAGTGTTTTCTACTTTGGAGTGAAAATTACAGCCATGACCTCTGCATTGGTCTTCGCCTCAACAGACCAAGGTCAAGTTAAACCAGTGAAGCTAAGAGTGAGACACAGTGGTCAGGTTAACCTCTGACACAGAGCAGTAATGGACAGCAGAGAAATATGCTGCCTTGTATACTAATGAATAGACCATATGACATACATAAAGATTTGTTAAATGATTTTATATGCCCTGCTGCAGCATTATTTAATTATGTATTCGCATACAAATAATGATCTAATGCAAATCAAATATATGGTAAAAGGACAATAACGATTATTCATTAAAGACCCATTTTAACCCAGCCATTCTTCTTCGGTGTCTCCCCCAGCAGATGTGGAACTGTTATCAGTGGACAGCACGAAGGCCAGCTGCTGGGTGAACCATAAGCTACGGCAGCACGAGGAGCAGTGGAAGGAGGACGACTGCACGTTCTGCCAGTGTGTAGATGGAGAACCCCACTGCACGGCCATGGCCTGTAAGCAAAGCTGCCAGAACCCAGTGAAGATCCCGGGAGAGTGCTGCCCCTTCTGTGAGGGTAAGTACACACACACAGAAGCAGATACATGGACTGGCAAATGTGTTCACACACGTGCAAGTACTCACATGCGGCCCCCCTGTTGTTTATAGGACTGATGCTTTTGTAAACTGGGGGACTATAACATGTGCTGGCACACACACACACATACACATACACAAACACACACACACAACCTGAATGTTAACACTTATTCTAGCACAAACAATCCTACACCCAATCTTTCTTTCTCACTTATACACACATGCTCATGCACACGTTCTATGAAGAGAGGAACTTCTCAACACCTCATCATTAAGCCACTCTAAGTATGCAAGCTATTTAAACATGGACATTGAGACTACTGGCCCATAGCTGAGTACCTGACCAAGGGACAACAAGCCCCATGACCACCCACAGCCAGAGAAAGTGCCTGTTTGCAGATACAACCACTGACCTTTAGTGAAATTACAGCTACATTTATGGATACAAGTTAGCATTCAGAGTGTATTATGCAGAAATGACAATGTAGTATGACCTGTAGTTGTTTTTTTTGTTATTTCCTTAGTTCCCATCTTCTGTCTGAATCTTATCTGCTATATGGCACCAGTGCGTTTGTATTGAAACAAATAGGCCAACATGTTTCTGTTCAGCTTATGTTCTTGTTGAAGAGTGGCTGAACACACTTGGAGAACGCTAGCTGTCCCAGTTCTGTCTGCATGAGCTGGTAAACATTCACCTTTGGCTAGCACTGCTATACATCTGATTGGGGAGAGAAAGAAAGCCATGCTCCCTACCCAGAGAGCTAATGGGCCAGTTATGTTCTTATGGACTCCCAATCAAACCTGGCTGTGGCAATGCTGGGCAGACAGGCAGGTCCTTGAGATAAGATGCATTCTTAAACAGTTGTTTTGCTGAAGACGTCTTCATGCATAGGATTTCCTGCATTTTAGTTGCCCATGGTCCAGTAATTAATAACGATGAATCAAATGGAATAGTCATCTTGTGGATCTGGCATTAGTGGCGACGTTCTAACAACATAAAATATAATTTTAAAGGTGCTTTCTGTGCGATTGGCAGGAAGACATTTGTTATTTGGCTTCACTGCTTTATTACTGACATATTTGTCGTGTAATTGAAGTTATTGTCTTGTAATTGAAGGCCTAACCATTTGCACACATTAGATTGTGTTTGGAGTATCTGGGATCAGTTGGAGATGTTTCTATAAGTACTCAGTTTTTGTAGGTCATAATGTCAGTGTCAGGCACTCTTGAAAGATAATTGCGCCCAAGAGCAGTGTTTTGTATACACATTTTTTGGATAACTGCCTGTCCCACCATTACAGAGCTTATTAGCAACCTTATACCATCCACATGAATGTTTACCCTCACAGTAGCTCATTAAAGAAGGCCTGCAGGCAGACTGCAGAAGATCCTTTATTGGTCTAAACCAACCTTAAGAATATTGTTCTGCTTCCTACCCAGCATGAGGAGGCATTTGTGGGCAGCACACGTGCCGCAACAGCAGTGCTCCCCAGGACAGCCCATGGCTCAGAGACGAAGGCCAATTTTACCTTTATTTAAGTACCAACAGATGAGTTGTTGGAGGGTTGTGGGCTCTGTATAATTTGGTTTCGAAGCAAGTGGTGCTTCACAGAAGTCAACGAATACAAGAAAAGCAGCTCATTTATCAAAGCTTCCAGATAAGGGAAGTTAAAGCAGAATAATTACAGCTGCATTTATCTGCAATCGCTGGAACCCCAGAGTGTGCTGCTGCCAAAATTGTTAGCATGATTTTTAAGCATACAGAATGCATGTGAAGTTTGGGATTATATTTTTTTTCAGTCTGTATCTAACATTCGATTAAGTATCATGTCATGGAAAAGACAGCGCTGACATAGTGGAAGAGTTTATTCTCATTAGGGCAAATTATCAGTGTTAGCTGATGTTTTCCACACCCCATGACTCACTGGAACTTGTCTTTAACTGACTGAGGTCTTGATGTCTTCTATGCTTTAAGAGAACATGAAGGATGGGTATTGGTTTGACTTGGCCTGGTCCATGTCCTGAATTCTGACCAGTAAGAGAAGACAAGAAGAACTGTGAACATCAACATTAGAACTGGAAACATATCTCCTTTTATTATGTTATTTCAGAGCCTTCCTATGAGACTGTGAGCCCCTTACTGTGTCCCCCACTTGAAAACTGCTCCCTCTCAGGACAAGATTGTCCTTTTGGCTATCAGCAGGACCACAACGGCTGTCTATTGTGTCAGTGTCTTGGCAGTAAGTGAACTCCAGATCTCTTACACTTCACATACACACTGGCTTCATTTACACAGCCAGACAAATTGGATTTTTCTCCCACGTCACATATGCGACTGCTCTTTCCTTTGATAACTGAACAACAAACAATCACATGTAACCAGAACTTTTTAAGTCTGATTGAAATCATATTCTTGTATACAGACAGTCATTTTAGCAACAGATCGGCTTGTGCTGACAGTGTCCAAATCTGTCACATAAAGAACAAACGCAAAGCTTATCTGAGCAGTTCCACCCAACTGCAGTACATGTGTTCAGAGTGGAGTTGCTAACGGACCACTTTCAAAACACTCTTGAGTGTATGTTTCTGCAAATGCCAGCAGTGCAAAACACAAGTAAACACTGGCTCAGTACACATAGAGCACACTGAGGATGAATCATCTTGGACATGAGTCCACACACACTAACTTGTTCATAAGGCATTTCCCATGATGTGCATTTCCTCAAGCTTGCAAAACCTTTTTCATCAGCCAGAGGTTCTCAAGTATGGAAGGTACTTTTTTTAGTGCAAAGCATGTTATGAGAAAGAGCCTTTTTAACGTTAGACCTGCAAATCTCTGGCCTTCACAAGGAACATTCTTGTATAGACATTACAGTGTGGCATTGCATCTGTGAAAACACAAATGTTTGACACAGTATTAGAAAATAGACAATAAAAAGTAACACATACGGTTTTCTTACATTAGAAAAAAGACCAAGAAGTTCTTTTGTTGAAATAATGAGGGCATTTGTTGCTGAATATTACTGAAATATTGTAATATACACTGCATTTGATATTATATAGTTTTCTAAATTTGCAAAATTGATGCAGTTGCCTTTAAAACTGTTATTAGAACCATAAAAATCTGGTTGAAAAAACACCTCAATTAACTGCTTTTAATTTGACTATATACAGATGACTCTTGTCCTGAATTGTCCAAATACTGCAACCTGCAATGCCCCATGGGATATGAGAAGGATGACTTTGGGTGTGAAGTGTGTGAGTGCAGCATACCATCAATGTGCAGACCTCTGAGCTGCAGCAAGACCTGTCCATACGGATATATGTAAGTCTGCTGGAGGTTTAAACTCCTATTTTCTTGCTGTTCCTACCAAAATAACTGAATCTTTATAATCAGGTCGGCTCAGGTCAGCTACATTGCCTATCATTGTTTTAGGGATTACGCCTCTCACTGTTGTTATTTAAGCCTATTGCAGTTATTTTCATAATTTGATGATGTTTGTATTGTCCATCGGTTTGAGGTAAATGCATGTTAATAAAAGAAAACGTATTTATTTGAGACACGGAAAACATAAGATCAAAATCTCCTTCTGAGTATTGCTTTATTACCTTTAGTGCAATGTTGTGATCAAAGTTTATTTTTGTCTTCGTTTGGAAGCTACTGAATTTCAACAACTGAGTATCAACAACTTATTTAATAAGTATTTAAACTGAAAAAACATACAAAGAGTAAAAACTGCAAATATTGTAAACATAAAAGAAGTATAAACATAATACAACAGTATTGCCAGTGATTTTGCTGTATTGAAAATGCGCTTATGTGGGATTATGAGCTCATACTTTCATTAGCTGCACTTTCATTGTTGCTGTTTATGCAAAGAACTAAAAGATTTCTGTTTAATGTAGATTAAGCTGCTCATTCATTTAAAAACATTCTGCAAAGCTCTGTGTCCCCATCATTTGGTGAGGAGTGTACCTGGACCCTCTTTGGTTATGATTTCGTCTCAGTGCAGATGATGATGATGACAGTTCAGAGAGAAGAGAGAAAGAGAGTTTTGAAACCTAGTTGCTAAACTGATGAGTGTCTCTTTAGAGATCAAAGAGGCTTGACTCTCAGTCGTCTAATCCTGTCCATGGTGTGTGCTAAAAATGATATGGCCTGGACCCCCTCCCTGCCAGTAATCTCCCCAACTCATACAAACATCTGGAAGTGTTCCTCTTTACTCCCCACAGATCCGTGCCTCCAAGCAAAGCCCCTTTTCATTTCATAAAGCGTCTCTTAGGTTCAAAACATTGATCAAACATCCCAGTGTCACAAAAGCAGCCTGTGTGTGCCTTACATGAAATCCCTCTGGTATATGAACCATAAGGAACCTCTGCTGTAGATGGGGCTGATAAGACTGTATGCCAGGATGTTCAGGTACTAGGGAGTACATTCTTCATCCCATGGATCCTTGAACTGCGGAGAGGAAAGATTCTCTAAGCCACGGCCTTCTGCTTATCCATTTTTAACTCCGGAGGGTAGAGTTGTGTTTACACAGGCCAAGGGAACATTCAAACACTCTCTGCTTTGAATATGTTTGTTGATATTGAGGCAGTGTTCTGAGGTTGAATGGGATTTCTGCTTTTGTGACCTCTTCAAAAATGATAAATAAACAGCCAAACAAAAGGCTAGTTGGAAATTGGTAGGAAGGTGATGTCACCAAGATGCCAAACATGGGCACTTCAGTTGGCTTGGCATAGAAAACACACAGCTCAATAGCAGGAGCAGGTTCCAACAACAAAAAAAATGAGCAGAGGTAGAGGAAAATTACAAGCCTCACTTGCCTAGCGTGTGTCACGGTGTGTAGCGGATCGTCTGTTTGCACTGACATTTGGCACAGGGGAGCACCCCTGGACTCTGTACAATAGAGAACTTAAAGCACTTCCCCTTCTCAATGGAGCTAAAATATCATCGGATCTGACAGGACATAGCAGGGTCATTGGTGGGGGCTCACTGGAATTTATGCCGAGCCAGCAGTAGTCCCTAGTGAAATTCCACAGGCTGACCCTACACAAAGCCCAGCTCCAAAGGTCACAGGACGCCCATCTCTGTGTTTGTACACTGTGGGCCTTCACTATGTGTTCGGCTCAATACACACATTATTGCTGTTTCAGCAAAAGAACAAAAACCCTCTGCTACTGTGTAGGCCAGTTTGGGCCATAGTTTCCAAGTGCACTTTGTATTTACAAAGGTGGACCAGAGCTATATCCCATTCCTATATCCCTGTTTTTACCCGCCGGATCCAACTCATACACCAAGTCTTTTCTAAATCTCAGAGGACTGATTAAGGCAGGGTTGGGGCGATAGAACTCCCCAGCACTAGTGTTCAGCCTGGACAGCACCCACTTTTCACTCAAACAAAAAGCACCAAACTTTTGATATTAAAACATACTAAACCAACTTTGCTTTGGAGAAACACCTTGTATTTAAAAGAAAAACTTCCGACAATGTGCAGAGCTGCTTTAAGACGGGGAATGGGAACCACTGTCATTGGTAATGGAGTATTTTAGCAGTGATAGCTGGGAAAGTGCCTTAGATTGGAAGTGTGCTTCAGAGGTCAGTGAAGGGAGAAGGGTCAAGAGAGAGCAGGAACTCTTAAAGGAGAGATATACAGTACTGAGAAGATGAATGGGGAATAAGGGAGTAAGCACTATACACTGAGACAGAAGTAGTCAGATCTTATAAATGGAGAGGTGTCTTTTATGTGGATTTTGAAAACAAGAAGTACTTCCTCTCATCTAAACATGGACCCATGAGGAGTAGATGAATGGAAGAGTTAAGTGGGCTGCGAGAGACCATGCTTTGTTAGTGCTGGAATGGCGTGTGCACCACAGGGATCTCACATGTTTCTGGGTGCTGCTTTTATCTGGCCTCTTCAAAGGGAACTAATATAGTGAGGAGGAAAGCAGAACCATATGCCCTGCTGTACCAGGCTTGACCATCTGGCTCCCTGGGCTTTGCAGAGTACCTTCAACAAAAAGCAATTGAGCGCAGGGCCCTCAGTTATTATAGCTCATGTATTTGCAAAGCTTTGACATCTTCACTGCTGTGCGTGTAGTATGCCTGCATGCATTAAATGGGCTTCATGATGTGATACAGTAGCCTGTGTATGATTTCATACCATGACCTGTCCACTGTCCAGAATGGGGCCAAGTTGGTTTACTTGAACTTCTTGAGGTTGGAGATATAATCTTAATTGCACTCCTTTGGCTTGTTAGATGAAAATGATTGCCTGTTGGCAATTTAACTGGAGTTGATAAAGCTTGCAGTGTACATGCCACATTTGGAAGCGTGTGGAATGAGGAGAGGTTGAGGCTAAAAAACAAGAAAAGGATGAAGATGAGCACATTTAAAAGAATTTAGAGAAAATAAAAAGTTTAATTTAAGGAAGACTAAATCCTTTTTCCAGTAGTTGTTGTACATCACATATCTGTACTGAATGAAGAAAGCGATTTTCCACACAACCTGTTCTACCATGTGCTACGCACATAACAATATGTATATTGTTTCATCATATATTTACATTTGCTTAGCTAAAAAAACATCACATTTTTCATTTAAACCTGGGTTTAAATGAAAAATGAGTTTTTCCAGTGTTTTTTTCTCATTGATTTTTGGTCAACAGTCTTGTCTGTGTAGACTTTTCCAATCAACTTAAATCTTGGTGTGATTGTAGCCCCATATGTCGGATATGAAACACCCTATGTAGGTTTGGTCCTTCTTACTAGTGCCCCCAGAGTTGGGGTAGGCACAAAGCACATTTTGAGCAATAGTTCTGTTAGTGGCTTATAAAGGATAAAGCTTCTGCAGACTCTAATATTCCTGCAGGCCTTCTGTAATCAGCTACTGAGAGGGTAATTGTACATGCGGATGGTATAGGATTGCTAACCAACTCTATAATGCTGACAGACAATTCTCCAAAAAACAACTGACCTTGTGTGCAATGTTTTTTTTTTATGGCAAGTTGGCATGCGTGGAATGTCACCACCTAGCAAGTAATGCCACTGCAAAAGTCGAGTGTATCATGTGCCAGTATCATGTGACTCAAATATTCAGAATTTGACACATTGTATCGCTTCCACATTCTTTGAAAGCATCCAGGCGAGGACTGCAGTGGATTAAATATCTTATAAACCATTAAAGATTTGTTTTCTAAAAATTTTAAAAGTGGATATTGATGTAACATTTACAAAATTCAGAAGCTATTTTTTTACGTGTTGTAGCAGTCAGATGATTCAAACCATATCTACTGGGTCCAGTTCGCACATTATGCATGGACCGCTTTTATTTGCTCAGATTCTGCAGCACATACTATATGTACAGTATTTATATTTTCTCACAAGTTTAAACAAAGAGTTAAAAAAAATCAAATCATCTTTTGACTTCATAAGCTACAAGAACACTGGATAGATTGATGTCAATGGCTTGCCTTGTAATCATGTCTTCTAACCCACAGGAGGAACAAGCATGGCTGTGAGATGTGTCGCTGCATTAAGTGCCCCCCTTTTACATGTGACAAGCAATGTAGCGACGGCTACAAGCAGAACAGGAAGGGCTGCAGTGTTTGCCACTGCAAAGGTGAGTGTCCTGTCAGTGTATCATGTGTGCTGAAACCAGATGTGTACTTGTACTACACCAGAAAAAATCCCCTACAATACAACCAAAGTAAATAAATTTAAAAAATAAAAGCATGGAGGCAAAAAATGGGTCTCTGAAAGCAGTGCAACCTAAAAATATAAAAATGGAAATGTTCCCCACCTCAAAGTGTAAAGACTAACCCTTGATGGCCACGGCAATGACAGCATTTGTAGAGATAGCAGATCACTCCTAAATAACCTTGTAGAGCTTAAATTGAACTGATGAGAGACTGTAGAAGAGATCAACAATGTTTCTTAGAGCTGGAGGCCATGCAACAGCTTGTACTCTGAATACTCGAGTATTAAATAATTGTCAGTGGGAAACATGTGGCATCATCTCCGTCAACTATGGGATCCAGATCATTGTAAGAGTATCTGTTTCAGGGGGAAAAACACATTCATATAAATACATTTACAGTGTAGTAAAAACTATGGTAATGTGAGCTTTAGCCCATAACACAGCTCCATCTGGCAATAGGTCACAGGGTCAAGTCAACATGCCTCCCTGCCACAAGATGCTGTAGGTGAAGGTGTGAAAGCTTTGCTCTACAACAACCTTTTAATACTTTTTTGAATTGTTTTCATTTGTTTCCTAAAATGCTGTAGATAATCTAACACATCTTTCCAGCTTCTCTGGGGAAAGGGGAGTTCAGTATTGAGATGGTGGTCATTTTGATCCAGTGCCACTAAAACGTCTGTTTGCCAGGTTTCTAAAAAATAAATAACTGAATTCATGAAGGTTTAGTGGAAGGTTTACTTTAAAAATGCCTGCTTGAGTAATCCCATAAATATTTGGGGTTAGGATATATTGGCCTTTTGGTCAGATTGGACACAAACAAGGTGAAGCTTTTTTGAAACCTCTGGATCAGGTGACTGAAACGTGGAAGGCAGATTTTTTCTTGGCACTATGGACTGGATCATATGGAAAGAGATGTGCAAATACATTTTTGTGAAAATAGGTGCTCAGTCAGAGTGTAACAGGATACGTTTATTAAGAATACTGTTTCATGCCCACTGAAAACGAGGGTGTTCTTCTGGGTCACAGGTAAAGGGGAAATGACTCAGTTAACCTTATTTGCAGAAAACTGACGGGCCTTATTTTCTATAAATTTCAATGGCTTAGAGATCAAAGTCTCCCTCTGAAAATCATGTGTCCGTCACATACGGATGGCTGAATGAATCCTTTCACCACATTAAGAAGCTTAAAGGGTGTGTGTGTGTGTGTGTGTGTGTGTGTGTGTGTGTGTGTGTGTTGATCTTTTAGAGAGTGGGCATACTGTCAGCACTAGCACTCCTCCTCCATTGCCCAGCTACTGCCTGACTGCAAATGGCCAGCGCTTTGAGGAGGGCGAGGGTTGGCATGACGGCTGCAGAGACTGCTACTGCCAAGCTGGCCGTGAGATGTGTGTGCTCATATCTTGCCCTGTACCCAGCTGCACACAGCCCATGCTCAGGCCACACCAGTGCTGTCCTACCTGTGAGGGTATGTACAAACCTGTGCTAAAGGTTATGCTTGACTTTAGACAGAATTGCTTAATGCCTATAATGAGAAACACCATCATCTAGCCCAGCTTTACTTGTGTACAGAATATACATGTGCTGATGGGAAAGCTACATATTCAAACCACATTCAGTGTCACCACCAGTCAGCTCTGTAAGAATTAGCCAGACAAAATCAAGCCGGTCATTGTTCCGGGAGGACAATGAGCTGGTAATGTACTACCCTCTACCCTCAAAATGAGCTAATTGTGTGTGTTGTTTACTTTCAGACCTATGTGTGGAAAGTGTAGTAACATTTCTATGACCCGACAGTTCAGCCCCCCTGCAGCCTGAAATATCTAGTTACAGTTGTGTGGGTTGTAACCTGCAAATCACTGCAAGAAGGGGACTCTTATTCATGACCCCTTGACATGCAAGTGATTTCTTTTGAGGAAGTTCACTATTTCACGGTCCATGGTTTTGCTTTTCGTGGGTTAAAGTGAATTGTGTTTTGAAAACAGTTTCTTAATTTTATGGTAAAAATGTTTGCTTCAACATTGGTTTACTACAGATGGAGTAAACTGACCACCGATAAACAGTCGAATGACTGGGAAGTGATGAAATAAGCCCCACCAAACCAAAGCATAACCTGTAACATGCTTTTACTTAAAACACACTGGTCAACCTTGTTTCCAAAACGCTCTTTTGGTTATTCTCACTGTTTCACTTTTGGGGAAAAAATGAGGCAGCTGGCTAAAAATATGCCTCAACAATCTTAGCCGTGTTCTCCTCCTCGAATAAACACTGCGCACAAAGGAATGTTCAAAGGCAAAAGAAATCCCAGTGTATCCAACATAGGATTTATTTGCATGATAGGGGCTAGCCCCTAATATTTCATTAGTAATGAGGCTTAGATGAATAATCCATTTAAAGTGTGTTGCTCTGATGCAGATGAGCTGGGCAGTGGCCAGCCAGAGGGAATGGACATGGTGGTGTGCCGGGCCCCGGGAGGGGATCTTTATGTGGAGGGCGAGACATGGAATCTGGATGAATGCACCCGCTGTACTTGCAGACAGGGCCGGGTGCTGTGTGACACAGAAATATGTCCGCCGACCCTCTGTCAGACACCAACCAGGAACAAGGATACTTGCTGCTACATCTGCCCAGGTATCTGTAAAATGTATCTTATCGCAGACTATCAAGACATGTTTGGTGTCTAAAGTTTTTTGGTGATTGGTAAGGTGTACACTTACATCATTTGTTAGCTGTAGTAGTCTTTTAGCTCCAGTGCAAATCTACAGAAGTACCTCCAAACGTGTCTGAGCTGTGTAACCACATTTAGGGTGAGGAAAAAAGTTCTTAAGATGCAAGTATATTATTGTGACAGTAGAGACTGTAAGTAGCAGCTGTAAATCCTACTTGCAGAGTTAATGGGAGTTCATAAGGTCAAGAACTGACCGACTGACAGATAGGACTTAAAAAATGCTATGGTATCAGCTGAATACATTTAATATAACAACAATTATTCATTAAAAAAAAAAAAAAACAAAGCGGTTACTCTTATCAGAATCAAGGTGCCGCTTAGCGTTTATATTCCAGAGTCTAGACAGCTGTCTTGATTACATTATTTAAGAATGTTATCAACCCTCTAAAAACACCCACCTATAGCACCCCCCACTCATTTTCTAGCCCAACCCGTGCTCGGTGTGTTATTTAAAGTAAGATATTGGAAAAGTACCGTTCTGGACTGTCCAAGTCAAATGATTGGTTTTGTGAAGCCTCCAGAACATGGTTTTATTAGCATGCTTCTTCAGGTAAACAGTCGGATGACGTTCCATGGGGGCACGTTATTATCTGCCCCAGACCAATAAACCAACCAGCCCAAACGGCCTTTATGTGCCCACCCTGGGGAAAAAAACACGTGGCTTTTTTCTTTTCTGAAAACCAGTCATGCTTTCGTCAGAACACCCTCTGTGAAGTAAACAACAGAAACACCTCTACTATCCTTTAAACTCCAACTTTAAATCAGACTCACATGACTGCCTGAGAAACGTCTGGCCCTCCCCACGGACTGCCCTTCAGGCTTATCAGCCTATCTTGCAGCTAAATGTAGACTGTCAAAATGGGCGCTTTGATGAATGGAGGGGCCTCTGTAGAAGGAAACGTGGGAACGACTCGAATTGAAGAGACAGCTCCAGCGGTCTGTTTGGAAAGTGTAGCTGGTATGTGTGTGTTTGCAGGGCTTTGGTTGCTGGTCCAACCACAAGTGATAACTGAAATTCAGACATTAATTTAAGTATATTAATCTATTATGCTATGCTCCGCTCTTGGAAAGGACAATAGTTTATCAAACCGTTCTTAAATGCAAAACCAAAGTTTCCTATGAGGGCTGTGGTTTTGGCTGGAGCATGAAACTGGGTATAAAAATCTGGTGTTAATGCTCTTTTTCAGAGGACACGCACAGTTCCCTGCTTCCTGTCAACAACAGCCAGCGAGAGTATTGTATCTCAAGCCATGGAGACATCCTATTGGCTGGTGATTCATGGAAGCCTAATGCCTGCACCAGTTGTTTTTGCAACAATGGGACTGTTCAGTGCTTTTCCCAGCGATGCCCAGCAGCCAACTGCAGAGTTCCAGTTCTGCGCAAAGGCCAATGTTGCCCACACTGTCTGGGTAAGTCTCTACTGGCCCGGTACCTGGAGGTGGAGCTGCCATGCTTGACCTGATGAGTTATGTAAAAAGATATAAAGTGGGTGTATATGGGCAGGAAATACTCTAATGTGTAGAGCAGAGTTATTCCATGTCCAGGAATTTAATTGGAAGTTAAAGGAACAGTCAATACCGAATCAACTAGACTGTAGAGAAAATGTGAAGCGTGATTGTGTGGTTGCTACAGTGTAGGCCGATAAACAAACCTGCTCACAGCATGGTACTGAACTGGCATCTTTTCTGATTTCAGCCTTCACTCGCTGTCTATAACAAAGTCATTTATGGTTAAGGACAGCTGAAAACAGGTGGAGCCAGAAAGGTGTTTTTTTAATTAAACTACAACAAACAGTGACGAAAGTTGAAGTAGTGTGTAATTGCAACAAAGACAGGATAGCGCTTAAAGCCATGCTAGTTTTCCTGGAGCAGCCCATGGACATCCACAAGTCCTTTTACAGAGACATTCCACATAACACAAGTCTGGGTCTGACATTCCCCTGGCATCCGCATATTCACAGGTCTTTCCTGTCTGCATTTGAGGGGGTGGCACTCAGACCACAAGGAAAAAAGAAGCTAATCCATCACTTAGCTGTCCTTTTAGATAATAGAAAAATGGTTGCATGCATGGTTTGCTGTTATTGGTAGCCACTTAATCTTCATGTTTGTTTGTCTGAACACAGCAAAGGCCCACGCATCAGCATGCTGTCCTCCACAGGAGGTATCATGCCATTGTTTCTATCAACAAACCACAATGCTTCGATTAACTGCTGCGCTCTGCTACAGAGGGTCTCCAGTCGCCAGATTAAGTATGCATTCTTGTTTTATAATTAAAGATGTCTGTTTTTTCTTTCTTCATTCCACAGAGGTCACAACAACCTCAGTGCCGATGATTATATCAACCACAACAGCCAAGCCCAGAGCCAACACCACTACGACTGTTGAAAGCAGAGCTGTTTGGGTCACCGTGCACACAGTGCCTCCCCTTGTTGCAATCACAGGTAGCGTCCAACTTCATCACCGTCATGCCAGCTGAGCTGCTTCTTCCAGAACATCACGTTACACCCATGAAGAAACATTTGTTAGAGTATCACTCATCCCATTACTGCCATCTGTGAAACACAGAGTTAATGGGTGTTGACATACAATACAAGTGAGTGGGACAGGCTGACAATTGAGCTGAATGTAAACTTGTAAACATCAGTCTGTAGCTTCCAAATCCACTGTGCTAGTACAGAAACAAACATCTAGAGTGGTGGGCGATGCGAGCTGTTGTCATTTTAATTGATAGGACATATATACATTCCAGAATGTTTGTGTGTCCGTTACATTTGATGCAAAACCTTCTTCTCAAAGATGATCGGGGTCTGGCTGAGGACACCTCAAACCAGACAGAAATGTCCCTCATCTACCAATCAGCAGCCTGGATTCTGGCCGGTGTCCTCTTGGCTATAGTCATTTTCCTGATCGTGGCCCTCCTGATCAACACGAAGAAGAAGTGGGTTCAGATGTCCTGCTACAGTGCGCCTAAGAAGGTGAGATATTTCTAATGCCCATACATTTGTTAAGAAAAAGATTTTGAAAGCACCATTAGTCCAAAAAATGGGCTTTTAGGGTTTTTATGGATTATTAATGACTCTTTGCTCATTATGGATGAATACATGTCTTTCATGAAAGTGAGATTTATGCTTTTGTCCCCCACTGACTGTGTGGAAAGTGACTTACTAGAGGACAACCCTACAACAAGAAACATTTTCACGGAACATTCTCCCACAAAACTAAATTAAGAGAATCATGGGAATGTAATCAATCTCCTTTTTTATGAGATGCTATTACAGCAAAGCATTCACCGCACACAGCGAGCAAAACGTGCCGTGAGTCGAAAAGCTGGCAGGTCTTTCCCTCTCGGCCTGAAAGTGAGCAGTGTTCCTTTAATGAAGTCTTTTGGAATCTTTCCCATTTTCCTTCCCTAGACTGTGATCCTGAAGAAGCACGTTGTGTACATGGAGCCGTCCAAGGAGAACAAGTTCCAGAGTGTGAAGAATGACTGTGGCATGACCTTCTCCCCAGACGTGAACTCGCCCTGCGGGGACCGGATCAGCATCCCGCGGGCCAAGCTCAGCAACGGACACACGAGGCTCCAGCACTAACTCCGCCGAGGTCACCTGGCAGGACTGCAGGATGTTTCCTTTCATCTCCCCTCCATTTCACACACATCCATGGAGCTCATGAGAGAAACTCTCACCACATGCTGAGGATTAATTTGCCTGCCGTCGATTCACACAAAGCTCTTCAGTCTCTCATGGAAGAAAGACGTATTGTGAAACTTGTGAAAGTCTCGTTTTATTACATTACTTTTGTTTTTTGCCTCTTGTACCATGTATGGAGCTTTAAAGCCTCTCCATTGCTGTGTCAGGAGCAATGAGGAGGGAAACCATACGTTCACAGACATGAATGATCCTTCTACGCCATATCAGTTCATGTTGGAGGGATGTTATAACGCTTATCTGACTGTGAACTCCATCGCAGATCGCTGCCTCCTAGATGACACCATGAAAAAATGCTTTAGGTCAGGATGTCTGAGTTTGCTCAGGCAGTTTGATCGCTTACACTTGGCTCGCTGTCCTTTCAGTGACATAATTAGAGGGCAGCTACTTGGTTGATTTTTTTCTCTTGGACTTCGGGAGGGGAGAATTAATCAGACCCTGCTATGGCCGAGTGATATAGAACTGAGACAGACAGCAGATTCTGCTGCCTTGCAAGAGGAGGGATAAGGCTCCTAATCAGAAGTTTACTTTCTCTTTTACCAACAGACTTAGTCCCTTTTGTGCTTTCTGTTTTGTCTCCTTCTCAAGTGGTAAGTTAGGGCAGTTAAGACTTCGACGGAAGGTTCGCAAAGGCGTTACAGTAAACTGTGCCTCAGAAAAACAAAACCCTTTATAATCGACGTGATGGGAAAACCAACTGCGGCAGCATCTGCTTTTACTAAGGAAATAAAGTCCTGCGTTTAAACACATGCACGACGTCAACAGAGCCGTCAGATCCAACTAACACACTGACAGCAATGAGCTTCAGAGACAGTGCTAGCTTTATCCAGCCTCTCTGCTCTGTGTGAGGCCAGAACCATCTCAATCTCTGGTGTAAGCAACAAAAAAAAAAAGCTGAATAGATGCATTCAGTTTACAAGGTGATAATGTTTAAATTACAGCCTACTCTAATGATCGGCCTAACTATCCAACTTGACCCTGAGGACCTGAGGTAGCTGAAAGCCAACCACCCACACGACTGACGCAGGACAGAAGGTGCCTTATTAGAACACATTTCTTACGATTGTGTGCTAACAAACAGTAGCAAAATATTTCTGGAAAAACTAACAAGTGGACAGGGTTTTTATATTTTTCCATTAAGATGGTAAACAGCCTTATTAAACATTGGATGTCATTTCGGGACTCTGCTGAGAAAACGTATAACCAAACAGAATATTCATAGAACATTTGAGACCATTTCTGTTTGTGTCCGTGTTGCAAAGGACAGAAAGGACAGACAGTTTTAACCCACAGCTGGTGACTAAACACATGGAGGCCATTTGCATCTTAAATGTAAAAAGGTAGATAAATCATAGATGAAGAGTACATTATTTATTTTTTCACATAGTTTATTTATTAATACTAAACTAGTTTGAGTGACGGAGATTTGTCGTTTGGATAATGACAGAAACCTTAGTAGCCAAAGCTGCTGTACATTTATTTTCTTTTTTAAAATCATTTCCATTTCTGTCTGCTTTTTATTCTTTGAGCTTATTTATTTTACTTTTTGCAAACTGTAAATACATATTTCTTAGATGTTTGAATGTAACATTTACACATTTTGGGGAAAATAAAATATATTGTGTGATTATTGCCACCAGTGCCCTTGTTTTCGAATGGTACTCGAAACTTTTTTTTCCTCCCCATATGACCCCTAGTAGAGCCCCATCGAGGTTTAATCTTGAGACACTGATTTGCAGAATCATTTTCTCAGTAATTCAGTCATTTACAGCCGCCAGCAGAGCTGTCTGCATGATGAGGCAATCAGCTTTAACAGTGTTTCTGAGACAGAAGACGGAAGCTCCAGCAGACTGAAGGCTGAAAGAAATTTAATGCTGCTTACAGAGGCATGAACCGTAGACTATTACATCATTGCATTCCGCAACGTTCAGTCCCGTTACACATTCAAGAAGTGCAGTATTTTTGGTGAGGAAAAATACAATTTAATGAGTCTTTTCCAGCACTTGAAATACATTGTCAAGTGTTAACACTACTGGTACCCTATTGTAAATTTCTTTTAGGAAAATAAAGATAACAAAATATCACTATATATCACTAAGTCCAAGCTTAGGAAGTACTTCAATCCAGAGTTTCAAAATTGTTCACTACTGGACCCCACAATAACACTCAATGATCCATTTGTATCTCTGGCATCCACTTCTGCAGGAAAATGTAAATTGCGTTCATTTAAGAAGCTGTAAATCATCACCATCCTTAACTTCAGTCCTTCAGGGGGAAAAGGAGCTCTGTTATCCGCTGCAGGGAAATTACATTGGGTCTAGAGAAGAATCTTGTAGTAGTCATCTCTGTAACTGTACAAGACCACCACTGCAACCCTGCAAATGAAACATAGATTTAAATCATACTTAAATAATAAAAACCTGCAAAGCACTAATCTGTCTAAAAATCTGTCCCATGAAATGTCCCATTGTTTGCCAGTGAACACTGCCTCCCCAATGCTAGGACTGCACAAGCAAACAAAAGGAAATTAGAAACAACTGTTCTGGGTAATCTACTCCGGTAGGTGCCAAAAGCAGCTTCAGTTATACTGTTTCCCACAATAGACCCTTGTTTTTATTAAATACTTAATTTTGGGGTATTCAGTAGAGCAGGGGTCACCATCGTGGTGCCCCTGAGGACCACAGGAGTAGCCCATGGACCTGTTCTAAAAATAGCACAATTAATTTGATCCTGTTGCTATTCTTCTTTAATTTACATTCGTCAGAGATGGGGACTCGAGTCTGAGACTCTGTCTCGAGTCGCACAAACAAAGACTTGTGATTTGACTTCAGACTTGCTCTCAATGACTTGAGACTTGACTCGGACTCGGGGCTGCGACTCGTGAGTCAAAACTTGTAAACCATCTTCATTTCATGGAATTATTTATTTATATCTCGCACTCTTTCCAAAGACCCGGTGTCCCATGACTTTTGTCCCAGGTGAGCGGTTTTCAGCTAATAACGGTTTTCGAGGGGTAGTTGGAAAGGGGTCACTGTGGAGTTTCACATTTAGAGTGAGAGATATATTTTTCATATTTATATTTAACACTTGGTATGAATCAGTGCCCCTGATGTATCTCTCAGTTTCAAAAAGGTTGGTGACCCCTGCAGTAGAGCTCATCACCTGGGTGACAGGGCTTTTATTTATTATTTATGTATGAATTTTTTTGAAAAACTAAATTACTGAAGGTTGACCTGAAAATTATTTGACAGTTCTCAGGCATTTAAATACTTCATACTGAAATTATTTATGCCCACCTCAATATTTACAGACTTTCCGCAGCCAGAACAAGAGATCAGCTTTACAAAGCTGCTTTCGTTTAGTTTCTCACACTGAGCTTCATGATTGCAAGTCGAATCAGGTTGGGGTGCTGATGCAGGGATTGCTTGCACTTCTGGTAAAATTGGCAACTGCAACTAATCACAGTGAAGTATTCCTTCACTAAACGTTGGAGTGTTGTCCCAGATCCACTTAGCTGATGAAAAAGTCCTACTTGAGCGAAGTGGAGGTGTTGTGATGAGAAATTTCTAAACTCAAGTTAGCTCCAGTCTTCTCTACCTTTTAATGATCTTGAAACGGTGGATCTCTTCACAGATGGACTTCAGGTAGCGCTGTTTGGGGAGTCGGGACAGCAAGTTTTTGACACTTATGTTGAACTGCTCTTCTCCATCAAACTGAATGGGTGAGAAAAGCAGAATCGAAATGATGCAGACTTATTAAGCAGCGTCTCAAACTCCTTTTCTGTAAACGGCACAGCATTAATTGCCCTACAGTAACAAAAACACAAGATAACACCCTTGCTGCATGAATGCAGTGTTCAGATATTTGGGTAATATACAACTATATGGCAAGCAATCCAGACAGCGCCTTAGTCATATATTTAAAAGAAGGATGAAATCCTGGCTCTGGCGGGGTATGAGCCGAGCGTAATCAGTCACACTTTGGCTTGGCTCCCTAAAGTATAGGTGTATGTATTGTGTATTGTCTTTCGCCTCAAACCCCACAGAGAGTGTGTTTCTTTTCACACTTTCCGAGGCCCCACTGAGATGCGTCTGCGGACAAGTCATGCATGTATTCATCTGGTGTAGTGCGTCAGCCTGCGTCAGTTACATTTTTCATCTGGATTTAGATGAGAACTACGATGCATAAGAGAGTGTTTTGCTCTTATTTAAACAAAGACCGGGGGATTCTATTCCACCACTCGGCCCTGGAATCCAGACGAACTCCGTCTTCTTCCTTCTCTCCGAATGTTTCATTCATTTCTGGTACTGAGAACAAGATGGAAAAATCACTGGAGCAAAGGGGTATCCCCATCACGATAAAGCGGAAGAACTCCCATCTTCCGTTTCCTTAAGACTCCAGACAGGAACCCTTCCCTTTTTTTCTGTTTGTGCGTCTCTGAAGGCCTTTTGTCCCCCTCAGTCTGTTCCAATGGAATGCAATATTTTTACTTTAAATAGTTCATCACAATGGCTACGAACCTCCAGGGACAGGAAGTTGATGAGGGTTTCCTTGGGAAGGTCAACCTGGGAGTGGAGAGAAACAAGCTTACTTTCGAAGACACAATGGATTCTTATCTCAGATGCACTGTGTAGCAAGACACCATATAAACACATTGTACCATTCCACAGGAAGCTTCTAAAGGGTCTTTGCATCACTCCGCTAAGTTAACAAACAGCATACCAGCCAATTTCCAAAAATGACAGAAACAGGATTCTGGAGAGTGTGAGGGCGGCGCCCATTTCTAGCATTCCACAGATTTTACTCAGGAGGCAAAAAGCTAGTAATCACACATTTATTCTGATTTAAACAAAAACACATATTACTAGGAGGATTTCTGAGTTTCAACTCTTCGAACCAGTTGCATCTACATCAACAGTCATTTTGATAATCCATGGTTAATACAAAAGGTCTTTCACTAATTATAAAAGCAAAAACTGACTCTGTCTGCAAAATCACTATCAGCATTCAACTACAGGGTGGTCAGAATGGTAAAACATACAATATATTTCAATAAATAAGACCTCATAAGTTAGTGCAGACCAAAGAAGAGTACGTAGAGATGCATTTTTAAAAAAAACATTATTTTTATTCACTCACTGAATAAAATACTGAAAAAGCCAAAGCTATTGATTTCATAGGCTTCTGCATAGTCTCTCTAAACTTCTTTGGTTTATAGTGTGTTGAGAAGCAGAGACGAAACAACTTACAGCCAGAACTTCTATGTCGTTACTCTTGTTCTGCAAATTGCTACCAAGATTCTGCAATCTGGTTTGGATCTGGACGAGAGAGAGAGACAGAAAGGAAGAATTATTCCCATGATCAATGTGAACGTCAGTGGAAAACAAAAGGCGTTTCATCCTCTCATGCACCAGGCCTCTGTGAGGAGTGTTTAACTCTGCCTGGCTCTGCTAAGTGTGAGGAGGCCGGTGATGCTTCATTTGGGCCCAGCCATGCCAGGAGCGGAACAGTGTCATGGGAGCCCCTTCCCCTCCTTAACCCCCCACCAGGGTCAGCTATGCCAAATGACCAGTTCTGCAAGAAAAGCAGCTGGGAAGTTGTGGAGAGATGCAGAAGTCTTTTCATCTCATTATGGTGCCTGCTGCTGGGAGAAAAATGCTCCAAATGTACTGTTTAGTGTGCGGAAACCTGCAAAATGCAATGCAGAATCAGCTCCTGGGATCATTTTCATTGTTTAGCATGTAGGTACAGGTAACGAAAGATATGGCACAGTGTGTGTGAACTAACCTGCCTCACATTATTTACCTTGTTAAATTTCCACCATAAACAGGCCGAAATCAAAAAAGCGGATTATGTGTTCTGAGCAAAAGCCAATTCCTAGATAAAAGTATGTCATAAGTAAGAAACACCAAGTAAGAAAATCTTTTTCACTACACTGGAATTACCCAGTAACTCAGTATACTGTCGTACCTTGCAAAACTACAAAAGCAAGTTTCAGACCTTTCTCTCAACACAGTATGACAGATTTCCCAAGCCTTGAGAGATTCTGGGCTGATTTTTAAACCATGGACTGTCTGCACAGTTCCATCACATTTTCCTGAGCCATTATCGCGAAGCGCTAAAAAAACAGATGTATCTCATTATTGGTTTTGACAAAAAAGGGACAGTGAACAACAGAAACACACCTTTTACTGTTATGTTCGTTTGGTGGGCTACTTACACTCCTACAGAGATGAGTGGATGTACAGCATGTACTTGTGTAGGAGACTGCAAATAAGGAGTGGTTCTCACTCTGAAAGACACTAGGTCATTTTTCACTGCTGCAAGTCATTACAATACTCTAAACACGCAGAAATGTTCTCTAAACCACACCAAGGTTAACCAGAAGCGAACCCCCAGTTTTCAAAAGGATCAGCATCAGTACTCTGGATTACTCCTGAAACGGCTTTTACAGCCATGGTCTGGGAAAACAGCTCTAGTGTAAAACGACCCTATTTTGAAGCAAAAAATGTTTAAGTGTCCAGTAGTGGCCCAAAGACTTGGTGCAGAAATAGTTTTCTACACATATAAACATCATTTTTGCTCCACTTTGCAAGACGGGCATCATTACACACCTGCGTCTCATAACGCCGCCGTGCGCTGGCTGAAATTTTGTCTGGTGTAACCAGGTTCACATTCATGCTCATTGCAGCACTGCCTCCATGCTGCTCTGATGATCCTGGAAAACAGCAACACATCAAACAAAGCCTGTAAAACTAGCATGAAGAGCTGAAGTAAACATTGACCATCTTTTTGTGCTTACTTGCATAACTAACAAAAACAGCATGCTTGAAGTACAAGAAAAGCGTAAAAGCCAGTGGCAGAGTGAAAATTTACTTTAAAAGTATCTTTAATCACTTTGTAGTTAACACACTTTCCCCAAAATGCATTCAGAACAGCCAAGGCCAGGCAAGAACACAGCGCCCGGGAGCAGTGTGTGGGGACAGTCCCTTGCTCAAGGGTACCTCGGAGGGGCTTAGCAGTCTTAGGATTCGAACCCATAACTTCCCCACAACCACTAGGCGAGTGATAAGCTCAGAAAACTATAATGACCCACCAATTATTTAATGTTATCGTCTGTTCATCAAACCCCTCGCAGGCACTGTACTGCAGCGCCACAACTAAACAGCAGTTCAAGTGGCTGATTTATTTATCCATGTAAATGAATATCATGTGGATCCTCAAGCTTAACAAGAGAAAAGGTGAAGGAAGAAACATGATACCTGAATTCACCAGCAATGATCCCTTAGGATTCTGGAGAGAAGCTCCCTCTGATATCTCTCTAGCAAGACAAAACAACAGAGAATTTGAGGTCAACGGTGCAAAGGTTTTCCTCAGAATGTTTGAAGAGGGAGGAATGGTGCCACTGAGATGTAAAGAATCAGAGGAATGCTACTGACCGGCTTCTTTCCTCACAGAGTTTGCTCCGGCATTTTTGGATGATGTGATCCACCAGGTCTGACTCGGGAACCCTTTTCTCGGACTGACGGTCCTTTTCAAAAGACTTCACCTGGAGAGAGAAAACACTTACTCAAATTTAACACAGTGTTTTTTCCACTGAGGATATTACATGGTTCAGCGTTACAACAACCAACCAGGCCTCATGATTACGGAGTTAAAAGCAAAGACGTAAGAGTATATTGTAAATGTACGTGTAAAGCTTTCATATTTGTGGGAAAAGAAACTGTGAGTAACTTGAAAATAAGCTTACCTTTAAATAGCTGCCCTCTTTGTCAGAGACAAGAACCATGAAGGTTATTCCAAGAAGTCTGCCCTGTTCCATAAGAGTCTCCTGTGACTGAAATAAAAACATACACAAAGTACTACTGAGTTGGACAGAAATTACTGTCAGATAAGAAAAATTCAGCTCAGGTTAAAAGTTCTGTCCACTGGTGGGACATTAAGACATTACTTTACAAAGTATTGAAATACTAATAAAGAATTAGTCCCTTCATTGACATGCCATTCTATAAATATTAGGGCTGGGAAAGTTAACGCATTATTATCGCGTTAACGCATTATTTACTTAATGCTGACAATTATTTTATCGCGCGTTAACGCAGGTTTTTAAAATCC
>JBBJLR010000001.1:36216940-36228149 GCA_037577145.1 Brachypetersius gabonensis
CTCTGATCTGTCAAGGATCTGATCTGTCATGGCTCTGATCTGTCAAGGATCTGATCTGTCATGGCTCTGATCTGTCAAGGATCTGATCTGTCATGGCTCTGATCTGTCATGGCTCTGATCTGTCATGGCTCTGATCTGTCAAGGATCTGATCTGTCAAGGATCTGATCTGTCAAGGCAAGGCGTGCTGGTGTAAACATCCAGCACAAGCTGAGAACTGATCCTTCCTGCAGGGACTAGCTGTGAGAGCCTGGTTCCTAAAGTTTGTGGCTAAAGCTAAAGAGCACCCTGGGTCGCACCTTCCAGGGGTGTTTAGTCCGGATGTCCTCGAAATCCTCTCCAAATATTGAAGCGAGGGCTTGGAGCTCGTTCTCCTGCTGTGTGCAGTAGTCTTCGTGTCCATGTGGAGAGTCAGGAGCAGCGCTCATTCTGCGGCGGGGGACTCATATCTCCCCTCCGCCCGCAAAACAACCGGCCAGGTCTTCAGCTCCACACGCTGGGAACGTTACTGCAGTCGTGTGGCAGTCGTTCCTTCAACAAAACAAGCTCTAGATCGCCTGTTGTTACAGGAGCATGTCTGATCTAAAGCGTTGAAATAGTAAAGTCAGGAGAACAGAGGCGCCATCATGCCAGTGCGTCGCACCAGTGACGTAGCAGCGAAGACTCTTAAGCCATAAATTTAAAAGAATAAATGAATTCTTTAAAACTCTTGGATGATTAGAGCTTCACACGTACAATGAGCTTTAATTCAGTAAGTGAATCTTTCTAGTGGAACGAGAAAGCATGTTCCGGTGTGTCTTCATAGGAGGCTGTGAAATTCACTATATGGACAAAATTATTGGGACGCCTAAACATTACACAAAAAACAATTTTATTGACACCGCATTCAAATACACATGCTTTAATATGGGATTTGGACTCCATTTGCAGCAATCACCGTTTCCACCGTGTTTTTGTTTTGTTTTTTTACAATATTTTGATTTTGTGTTTCTGTAGGAATTTGCGCCCATTCAGCGTGTCTAGAGCATTTCTAAGGTCAGGCACTGATGTAGGACGAGAAGGCCTAGCGCGCAATCTGCGTTCCAGTTCATCCCAAAGGTGTTGCATGGGGTTGGGGTCAGGACCCAGTGTGGGCCAGTCAGGTTCTTCCACAACAGTTTTATCCATAATGTCCTGCTGGATTAGACTTTCCCCAAACTGTGCCCACAAAGTTGGAAGCATTAAGATTGCCCTTCACTACAAATTAGCCCAAACCTGAAAAAACAGGTGGGTTCCAAAACGTTTGTACACATAATGTATGTCTGTTAGAAATGTGTTCTAAAACTAACACCATTCTGAGATGCTCCAAAAGTTCTGAGTGGTTTAAACTTGTGAACCAGAGCTGATTCTGAAAAATGAGGCATCCATCAGCTAAAACCTGTAGGATTTTCTGGAAACTGAAGGCTTTCTATCCAGCATGACTGTGGCCCAGTGCCTAAATCAAGGTCCATAAAGACATGGTTGGCTGAGTTCGGTGTGGAAGAACTTGACTGGCCCTTTTGGGGGGACGGGAACGGAAAATTGTTCCAATCATAAATGCTCTACAGAATGAATGGGCACAAACCCCCACAGAACCACTCTAAAATTCTCCCAAGAAGAGTGGAAGCTGTTATAGCTGCAACAGGGGGCACTAACTCCATATTAAAGTCTCTGTATTTGAATACAACTTCATTAAAGTCCGTGCTGGTGTAATACTTCTGTCCTTGTAGTGCAGGCGTCGAACCGAAAGCGCAAAATGAGAACTGAGTTTGAAGCAGGAAACCACTGATTGTTTTTATCATGAATGCAGCGAATGTGTGTTAAATTTGAAAAACTAAATTCCTTTGAAATATTTAAGTACATTTTGAGGTTTTACGGCTACTCTGTTTCTTCTCCCCATCACTAGTCTGGCAACAGATCTCATTGTTCCATGTTTAACAGCATCAAAAATAAGATTAAACAGCTCTAATGTGTGTGTGTGTGTGTGTGTGTGTGTGTGTGTGTAATGATTTATGTAAGGAATTGTAGTATATCAATACTGACACAAGGTGGCGCGCTTGTTCAAATAAGTTTCAATTAGCGTGATCAGATCAGCCCAGATATTAAAACTAACAAAAGACAAAAATTTGGGAATTATTTTCATAATAAAAGTATATTGCGCATACAAGTGCATATTAGCCAGTAGATAAATATAACAAGACCATTAGTCTGTGTTTAGTCTGTCTGTCTGTCTGTCTGTCTGTCTGTCTATCTATCTATCTATCTATCTATCTGTCTGTCTGTCTGTCTATCTATCTATCCGTCTGTCTGTCTGTCTGTCTGTCTGTCTGTCTGTCTATCTATCTATTTATCTATCTATCTATCTATCTATCTATCTGTCTATCTATCTATTTATGTTCATCTCAACATTATATTAGCAGTCAATTATTTCCTAATATTTTTTATTCCAAAAATTACCCACAAATCAGTTATGAATCAGTTATAATGAATATACATTAATTTTCCCTTATTCACATTTTATTCATTTGTTTTATTTACATTCACTGTAATTTATTTGAGGTTATTTTTAATGTATTCCTTTATTAAAGGTATTCATCCTCTTCCTGTGTTATGCTCAGTTTGTGTAATCATGTCAAGTAGCTGTCAGTCGCTTGCGGTTGGGCGGCCTATAATCTCCATTCAAACTGGACCTTTCTACTCACTCTCTATCTCTGGAGATGGAGCAAAAAGGCTAAATATAGTAATACATCTCCCAACCACCTGAGACCTGTGGAGCATACGCATGCACTGTCATTATTAAAGTGCGGCAGTACGAGACCCGATACGTTCGACAAACTGCAGCCAATGTCTGACTCTGTGATTCTCATTAGACTAAAACTGAGCTATAAAGTTATTTTGACAGTGATCCACTTATAGCTCTGTATGATTTACTGATGGGCTGTCGTGCCGTCATGCTGTCATGGAAGCACATGGACCAACATCTGACAAAGGCTGGAAGATGATATCTATGAGGCATGTTTTAATCTTTTCACATTTACCCAGAGCTCTTAGCTCAGAGCTCTGTCTCTCTCTTTAATAGAAAACCTCTGACTAAGATGTTGTTATCTTAGTCAGAGGTTTTCTATTAAAGAGAGAGACACAGACAGACAAGTTTGAAAACGTGTGATCAGACTACAAGTGAAGATAAGTACACTTCCTAAACAAATAATAGACCTAAATATGGTCTTTTCTGCAAATTTACTGCACAATATTTTGACATTTTGAAATTCTCTTAGCTTTACTAAATGAACACATGAACTTACAAGTTTCAATTATTTGAGCTAAAAACCGAAACGTAAGCGCAATAAGTGTAGTATTAACATCTATTCCTGTTCTGTGTTTAAAGTGTTGAGCAAAATTACAAAATATAAAGCGTGCTATAACTTTAAAGTTACATTAAAGTGTGCAGAAGTATGTTCTACGTAGGGGGTGTGCACTTAATCACCTTGATAATTAACAGCATTTGAATACGGTGTGCCCAAACATTTGCATAACGCAGACAGACTTTATATATTTATTTAATTCTAAACAATGTTCCTAATTTACATACTGTATTGTCCAATAAATGTTATATATATTTAATTATAATTTAATTATCGATACTTTACACCTTTCTCAGACATTTAGAATCATTCTAAACCCACCTAAAACATTTTTACCATTTCATAATGTCTTGTCAGCTCTGTTTCTCTGCAGTTATCACATTAGAGCAGTGGTTCCCAAACTGGGGTCCGGGTCCCCTGAGGGGGGCGCGAGAGATCACTGGGGGGGCGCAGAATTTTGTCTGCACTGACGTTACTGAAATTATAATCACAAAAACATTATATTCATACAATCCCAATGTCTGAGAAACGTAAAAGTGTGTGTGTGTGTGTGTGTGTGTATAAGAGTATAAAAACCTGCAACCAGTTTATTTTTTGCAAATAAAAGTGTGTAATTAATCACTTCATTATTTTTGTGCCTCTATGGGGGTAGGAGTTGGGGTTGGGGGTGCCCAGCTTGTCTTGGACACAGGCAAGAGGGGCTTCGAGGAAAAAAGGTTGGGAACCAATGCATTAGAGACTTGTCTTAAACACCTGTATTGTTCCACCAGTTCTATAGAAAAACAACACAAGTGTAAAGTAATATCAAAGCCTCAATGTAAAGGCTGTCAGAACCTCCCCGGGTGTAGACTGACTCATGTCTCGAGCCAAATGGTCTTGGGCAGGAATTAATTTATTTATCACCCCTTCATTCACCCGACCCCCGATGGCCTATACTGACAGTAGAAACTTGAAATGTCCTTGTAGGGGGAGCTGAATTGGGTTGTAAGGGCCAACACTAATAATGAGGCCTGCTCTCACACTCAATTCTATGCTGCATTAAGTGTGAGCACATTTACAACACCTGTTTCCCACCATGACCCTAAAAGGAGAGAATTAAGCCAATCAGGATCTAGCTACCGCTACCATCCAGCCAATCAGGATGCTGCTTGGGGAAAAGGAGCTAAGTAGGTGTTGTACACTCCCCCATCCCACACTGCCCACACTGTTCTCCATGTTTAGGGCTCCAGCCCGCATGCCAGTAAGTTGGCCTACTGACATATACAGTATTGCGTCTGGCTGGAGAGTGTTGAATGTCTGTCTCCTTTTCCTCCTATCATAGACTGGATTGTGATTTTATGCTGCCCAGCCCTGATAACAAAATGGTGAGCCCATGCCTGGGTCCACCTCCATGATAGTCCATCTAAGGAGAAATCAGTTAGTAATGCTGTTCACTTAAGTGTATGCTTATGCTTAATGCTTAAGTGTATCTTAATTCTATTATCTGGTGTGGCCTGAGGGAGAATGGGTTCCTCATATGAGTCTTGATTTCTCTCCAGGTTTCTTCATTATGCATTAAGGCTACCTTTGGGTTGGAAAATAGGAAGCTGGATCTGGATTACTGTGGAACTGCTTGGTGAGGCAGATGCAACAAGCACTGTGCAAATACTACTATTATTACTACTACTAATCAAAATAAAAATAATACACTGAAATGAAGTGAACTGAACTGAATTTAATTGAAATTAAGTCATTGAATGTACTGAATGCATATTTTGGGGAGGATTCAATGTCAAATAAAAGATTATAATGTCTCTTTGTTCAGTAAATGTTTAAGGGAAAATTAAAGAACCTTGTTGGAAGTGCCACAATGGATAACACTAGAATAAATGCCTTAAAATGATGCTGTTATATATGAATACATGCACTGTACACATCAAGATGGCATCATAAAACCTGACCAACGTTAAGCAAAGCTAAGAAAAGCACTTGGCATTCAACCATATGGATTTTTATTACTGGGGGAGCTGCTATTTCCAAGGAAGTGCTGCTACATTTTGGAGGGATCCGATTGCTTCGTCCCATCCAGATGGATACATTGCAGGAGGGTTTTATCTCTTTTTTTTGACTGTTCTTATTTGGGCCTCTGTGAACTCGATGCTCCGCCCAACCCCCTTTGCTTGGGTCTTATTTAAGGGGAACCCTTTGCTCAACCACTTCGTCCCAGTGGAAGCATCAGTCTTGCGAAACAACTTGGTGAGTGCACGCTACTATTGGGTCTAAAGTGGGGAGCATGGTAGGGTCCGTGATCTACTGACAAATGATTACTTGGGCATCATTGGTGGGCGGTGATTAGATGAGTAGATACGAGTTTCCTGTTTTGTGAAGGGATAGATCAAGAATCAGGAACATGTTTCTTCTCTTACCATCGGTGTTATCTTGTCAGATCTAAATGGAGAACCACTGTACCTTCAGTGGGATCTTACGAAGGGTGAATTTGGAAGACCATGTAACCATAATCTCAGAGCTCCTAAGAGTTTATGCCTTTTTGGGCTCCCTTCAAAAGACAGGAACTAGATCAGCTGTACTGTCATTACAAATGTACTCAGTACAGCTCAGCATCTCTTGAATGAAGCCATTACGAATTAGGGGGCAAGAAGCCATGCCCGTAAACTGAGGTGTTGTAATGTGACGGCAGCTGAAACCTGACCAGATCCTGGACAGGCCCCATCCTCATGTAGGGGGTAGTGAGAACCCATATGTGCTTTTCACAGCAGGTGGGAAGGGGCTTAAAATAGACCACCAGGCTCTAGGGTGGCCCCTTTTTTGGCCCTACATTAACAGGCTGGAAATCTCTTGAAACACTTTGGCACTTTGGCAGATATAGTTTCAGTAACCTTTCAGGGGGGCTTGAAAAGACATTTAAGGGCGCATTTAACCATTTAACTTGAATTTGAATTGTTTGCATTGATCAGGTGTTGCATATGTGCCATGCGATATTCAACACCAGCAGGGAGTGCCCTTTAAAACTGACCTAAAGATAAACAAGCTATAAGCATACAGGAGATATAAAGATGCGTTAGAAGTGTAAGCCTAGTTACGGTTATAGTTTACACACATACACTGCAGATTAACCACCACTCTGCGACGTGTCACTCTTTTCATAACCATGTCATCTCCCCCATCCCAGACCATCCCAGAAACCAACCATGTGTGACGACGAGGAGACTACCGCCCTTGTGTGCGACAACGGCTCTGGCTTGGTCAAGGCTGGATTTGCCGGAGATGACGCTCCACGTGCTGTCTTCCCTTCCATTGTTGGAAGGCCCCGCCACCAGGTGCACACCAGCTTCTGTCAAACACCATTCAGTGTCTTTTCACATCTGCAGCCACCATTAAAACATTTTGAATCGCTTATCCAATGAACTACTACTGTTAATCTGACAAATGCTATCTTGCACAGTGTGGATTAATATATTATAAGCAAAGTATTTGGGGAACATGAGAAATAACACACTGTAAAGCATTTTGGATTTTATTCTAATTGGAACTTCATTCTCAGTGTTATACATCTTTTTTGGTTGTTATAGGACCTAAATTTTCATAATATATAGCACATTCTACTAATGGACGAAAACCTATAATATATTGTAAGTTATAAAGAATGTGCATCTTATTGGGATCATTTTATACAATGACCTGCAACAAAATCTGTTTTGTACAAATTAAACAATGATTCCAACTTTTGGACAGTAGTTTGTGGTGAATTCGGTAATGTGTTCAGAGATGTGTTAAACAAAATGTGTTAAACGCCATTTCTTCACGTTGCTGAGGTAGAATCAATGCTACAATTAAGTGATTTCTGTGCTAAATACATTTAACTGAGTAGGCAGCAAATTCATAGCCAGTCAAAGGACTGAAAGGCAGACAGTCACAGATACATTTATTTGCAAATTTTTCCTTTTCACTTTTTTTAGAGTAAATTTACATTGTTGTACTTCTCCTACCGCTGGCTGAATTAATGAATGCATTTAGGGTTAGATCAAAAGTTCTAGATCAGGTGTCTTTGTCACACATATTCTTTATGTGTGATTATTTCAGTTCAGGACTGCTGGCCATTAACAACATAGTGTGACATTAATGTCACTTTCTTTTTCGCTCACAGGGTGTGATGGTGGGTATGGGTCAGAAAGACAGCTACGTCGGTGATGAGGCCCAGAGCAAGAGGGGTATTCTGACTCTGAAGTACCCTATCGAGCACGGCATCATCACCAACTGGGACGACATGGAGAAGGTGAGGAATCAGATCTGTCTTTTACTTTTCTGTACACTGCCGTAGCGCAGAAGTGAAGGGAAACATTTAACATTTAGCGTAAAAATAATACCTATGTCCAAACGAGTAAAACTGTTTAATGCATGTTCATAATTTGGTCACTTTAGTGGGATCCTAATGGATGAATGTTTCTCATTTCCCTACAGATTTGGCACCACACCTTCTACAATGAGCTCCGCGTGGCCCCTGAGGAGCACCCCACCCTGCTCACTGAGGCCCCCCTCAACCCCAAGGCCAACAGGGAGAAGATGACCCAGGTACTGAGACCTCCATGAACCCCCTTCCGAAATGCTCCCTCTGTGTATCAAAGTACGTGCACTAACCCAGCAGCACTAACAATAACGCTCCTCTAATCTCCTCTTGCAGATCATGTTCGAGACCTTCAACGTCCCTGCCATGTACGTGGCCATCCAGGCTGTCCTGTCCCTCTACGCCTCCGGCCGTACCACTGGTCAGTATTAGAACTAACACATCTAGACCATTCAACACATATTCTTAGCAGATCCCTAACTGTTTTCATTATAAATATCAGTGATTTTTATTCCATCAATGACTGAGGCCCCTGTGAAGCCAGACTGTATTATTTTGTCTTCAATGAGAGGAATCCTCCAGTTTGAATACGATTGTATAAGCAGTGTAGAGGGAACTAAATCCCAGTCCATTTTAAATTCTCATCATACTAGAAATTGAAAACGTTTTCTCCATTAAGTTATACATAGCACAATTAGATATGCAATGCAGTTTATTTGCCAGACAGCAAGATAAACGAGTGGTGCATTGCAGAGGATTAGCAGTAATCCCTAACTTGCTGGGGTGAAAGCTCCACCTGTGACCACTGATGTCATCGGCATTGTTTATTTATGACGTGCCACATTCTCTGAGGGGCTTGTAAATTGCAAGTGACTGAAGGCTGCCCCCTGCAGGTATTGTGCTGGACTCCGGTGATGGTGTGACCCACAACGTCCCCATCTATGAGGGTTACGCTCTTCCCCACGCCATCATGCGTCTGGATCTGGCCGGTCGTGACCTGACTGACTACCTGATGAAGATCCTGACTGAGAGAGGCTACTCTTTCGTCACAACCGGTAACTCAGAGAGTCTTGTGCATGCTCCCTCTGAGACTGCCTCCTTAGAGCAGGGGGATAGAATGTGCTAATCAGGGGAATAATGAAAGTATAAGGATGTTAACTATTTTCTCCTACTAGACTACCCACTGATCACAGTCTGATTACAGTTTAAGTGACCATTAAGCCATTCAGTTTTACTAGGAACGTTTTGAATGGTTTCCAACAGCAGCTGTACATTTGTTTCACATGTATTCTCTGAAACTTGCTCTTCTCAGCTGAGCGTGAGATCGTGCGTGACATCAAGGAGAAGCTGTGCTACGTGGCTCTGGACTTTGAGAATGAGATGGCTACCGCTGCCTCCTCCTCCTCCCTGGAGAAGAGCTATGAGCTTCCCGATGGTCAGGTCATCACCATTGGTAACGAGCGTTTCCGCTGCCCTGAGACCCTCTTCCAGCCTTCCTTCATTGGTGAGTAAAAAATCTCACAATGTAACTAACTCTTCAGAGTTTGTAAAATTCATTCCCTGTGTTTCTCAACTCGATCTCCTCAAACCTCAGGTATGGAGTCTGCTGGCATCCATGAGACCGCATACAACAGCATCATGAAGTGCGACATTGACATCCGCAAGGACTTGTACGCCAACAACGTTCTCTCTGGTGGTACCACCATGTACCCTGGTATTGCTGACCGTATGCAGAAGGAGATCACTGCTCTGGCCCCCAGCACCATGAAAATCAAGGTAAGAAGCACTTGGCCTACTGATGCTGACAATAAATAAAAGCTTATATAGACCAGACAGTATTGTTCTAATTAGTTAAAAGGTAGTGCACTGAGGGTAGTTGCTTTCACACTTTAAAGTCAAACTGAGAAGAGCTTATTTTAAGAAGATTTTCATAGGAGAGTGTAGTTCAAGATCAGTGATAAAAAATATTTTATCTACATTAAAATTAGCCGTAACTAACAAAACCTTCCTCTCCTTCAGATCATTGCTCCCCCTGAGCGTAAGTACTCCGTCTGGATCGGTGGCTCCATCCTGGCCTCCCTGTCCACCTTCCAGCAGATGTGGATCACCAAGCAGGAGTATGATGAGGCAGGCCCCTCTATTGTCCACAGGAAGTGCTTCTAAGCCAGCAATCCTCCCCTCAGTCATACATTTGTACTGTCTTTTAATGTATATACATGTCCTATTGTAATAAAAGTGGATCATTATAACAGCAGGTGTCATCATATTCTTTTTTCTGCTTAAGTTAAACAACTAATGCTTAAATACAATTAAGCAAATTATGTTTCTTAACTAAAAAGCTCAAATGTAAGGATGTGTTTAAACCCACTCACTAAACCTGGCAATGAACAGAGGAGTTGAACCAGGTGTGTTCAAACAATCATCAAACAGTGCCTGACATCAGCGCGGGCCTGGAGCTGCGTACCACTGTGGTGTTAGTTTCCTGCACTTTCAGGGTCATACCACTGATCTGAAGTATGCTGTTGATTATCACCAGAATCAAAGTAGATGACATAAGTGGTTTCCATGAGAGAAGTATAGCAAACTGGTGGAATTATAGGCAACTATCCTCCAGACAGCAATACAAAATATACCTCTCCTCCTAATGC
Source organism: Brachypetersius gabonensis (assembly GCA_037577145.1). Classification (NCBI taxonomy): domain Eukaryota; kingdom Metazoa; phylum Chordata; class Actinopteri; order Characiformes; family Alestidae; genus Brachypetersius; species Brachypetersius gabonensis. The sequence goes on from JBBJLR010000001.1 coordinate 36,227,309, forward strand.
GATTATGGTTTTTCCATCATAACCCATTGACATTTACACCATTTAGGAGAAACTTCTATCCAAATCAACTGTTTCCCTGGAGCAACTTGGGGCTAAGGTTCTAGCTCAGGAACTTGAACCAATGACTTCTTGGTTCAGAGGCAAGTATCCAACACTAGGCCGCCACCACCAACCCCTAACCTTTTCCAGAATAAGCTACAGGGACTTCTACGAACTGTGGTTCAAGACTGTACTGACTACAGGAGACTTGGAATGCTGTTCTTATTTGTTCTAAAACTATGTCTTTTTATGTTCATGGGGGGTAAGGAAACATGACTTCCAGTTGCTTTTTAAGACAGCTTGAATGGGGAATGCTGTTAAAAAAAGAAGAAGATAACAAACAGAAATCCTTATTGTTAAAGCTGAAAGCATCAGAACTCTTTATATACATAAAATGACTGTGATAAAGTGTCTTTTATCATCATCTGAATTTCACAAAACAACAACAAAAAAGTAGTGACTGCACTTCTGAAAAAGTAGAGAAAATAAGAGATCATTTAATGAAATAAGAGATCATTTAATTCAGTTTCCAAATAACGTGACTTTTGTAGTTGAAGGAGCATTTCATAATGTGTTCCAGTTTTTTCGTTTAGAAGGAATAGTACCGAGTAGCAGCAATAAACTGTAACATTTAACTGGAGCATTAAACTGCTGCTACCAGTCCAGTACAGAACTGATTTCAAAGATTTAGTCGTGCACAAGTAAGTCACTCAAGGGTCTGGGGCAGGGCTGGACTGGCCATAGGGCATTTGCCCGGTGGGCTGATCTTATATTTGGACCAGCATGGAATCCCGTCAGCAAA
>JBBJLR010000001.1:36235400-36252039 GCA_037577145.1 Brachypetersius gabonensis
CCTATGGAGGAGCTGAAGCTCAAAGCTGCACAGAGACAGCCTCGAAACCTTAGTGATTTAGAGATGATCTGCAAAGAAGAGTCGACCAGAATTCCTCCTAAAATGTGGTAAACTTGGGCAATTACAGAAACGTTTGACCTCTGTGCTGCAAACAAGGGTTTTGCCACGAAGTATTAAGTCTTTTTTTGTTACAGGGTTCAAATATTTATTTCCCTCAATGAAATGCAAATCAGTTTCTATCTTTTATTTAAAGTTGTTTTTTTCAATTTTCCTTTTTATGTGCAATCTGTCACTGTTAAGATAAACGTACCATTAAAACGATTCTGTTCTGAGACTTTTAATTTCTTTGTCATTGGACAAACTTACAAAATCAGCGAGGGGTCAAATAATTATTTCCTCCACTGTACATGGCATTATAGGTTCCGGGAGGTGATTTGAAATAAAAATCTTTCTGCTTGTGTCAAGAAACTAAACCTTGATCATGATTGGAGTTTTTGCCATGACCATTCCAGTCTTCTGACTGAAATAGAATTTAAGAACTGGGCTGAATTTAAGGGTGAACGAGAGAAAATGTAGGGCTCAACAGCTGGAGAGATTCAGTACTGAACTGTTATATCTCTATTCTAGTACGTTCTCAAGGAGACTGGCAAAAGGGGGTTTTATGAACCACTGAGGGGCTGCCAATAATTTTGATGCATGTTCATTTTGGACAAAAGTGTATTTTGTGCATAGCTGTGACTTTTTTATGGAAGTGGTAATGGGCTCAGATGGAATAAATATCTTTATTCTGATACTTAATTGGACATTTAATCACCTTTAAGAGAAATCTGCCTTTTTAAAATTCACATTATAAAGGGTACCAATAATTCTGGTGGGCATGGGTATATATAATAAACATTGATATAATGAGGGACTTTAACATTTTGAAAGGGCTTGATTCCTAATGGTACATAGCATTCTGAATTCAGTATCATCTTTCCAAACCCTTAAAACAGCTTTTAAACCATGAAGTCCTTTTGAAATCTGTGAATTTTTCAGGGCTTTAATCTTATCAAAATGAATAAACAAATTAAGTTTTTATATTTGGTTCAAAAAAAAATAGTGTGGCTCATACTTTAATGCATAATTTTCAAAAGTAGTGTATAAAATCAAAAAATGTACCTACATTACTGTGGAGTTTATATTATGTCCTACCTTAATTTCTATAAGTAATATTCTAAACAAAATCATTCTTGTCTGTTCTTTCAGTGCACAGTGCCTCAGGGACTCTGGAGTCCTCTCACAGTGCATTATCTTCTGTGGGGAGAAGTAGTCGGCTGTCAGCAAGCTCTGCAAGGAGAAAAAGCAAAAGACTTCTCCACCGAAACATTAACAGGTGCGTTGCTTCTGTGTTCTGGTTTTAAAATGGTGTCAAGGTTTACATTTTAATTTCACAGCTTCCAAGCAGTCCTGATTATAGGTGTTGATCAAAACCTTGAAAATTAAATGGAATGTAAATGGAATTTTACATAAGAAGCTTGCAGAATGCACCCTTGAGTTAGTTTTATTTGTAAGTTGATCAGAAGTTAGATTCTAAATCTTTTGTGATCAGCTGTGTGAGCTACATGTTTGGGAAAAGAACAGTGCGCTTTAATATTGGTGCTCTGCCGACCGGTCATGTTCACAGAGCTGTTATTGTAGAAAACGCTCATAGAATTATGTCAATGCCTAATACAACTGAAGATTTTTTAGAATTCCTTATTTTGCGGTCACTTTTTCACGAGTCTGACAGCCACATGGAAAACCTGCTTTGTTTGCAGCGAAATGTAAAATAGCCTTTTTTGGTCCTTTACCATGTTTTTGCATCAAATGTACTTTCAGAGTCGAATCAGGGAAGGCAGGCTGCTTTTCTCCTAGAGTGACAAAGAAGGAGGCAACACGGAAGTCCCTGCGTCTGCGCTTTAGTCTTGGGAAAATGAACCGAGATTGTGTAAGTCCACCTGTTTAGTCTGTTTCAAGATACTACACAATCCAACTGAATCAGCCTCCTCAGACCCTTTTTTTTGTCAGTACTGTTTTAACTTCTGTGTGCACAATTTTGCATGATTACTTGTCATTGTTTACTGTAATTTCCCTGCAATTCAAAAATGCTTTAATATAAGGCTGTGACAGGTGATGGTATGTAAGTTTTGACCGTTATCTGCTGAATTTGAAAGTTAATTTGCTTCTGTTAGTTTCACTTTTTTTTTATTGGTTCTGGGTCTTTGGTTGACTGATTTCTTTTCCTTTTTGGCAACAGTAAGACACAGGTATGTCTTACCATTGTTTGCATGTGGGAACAGAAATGTACTTATTGAACCCCCACTGGTTTGTGCACCCAGAATCACTATTGAGGTTTAAAAATAGGAGGAGGATAATCTGAGATCCAGGCCCAAAGCCGTCTCTGGTGCTATGTTTAGGGTAGATATGTTTGACTTGTCTTGCACCTTTTTAAAACTTAAAAATGTAGTTTGATTGGAAGAGAATACAAATTGTTATAACTGGGACCAGAAAAGCACAGTCTCACCTATCTGTAAAATAGTTCCTCCTAAATTTGTACTTTTCTTTAAAACAGATACTGCTTTTATTGCATTTTATTTTTACTACAGTCACTTTTTTACAGTCTAAAACTGGCAAAGATTTAAAAACTAAATGAGTCGTGTTTCTTAATTCCTGCTATGACCACTGGGCCTTCATGGAAAATTAAGCATGTTTCTTTGTATCTTAAGTATAAAGACACTAACTTTAAATGCTGTCACTTTTCTTTTGTATACCAGTGACTTTGCCTAACTTTGCACATCTTGAAATAATACATTAAGAGAAGAGAGAACTGTATATTAGTTTTATCTAACCTGTAACTGCTGAATGTATCATAATCAAATATTTTATTAAAGGAAAAACACTTAATATTTATATATAACATGTAACATTTTTTTAACATTTTCCATACATGAATGGTAATGAGTTTCCTCTGTAAATCTAAGAACCAATTTTCTGATACTGATGCATTCAACTGGAATGTCTGTCTGCTCTAAAATAAATATTTACTGGACAACTCTATCATTACTGGTATTTATTTGAAAGAATTCCTGTTGTAATTCTAAATGTGCAAATAAGTCGTAACACCTGACACGTGGGTGTGGCCAACAATGAGGAGTAAAAAGAAGATGCCTTTATTCCAACAGAGTGTCGTTTCACATTCTCTGCCGGTGCCAAAGGGGTCAGAGATCATTGGTTGGCGCCTAGCAACACAAGAGAGTGTGGCCAGTTTTCACTTCACGAAAGACACTGCATTTAGTCCATCTGTTTTGAGAAACAGCCCTTCAACAGGTCAGTTTTGCTTGATTTCCCTTCATTATCTGGAATTGTCTTTAGACACTGCCTGACCAAACTGTTCAAACCGTCAGTCTTTAAATGGTGCCACTAAAGCACTAAAGCCGGTCCATCTGGCAGCATGTCACTACTGGGACGTTTATGATTACAGCATTTGGCAGATGCTTATATCCAGATTGACGAACATGGATGTTTTTTAGTCTGAGGCGATAGCCGTCACAGTAGTAAACTTTAGACTAAGAGGTTTGTTAGATGGGTTTTTGACGTCACCATGTTTTTCTTAGAAACTGATATTGATATTTACAGAATACTGAAGAACCACATGTTTCATTACAAACAGCCAGATTGGTCCTGTTTGATATTAAATCAGACATTTTTGGTATTTGGTATTGGTATACATGGTATTTATTAAAATGTAAAACTGCTGGCTAGTTTAGTTCCGCTTATTAGATGCCTGGGGGAAAAGGAAATTTTATGGCTTCGTGAATTTTTAAAAAAAAGTATTTATTTATTAAGTATCATGATTTTTGCTTTTTAAGGAGTGCCACTAATTCTTGATCTTACTGAGATCTGGACCTTGACCTTTTCTCCAATGAAGCAGTGCTACATAAAAATGCTCTCAAACTCTGATCGCAATGATTTCCATACATTTCACACACCCGACTGCTCTAAATCTTCAGTATGCTCTCTAATTAAACATGACTCCATTCATTACTGTCGTCAACATATGCTTTTCTGAACATATTGCAATATTTGTCACAGTAGGCCTGTGTGCCTCTGCAGTGTGATGTTTTATTGATGGTGTATATTCAGTGTGGATCTGTGTTAAACTGTTCTATGATCAAAAATAATACCAAGATATTGCCAAATCTGCTTCACAGGTTCCAAGTACATCAGTAAGTCTGAAGACAATCTGCTCACTCCATGTGGAGCTGAGGAACCTGGGACCTCCTGGAGTAGGCAGTCTCCAGATAAAACCCAACCGTACACAGGAAACTCGTTCTCTGACACTCCCATGAGTGCCTGCCTCAAGACCACCTACCGCTCAGAGCCGACTATTCTCATCAGCAAGCCGCCCACAAGCTGTAACATCCCAAAGAGCCTTTGCTGTGCTACTAGTGCTGAAAGCCTCGCTAGTTCCGAGTCTTTTAGTGAATGCTCTCAGACAGGCCCTACCCTTCTGAGAATCAGCGCTTTGGATGAACCAGGAAGTCTTTCTTCTGATACGGGTCTCCGAGAGAAAATAGAAGAATCTGCTGAAGATATCCCGGTTTCTTCTGAGCTCACTGTACTTTCAGAAAACCTAAAGAAAGACTCAGCTCTCCAAGTATCACAGAGCTTAGTGGTTGATCATAATGTCACCTTCGGACAATTTGAGATAGCTCCCTTGTCTCCTTTGCACATAGACAGTGTCCTGTTTGAGACTGAAGCCACAGACCACAGTTCAGTGTTGGGGAATAAGACCCATGAGAGCTCTCTGAGTGATGAACATGGGCGCAGCTGCTTAATTTACAGCTCAACAGATTCTGCAAACTGCAGCCAATTGATCAATGCTCTTGACATCCAAAGCCCCGCAGCATTCAGGCTCAACAGCTCCATCACAGTTCAGTCTACGCCATTCGCAGCAAGAGAGGGAACCAGGAAACTCCGTTCCTTAAAGCCAGAGGATTTCAACGAACAGTTGCTGGTGGAAAACTCTCCAGAACCTTCAAGTCAGCATGGAAAAGAGCCAGCAACTATGCAAGAGAGCCAGCGACTAGTGTGCACTACAGACGCGGCTGAACTGCGCCGAATAAGAGTGGCTGACCACATTCGGCGTTTTAACATGCTGACTCTCAGTTCACCTCAGGCTAAAGTGGTCCGGTCGCCTCTGAAGTTCCGCAGGACACCTGTGCGGCAGTCTGTGAGGAGGATTAACTCCCTGCTGGGACAGAGGAAAGAGACCCGGTCTGGGTGGTGTGCTGCCAGCCGAGGGACATCCGCAATAAAGGCACAGAGTTTAGAAAGCGGCTTGTTCACTGGAGCGCCTCAGCAAAGTCAACCCACAGAGGTCCCTTCCCAGACTCCTGATGAGGGAGTTTCTCTCAAACCAAAGCCATCTCCAGTTAAGTCAACCACATGCAGCACCATTAGGCATTGTCCCCTGGGAGACTTGACTAATACGATGACGCCCAAGGTCAAGGGTGAGACCCTGTCAACTAAAACTGCCCCATCTGAAGTTCCAAAGTCTGTCCTGCTTCATGCAGCTGAGAGAAACATGAGTCACTACAGAGGCTCCCCAAAGAACCCTCTTTCACAAGGCAGACTGCTCTCTGCTAGGAAACCCTTAGACCTTTAAGACTGTGATGCTCAAACGGGATCAGATTCATAGACACCAACATTTTCCTTTGCGATTCCTTATGCATCTGTTCTGGGGTTTAATTTATTTTCTAGTAAACTTGAGGCTTTTTTTGTTTGTTTTTAAACATTTTAGGGTAAAGGTGGTGTCAATCATATCTGAAGTGGTCATCTGATCACCACTAGTGATGAAATCGGCCGTGTTCTGGGGGTTACTGTGGTACGGTGTGACAACAGGCCAACGAAAGATTATACTGCAAACTCTTCCTGTTGTATCTGAGAAATTGTGGATTGGCCCCATTTTTGTGCTACATCTTCGAGGACATTCTTTTGACCGCGGGAACCTGTAGTTCACATAACATGAAAGGCTTATTTCTGAATCCTCTGTAAGTGGATCTCTTCTAAAGTAAAAGTTTGAAGTTAGCAAGTGTGAGTGCCAGGGAAAGTGTAAAGAGAGATGTATCTTGGCGTTTGTTCTCTGTATTTGGAGTGGGGCATGTCTGAGTGACCTGGATGGAAGGGTTTTAGAAAAGTACCTTTTATTTATTTTCTGTATTACAAGCTTAAAGGTTAAAGTCTTAAGGAGTGATGTTAATGAAGTGATGTTGGTGAAAAAGTGGGATTGAAAATTCTGATGTGCCTCGTTTGTAAGAATGAAACAGTATTACAAATGTTTGTCTGAGCTTTCTTAAATGTTAATATGCTATGTATTAATATGCCTTGGAGCCATAAAATGTCCGATTCAAAACCCTCTTTGAAAGTATTTGCGGTTCTTCTATCCACCGCAAGGTGGAGCACTTCTCAAGCACTAAACTGCTTTCTTGAGTGAGATCAGACTGTGGGTATGGAGCCACAGCTTAGGTCCCTTAAATATTAAAACATGGAACATAGAGTGACCAATCACACCCAGCTTTAAACTTTAAAAAGTTAAGGTTTAAGGGCCATCTTTACGGATGTGTGCAGTCCCTGACTGCTGAAAGTCATTTTAGTTAGGTTTGAGTTAAATCTGTGTCTGGGGACATTTCTGCAAGCCTTTACTTACTTTTTTACTACATGAGGAATTCTTTCGTGATACGCGCATGATGTCAACATTGAACGCTACATTAAATATCGATAATTAAAAAAACACCTAATTTCTCTTAAAGTGATCTATACGATGTGAGGGGTCTGCTTTGTCCCATTTCTCGCTGGATGCCTGGCGTGAACAGGCCTTTCCAGTTCAGCAGACTGGAGAAATCCTCAGTAGCTAAGACCGATTTAGACTGTGTCCATACAGGCTGCTGTAAAATCAACTTAAAATAATTCATTCCTGTTCTGTCGAGAACGTTTTGTATATTTTATGGTTTGTGTAATTATATATACATATTTATATTCTACTCTATTTTACTAAAACTGAATTTAAAAATTTTATATTTGTATGTTGGTGGGGTTTTTTTACTAATTAGGCCTCACTATTGTTTCAGGCGAGATTTAACATTAAATTGTGGATATAATTGAATTATATAACTAATTATACACAGAATTACTTAAATTAGTTCAAAAAGCAGTTCATCTAAATTAAGCTTTTTCTTAAAAATACCAGCTGCTTGATTACATTTTCCCAATTTCATATCAAACGGATAAGTAGAAAATTAGAAATTTTTGCTTATTTATTTTAAACTATAAAGGGCCTGCATATGCAGTCATTGAAACGGGTTACGGCCTCATTAGTGCTGATAAACGAAACACTTGTCCTGGTCAGACCGCTCTAATGCATTTACTTTTAACGCTTTAATCGAGAACAGGGTCAGCTCTGCTGAAAGAAAGCTCTTAAAGATGCCGCCCTCATCATCACTCCTCCCCCGGGTGTTGTTCCCCAGCCCCTGTGTCTGGTGGGGGGGGGGTCGGGGGGGGGGGCGGTAAGTTTCGCACGGAGCCAATAACGTGAAAGGAAGCGCGTCGCCCCGCTCAGCTGCGGACAGCGGTTTAAAAAGGAGGTAGCGGGGAACTCGGGCAGTCTGGATTAAAACCGCACTGGTGCTTCTCTCTGCCTGTCCTCTCTCTCTCTCCTCCTCCACACACTCTCTCTCTCTCCTCCTCCACACACTCTCTCTCCTCCTCCACACACTCTCTCTCTCTCTCCTCCTCCACACTCTCTCTCTCTCTCTCCTCCTCCACACACTCTCTCTCTCTCTCTCCTCCTCCACACACTCTCTCTCTCTCTCTCTCTCCTCCTCCTCCACACTCTCTCTCTCTCTCCTCCTCCTCCACACTCTCTCTCTCTCTCCTGCTGACCCAGTTACCCTCCGCACCGCCGTTCAGCTCCTCTCTGCTCCGGAGTCCCTCCAGAATAAAGATCTTGCCGCGCGTCATCCCAGGACTCTGACAGGTGAGAGATCTCTGCTTCTGCACCCTGTACCTCACTGAAGATCAAGTCCAGCACACGCTGTTTGTCCTCAGGGACCTGCTGCGTCTATGGAGGTCCGGGAGCAGGTGTCCCTTAGCTTTTCGAAGTGGGGGTCATTTCAAAACTTCATGTTTTCTTTGTGTAAATGGCTGAGAAAAGCCTCAAGCTTTAGGGGATTATTACCTCACCTGTGTCGCCGTTTGCTTGGACCTTGATTTTGTAAAACATAATTTGGTAATAAAACTGACTGGAAAATGGAATCTTCTCCATGTGAAATAAAAGTGCAGGCTGCTGTTCACACCTCGTCTAAATTTAATGAGGAAAGGACCAGAAGAACCTCTTCACACAGAGATGTTTTCTGCATGAACTCACTATGAAAGCAGAGAAGCTTTTCTTTGGAGATGCAAGATTTTGTTCTAACAGTCTCTCCTGCTATGTTAGTGCATTTTGTCTGTTTCATGAGCTTGGTGTAGTGCAGAAAAGGCTCCTGGTGGGCAGTGATGGACTAGGACTAGCAGTGCTTCTGCTGGGTGACTTGGGAATCCCCGCTGAAGATCCCTGATGATGAACATATCGTCTTTCTGCCGCGTTCCCTGTAGTCTGATCTGTGCCATCCAGCATGTTGGACTTTGACATTTGATTTGCCTATTCTTACGATTTTCCCATTAAAATGAGGAATTTTGTATTTCCTTTTAAAACCTCTGAGCACAAATGTTCAGCTAGTAGAGTAAGATTAATGGCTTTAAAACTGGTCTTTTGGTCACATGGTGATGCCGATGGTAAAACAGAAAATCTTAATTTAATTAGAAATATGCCCCAAAAGTCAAAAGGGTATTGTTACATGTGTCCAGTATGTAACCGTACATGTCGTCACTGCTTAGTTACTGTGAAGCACAAAGCTGCAGAGCTTCCAGCATCATTTGAGACGAAGGGCATTGTTTCGCTGAAGCGTGCAGCGTCTCTCGTTATCCGCGTTTCCTCGTTATCGAGGGGAAATCTTGGTCAGCAAAGAGCGTACCAGCAAAAATGCGAACTGAAAGCTCTGTGGTGAGATGAACTGCTGTCCAAACCTTTTCAAAGTAGGACGTACCATTTTTTTTTCCACATTCTGTGACCACAGCTGTTTAGGGCACTGTCTGAGGTTACAGAGCATCACTTGGTGGGATATTTAAGGACACTTTTACAGGTGCCAAAAACTTCCCTCGTGTCTTTCTTTTGATTTCTTTTAACTCAGATAAGTGGTTTGTTAACACACACCATGCAACTGAAGGGAATGAGTTGTCTGAAGGCCTTGCCAGCATGCACTGTGTTTCTGTTGGATGTGCTGGAACGTTTCCATGCTTGGCTGCTGTCCATTAGTGTCTCGAAGTGGCTTTGGCAGCGCGCATCGTTTGATCCCCTGAAGTCATGTAAAGAAGAGGGCAAAAAAATTAAATGTAAAGAATGTAGCTAAGGACATGTTCACTCTTGCTTATATTTAGCTATATGTCTGTGTATAGCCTAGACATACGCAATATATAAACACACACACACATTTTGTGCCTTAAAATATGAAGTACCTTTTCATGATCACCTGTTGCTGTCTAAGCCTTTTTATGTCCGTGCAAAGTAGATGAAAATGTGATATTTAGCCTTATGATAAATCGCCACATAATGCAATTGTACACTTTTCTGATCACATTGAACTGGATTTTTTTCACAGTTGTGGCGATGGGAACCTGGGCCATGATGTCTTCAACATAAATACAGCATTTTTACTAAATATCCAAAACAACTACATTTTATTTGTAATGCCAATAGTATGGAAAGTATTTGGTTTGCCTCGGAACCACTAACTTGCCTTTAAACATCCTGGAATTGATCAGAAAAAAAACTCGATACAATTCAAGGAACAAAACCGGGTTCAGATAAATCTGGTAACAACTGATCTGACCTGAACTGGACATTACTACCGTTTCGATCACTAGCATTAAATCACATTAGAAATAAATAACTTAATATGAAATTTATATGAAAACAACAGAACACGAGAGAAGAGCGCGTTATCACTAAAAACCTAATATCAAGTGCGATAACGCGCTTCCTCCGAACATCGTTGCGGCTCGACGTGTTTTCTATATGATGCCACGTGATAATGTGATAATGCTAGTTTAGGGTCTGCAAGGTCTGGATAAGCGCAGTTTCTGCGTTTCAAAGCGGGTCTTTAATGCCGGTCTGCAGGAAGCGGCTCTCTGACCTCCTGTGTGTCCTGTTCCCAGGATGGCGCATGTCTCGCGCCTGCTCCTCGCGCTGCTGCTGCTGGCGGCTGCTCTGGTGTGGCGCGCGGCGGACGCGAAGGGGACCCGCGGCTCTCAGGGCGCCATCCCTCACCCCGCCAAGAGCAGCACCAACCAGTCCGAGCGGCGCCGCGCGCCCTCTCCATCCTCCTCCTCCTCTTCATCTGCATCAGCGTCCGCCTCCTCCGCCGAGGAGGTGCTGGAGTCCAGCCAGGAGGCGCTGCACGTGACGGAGCGGCGCTACCTGAAGCGCGACTGGTGCAAGACGCAGCCACTGAAGCAGACGCTGCACGAAGAGGGCTGCGCGAGCCTCACCATCCTCAACCGCTTCTGCTACGGCCAGTGCAACTCCTTCTACATCCCGCGGCACGTGCGCGCCGAGGAGGAGGGCGCCTTCCAGTCCTGCTCCTTTTGTAAGCCGCGCCGCTTCACCACCATGACCTACACGCTCAGCTGCCCCGACCTGCAGCCCCCCACCAAGAAGAAGCGCGTCCAGCGCGTCAAGCAGTGCCGCTGCATCTCCATAGACCTGGACTGAGGCTGCCTGCCCCCTCCCTAGTGGGTCGATGGGGGCGGTTGTGTGTGTGTGTGTGTGTGTGTGTGTGTGTGTGTGTGTGTAGGGGGGATCCGAACCGATGCCGTTTTCGAAGACGCGCCCGCACATCACAGCGCCAGCGCAGGATTAAGACGCGCAACAGAAGAGACTGAGTGAAAGACAGAGGGCCGTGTCTCAGATCGAGCTCTTGTCCCGTACGTAGTGAGACACCTGACGTGTGAGATCAAAACTAAATGTACTGGAGCGTTCAGTCACATCACAAGCTGTCCCAGAGTCCACATGTAGGTGAGAGAGCTTAGAAGTGTGGTGAGTATCACGGGACCCGCCTGGTTCAGGGCTCATTAGGCGCAAGAGGGCGCTGCAGAGGGAGTCCAAAATAGGGTCAAAAGGAGGTTTTGTACAAATTTGTGAACCATGAATCGTTTTCGTACAGACAAATGCACTCTGGAGACTTTTTCCAGCAACTCAGAAAATAATTGGAAATGGAGCACTGGTTGGCAGTTAGTGTTCTATTTAAATTTGATCCATGTGGAGGATTTGTCCATTTCACTTAGAAAATCAACAAAATGTGAAATTAAAATTGGGTTGAGGCAAATTTCGCATACAACTACAGCTTCCACAGTTTAGCATCTTAGTGATGTTCTAATCTGATGTTTTAGAAACATTGTTCTCTTTATGGGACGGGTAATTGATGGGGTAATGTTAACACAGCCTCTCTTAATGAGCGCTTACGGACTTTTGATACATTCAGAAATCCCTCACATTAGTGTGCACTTAAGCAAAACCCCAAACTGCAAGTGAACAGACTACTAAGGCAGAGGAGAGGATGTGAAGTGCGTGATGGGTGGGGGCTCATGCACTGTCTTTTTTGAAATAGGACATTTACAGTACAAGTGTGCACTATGGGACAGAGTGTTTCTGCCAACTTGTTAATAAATGACTCGCTGACAGCATATTACACACCAGTCAAAACACTTACGTACTAGTTATAACACAGTAAAATCATTCTTTTTAAGTGCTTACAGTTTTGGTTTTTTTTAATTGCATTCGTCTTATTGCAGTATGTTCTGTTGGTCACTAGTAAGGGAACAAGACTTTTTAAGGACAGTTTAAAGTGCGTTAGAGTGCTCCCCATTGTCCACACTTTGGCTCCATTCTAATTCCCAGCCAGTAAGGATGGAGCCAAAATATGGACCATCTGGGGGCCCCTAAAGGGCCAGTTTGAGAAACATTATCGCTGGTACGGCATTTTATATTTGGTCTATTCATAATATAGGGCACTTAAATGGTGCATTATATAGGATAGGGCATAGTTTCAGGCATAGCTATAGACGGAATCTACAGGTTGTTTACTATGTACAGAACAAGTGATCAATTTGGAACACAACCAGAGTGAAGGCACTGTTTCTATCAGTAAGTGTGAAAGCAGACACTCTGGGTGGGTCAGACTGTGTTGGTAGAGCATGTTGCCTTTAAGCACTCATCGTTGAATAGCACAGATAGAGCTTGGGAGAGTGCTGGAACAGGGTTTCCACCATGTGGAATTATACTCACCTATGAAACGACAAAAATAATGAGTTATTTAATTTGACTGAATGGGACACATTTAGCACAGCAGCTACTGTTCTCATGTATTTTATTGTCCATTTGCAGGGAATGTGCCTTTGACACAGGAGCGAAAGGAAGATGTTTGTGTAGCGGCGACTAGCCTCAGCCTCAGTCATGTCATGATTCACAATTATTGTTTTATTTGAAAATGAAAGTGTTTTTCCTAAATGGTACAAAACGATAGAGATCTTGTTTATAATGTAAGTATCCTGCCTTGTTGTGTTTCTCCATTTTTGTTGCTCTGTACTGCCATCTCTTGAGTGCAGGCACATCTGAAGTATTAATAAAAATCTAAATCTCTTTGTTTTAAGGACTTTACTGGTCTGTCTTCTGGAAACTGGTGTACAGTACAGTGCTGAAACTGAAATAAAAGCACCATCTGAAACACACACACAAGTGCAAACAAAACTTTCCATTTCTTGATAATTATAGGCTCTAATGAGACTCATTTATTTATAAATACGTAACCAGTGACCAATCCCTGCAGCTCAACTAATTCAGACTTACTTTATTAGTATTAATAATAATAATATTAATATTAAAATTAATATTAATTATATTTTTAAGGTATAGGTATATTTTTTTATGTTTTGTCATTTATTTCTACAGTACTGAGCAAAAGGCAGCCATGAAAAATGTTTTTGCAGTAAGAACATTAAAGAATAAATACGAAAAACATTAACGTATTGGTTAGAGGAGGACAGATCTGTTTCCTGATTTACTGGTGATCTATATTTATGTAACAGCAGCATGTTTTTAATTTAATGGTGGTGCGATTAGACGAAGCAGGTAGAGGATCCTGGACTTCCTCCAGGTCTGTAAATGGTCAAACTAATACACGCACATGACAAATCACACAGTGTGCTGTTTATTTGTATTTATCCTAACGTCAGGGTTTTTAATAACAAAAAGCATTTTAGAATAACAGAAAGGAATCTGGTTCTGCCAGAAGGCATTACTTTACACACAATTCTCTTTAATACCTACAGCATTTGCACAGCGCTGTACATCAATGCCTATGCCAAATGCTCTAGAGCAGTGGTTCCCAACCTTTTTTCCTTAAAGCCCCCCTTGCCTGTGTCCAAGACAAGCCAGGCCCCCCCAACTCCTACCCACATAGACGCACAATAATAAAAAAGTGATTAATATAAACTTTTATTTGCAAAAAATTAAATAGTGGTTGTAGGTTTTTGCTCTTATACCTTTATATACACACACAACACATTTCTCTCTTTATCATTTTGGTAATCTCTCGCACCCCCTGCGATCTCTAGTGCCCCCCAGGTTGGGAACCACTGCTCTATAGGTCATTCAGGAGCAGGTAAAACTGCTGCCTGAGCCACAAAATCCAGAGCTTCCAAAAAACATTTGAAAATAAACCACTAGTTTCTGAAGAGGAGCAATTTTGGCAGCTCTGCCCTCAGAACTTTACAATAGGACCAACCATTAGAGCCTCATTTATGAGTGTAAAATTTGACTGATTGATTTCTGGTTATAATTAGGTCACAAATATGTCTTTAATATCATTAATAAACAGTTAAACAGGAAGAAAAGAGGCCACAGTGTGCAGACAGTGATTCCTCTAAAGCTGTAGTGTAGCTGGTTACTGATCTTACTTTGTCTTCTCCGTCAGTCAGCGCTACGTCTGTCAGCTTAATCACACATCACCGCTCACTGTGGCACTCTTTATTGATGTGTTATAACTTCTTAATGGTTTTAAGGTGTCTGAAGGCTAATTAATAACCATTAATAAAGTCATTTTGAACAATCCACAAGCCCTTTATAAGCGTAGTGGTCTTGTGATGTGGTTCCCCAAAGCCAGCCAATCAACAGGACAGCTAACGTTTTGTCTGGAAACACAAACGATAATAAAAGTGAAATGTGGTGGTGGTATAAGGTACAGACTTGTCTACTCCTTTGTTCATCAACAAAAAAAGATCCCAAAAGCAACAAGGACAGGTTCCTGTGTATGTTCTTGAAAAGGCAGAGATGGCTGCTCAAAACCAGCATATATTGCACCTTAGAAGGCCATGATCACTGTGACAGATCTATAAGACAAACCCAGCTTTGGCTATTTCTATAGACATCTCTTATACACAGACCCCACAATCTTCACCAGCCTCCTCATACATTGTACAAAATTAAAGAAATGTTTAAAGTGAGAAGGGAACTCATGACACAGCTGTTCTTGCGTTGCCTTGACAACACATTAATTTTGAGTTCAGTTAAAAGTTTTTCCACTTGCTGGGACTCTGCCAACACATAATCAAGCTCAAACTGTTCAGGAGATGGTGAGCCACAGCCATCCATAACTTGGAGTCCAATAAGAGAAGATGCCTGGTGGAATTGTGTTGGAAAGAGTCTCAGCTAGAATAGAGTAAATAAAGGAAATGCTGGGGTTTTGTTACTGAAATAAATAACTTAAAAAAATGCAAGAACTTCAGATCAAACTAAGATTTGACTTGGGTGAAGTCTACTGTCCTAGAATCAAGTCAAGCCTTTTCATTTTCAGTTAAGCTCACTTTAAATGGTTTAGCTTGAAAAAGAGTATATTAAACTTTTTATTGTAAGTTTATTTCGAGTACCATTATTGGAACTCAAAGTTTTAAGTTTTCCAAGATAGCTCTTATAAAGTTAGCTTATTTCAACAGAATTTAAATCTGATATGAATAAATGTTTCCACTGTGTCAAACACTTTCCCCAAGTCCTGAACTCATAAAAGAAGTGAGAAACTCACCTAAGGCATTAATAAATACACCCATTTCTAGTTATAAATATATATATATATATATGTTCAGAGTAGATTATGGTTTTATATTTATTTCTTACTACATTTGAACAAATCACTGTTAGTTCGCTGATATTGCATTAAAATAAATACATATAGACAATTTGTGTCTCGCAGGACAACTACATTAAAGGAGACTGCATAGGGATCGCAAGTGAGGCGCAGAAGAGGTACAATGCACTTGATTAAGTTAAAGGAAAGTGCACAAAACTGTCAGAGACGGCTAAGAAACTGAAAACCCCTCCGGGAGCTTTCTGGGTTAGGACCAATCACTTGAGGTATGTAAGAGATGATATCTGGCTTTCTTCCATTCCATCTGATTGTATGGGGAAAAGGGCAAAAATCTACAAGTTTGCCAAATGTCTTTGTTTTAATGTCTTATTTACAGATAAAAACACAATTTATTAAGTAAGCATTATGATTTGTCTGTTAGTATATTGCTTTATCAGCGTTCTCTTTTAGCAGCGAAACCTGTCTATCTTTACCGCTGAGGTTCACTTGGTATCAGTGTTTGGTTGCATTAAAAAAGGATTGGTTTGCTGGAATTTTAAGTGTTTGCTACAATGAGTATGTTTAACCCCCAGACACACCTTCAGAAGACACTACTGCAGAAGCAAAGAGTCTGCACTCTTAAAATGTCAGTGTCTTTCGCGTAGCAATGAAGAGAGGCACCAGCAGTGCTTCAGCATCTCCACTGAGAGTTCCACATTAAAGATTACAGTTGAGGAGTCCCACCACCACTGGTCACACCTCCAAAACACAGGACTCCATTCTTATTGATGACTTCCACGTCCAAAACTGTTGTTCTGGCACACAGCTCCTGTGGACTCTGTTCCCTGCCTTGATGTAAGTGATGGAAAAGATGGAAAGTTCTCCTTTCATCTTCAGCTGGAGGAGACACTTGCTTCTTTTTGCCTCAGCCTCTCTTTCTGTAAAAGATTTCATGTACATTCTTACAAATAAAGGTGCCATAGAAAAGATGCCCAAAGAACCTTTCACTGTATGATGCTTTAAAGAACCATTTAATGAGTAAGTGAGGGAACTTTCATAAAAATGTTGTTGGAAACAAATTGGTAAAGAACATTTATGTTATATAATGAATACCATGAAAAGGTCCTTCAGTAAATAACACAGTTCTTCTATCGCGTCCCTCAAAGAACCCTTTGAGGCATTTTGTGTAGAAAATTTCACAGTGAATTATCAGTTTAGCCAAAACATACCTCCAGTCTCTAAATATATGTGTTCCCTTCTGGACAAGAAGTGTGTGTGAGTGTGTGTGTGTGTGTGTGTGTGTGTGTGTGTGTGTGTGTGTGTGTGTGCGTGTGTGTGTGTGTGTG
>JBBJLR010000001.1:36259973-36278410 GCA_037577145.1 Brachypetersius gabonensis
TGTCTGTCTGTCTGTCTGTCTGTCTGTCTGTCTGTCTGTTTGTCTGTCTGTCTGTCTGTCTGTCTGTCTGTCTGTCTATTGATCTATCCATCTATCCATCCATCCATACATCTATCTATCCATTTATCTGTCTATCCATATATCTGTCTGTCTGTCTGTCTGTCTCTCCCTCCCTCCCTCCCTATATATATATATATATATATATATGGTCTTTAGGAACATTCCATGTTAATTGAATAGCAGATTATTCATTCAAAGCAATGTTCACTGGTGCTTCTCAACACCACTCTTGCAAAATGCTCTAAAAGCTGAGGAACTGGACACTAAATTATACTAACATATTTTGCGGTGAGTGCTTTAAATAATTAACTGGCATCAGAGAAAAGTAAAAGGAGATGATAAAGTAATTAAATTGTGTAGGCCAAACTGCAGGAGAGGCTATTTACTGAGTATAATAATCTCCTAAAAGTCCCCATGATCGAGTCTGCAAGCCAGTCAATGTGTGCCCAGTCTCTGAGTCTTTTCTTCTGGTCTTTGATGTCGGCTATGTGCCTCCTGGAATGCTTCTCAGCACAATAGCTAACCCATTTCTGATTAAAACCATCTTTGCTCTCCAACACTTACTTGTTCTGCATCACTTGCACAACGTGGATGAAGTCTGAAAAATATGAATGAATCTATGAGGCTGGAAAAGTACCCTAATCATACCCTCAGCCTTGCAGCCTTTGGCTACGGATGGTGTGGTAAGTGGTCAGCTGGCTAGCAGTTAGGTCCGTACCAGGCTTAAAATAGGCTTAAAAAATAAAAAACTTCACCAGCATTTGTATATCATTCCGGATTTCTGTGTTTGTACTGGAACTCTGTGTTTCTTCATAGTTTTACATTTAAAGATAATAATAAAATAAAATATGCTGATGGAAATAGGGGTCTGTACATATTGATAGGAGATATATGATATCATTCCAACATGAAGCAATGACATTTTTCACAAAAGCATTTTTTTACTCTCACACAGTACGCCAAAACATTTTATAGCCTTACTTTGACTGCAAAATGGAATGCTTACTTTGCAATTCTTTCTAAGATATACATTTGTTTACATTGCACAGCTGTATGCCTAAAGGAGTCTGCTTCAGCAGCTTTTTCTGTTGCATGGCAAAATGGAGTTAATGGGTGATTTGCACAGAATTAAGATGGAATGCATAAAATGTACACAGAGTAATTTGTGTCTGCCTCTGACTGTCTGCCGGAGTGTTAAATAAACAGCAGATAAGAGAAATGGAGATTTTATGGGATTGAGAGAGCTTAGTAGATCAGTTTCTACTTTCCCTTTTTAAAATCCCAATGGAACTGTCCAGTATGGTCTATAATACTTAATGCTGAGGGCACGCACCCTTCTGCTTGTAGTGAGGCAAACGGACATTAGTTCCACTTATAACACTATTATGAAGTTGCCTCAGGGCCTAAGAACACTGTAACAGGTTTGATTCAGTATGTGGCGTTCTATCTAAGTTCTATTACTGGCAATGATGCTTCATAACAGCGTCATACATTAAACAAATGTCTGTCACTTTAGTTTAAGGCCTGTTATGTCAATATAATAAATTAAAATGTCTTATGTTATATTTTAAACATAGACATAAGATGTTCATAAATGCTCAGGTATTACTTAAGGAGCGGATTGTTTTGGTGCATATGTTTGTGTAATAAACGCCCTGTAAAGGTGCTTTCTAATGAAGTGCTGTTACAGGATTTTTGTATTTGTGGATTTTGTATTCAGCAGAACTCATTTGCATAAACACCAAACAAAGACTTATTTTTTCAAACAAATGCTTCACCTCAAAAATGCTAACATTGCTAGTACAACCTTGTTAGCAATATGCAAATATGTACACACTGTTAGTTGCTGAGCCACGTTACCATTTTATGGGGAAAATAGTCTCTTAATGATCAAAGGTAATCTGTCTGGCCACCATGCAGGCCACACAGTGCAAAACTGCAAAGGTGGATTCCCTTCAGATTTGGACACATGTGGGCGCCCACCCAGCTCCAGGAGGCTGGTCATATCCATCACCAGCATGTCACTTTAATGAGGTGTGTTCATGGGAAACGGGGGAACACCCCCTCTGCACCACCGTTCATCCTCTCCTCTGTGGAGTGGCCAGTGCTTTGGTCACTTTTGGGGACCAAATTAAGGCTTTTCTAGCTGCAGGGCCCTTTTGATCAATGTTAGTCAATTCGCCACCTTCCAAGGACCCTGAGTCTGGGAGGTGCTGAGGGTTTAGTTTAGCAGTAATTGAATGTTTTGGGATTGGAGATGCTGAGCTAAAATTCAGTCGGAACTGGACGCGGAAAAACAGGAACCCTCAGCCTTGCAGGGTGAAGGCAATCCCTCTGCAACCTCGTGTTCTGAAGTGTTTGACATTTCCAAATGGTTGGTGCCACAGATGCACATGATTTATATACTGATCCTGACTCTGCCTCGTCCCTTTGGACAAACCAAAAGACCTCATCTCTCCCTAAACAAGGAAAAATAATACATTTGCTTTGTTTGTCATTTCTAGACTAATTTTTTCCCCTCTCTGAAAAGTTCCAGACATACTGGCTGTTTTTCGGCATCTGACAGTTTCACCATAAATCACCCAAAACAGTGGACCATGAGAGTCTGATACCAAATAGTCAAGATAAGGCAGCAGTGTAACCCCTGTGCATGAAAAATAAGACCTTCGTACATTTTTAGGCATTTCTCCAGCTCCATGTGTAGCTGTTAGGTCTGCCATGAGCATGAGATCCTGCCTTGATTTTAGGAGAAAGAAGTCACCGGGAAACGACGGCCCACCGCAACAGTCTCTCTCTTGTTCGCAGAATTATTATCAGCTAACACTAATTACTACAGACAAGTTTACAAATGAGAAACATTACTGCTATCTGATGCTGAGGAGACATGGTCTCTGCGTATCTGTACCCAACATGCTGAATAACTGAAGATGGCTGTGTGACGTCTCTCATAAATCTCACTTGGCTGAGTTCCACAGCGGACGTCCCATACGTCCACACAGACTTATGTGGTCCCATAACAATATCCAATTCTTATCCAAACTGATAAATAACATGCCATACAAGGCACATTTGAAATCAAGGGCCTACCTTTTCTGGGCAGCACTGAGACGCTCATCTTCAGCCGCATACTCTGCTTGTGCTGCCGAATAACAGACAGAACAGACAGAAGATATTATGTTGCTTTATGACTTGAAAAAAAACTAGATTGTACTGTTTGGCACTTTTGTTTCCATTCACACTCTTAATAAACCACACTTTGTTTTCGAAAGAACCATTAAGACTTTCTTTAAGGCAGAGGTACCTTGCGAAGATGTGCACATAAATAAAAACAAATAAATCAATAAAAGTAAATACGCCAAAAAGGTGCGACAGAAGCTACAAAACTGTTCTAAATGAGGTGAAGGTGAAACAGTGTAGGTGATCAAGGTGTTTGTTTTATACAATAAATATCACAATTAGATCTTTGCCAGTCACTAGCAATATTTTACAAATATTTCTTGCATTAGAAGTTTTGTAAAAAAACATCCTGTGGAATTAAAATGTTTGTTTCATTGCAAAGATACACTCCAGAGAAATTATTCTAAAGAGAATACTGAAATCTCATTTATTTCATTGTTTAATTGATTTTTGAAGGAACAATTTAAAGAATGGGCTAAAAAAGCCCCACCCAGTGACATGCAGCATTTGTGTGAATTTATTCAAGCATTTATGGTTATTTTATTTAAATTCTACAGGAAACAAGCTGTAATACAGCAATCAGAATAGGATTGGTTTAGAATCGTTCTACCAGAGATCGTAAATAATGTGACTGCATACGTTATCGTAAATAACAGCATAGCCTTTTCATAATAAATATATCATTATGCAGAGTAACAACACAGTAACCGTTTCTCTTTTTACAAAAACAGAATCCAGATCACATTAGATTCCTTCTAACAGATAATATTCCACCCACAGCACATCTGCTCAGATTCTGAAGAACTGTGACACACACTACATGAAATTATAATATTACACTGCCCCAAGCACACTTTTGGGTTCTGGAAGCAGAACAACTAACCAAACTGGACAACAAGATTGGCTTTGAAATGATTTACAGATCGGCGGAGCAATTTCACGTCAGTCTAAATATTCTCATATTGATTAAGTTGACACTTTCATGGCTCTACCCTTAACACTAAAGGCTCTACTTGTTTGGTTAAAAGGAACTGCCAACATTACAGCGTGTTCAACTTGATGTTTGGGGCTTATTTATTTTGCTTAATTTTTTTCTTTTATTTTGCCAAACATAAAAGCACATATTTTGCATAATTTGGCAAAAAAACTCTGTCCTTTTGTGTTCTGTTGCTCAAACATAGCTGCAGTGAAATTAAGCACGGTGGAGCTTTGACTAGATGCAGAAAATTCTGTTAAAGGCAAGTGGAGACAAATTGACAAGTGAAGAACATAAAATAGAGGTGCAACTTATTTAATGCCACCAAAACCCTCATCTGTGCCTGCAGTGTCTTTCCCTCGGGGTTCTTCCTGTAGCCTTTACATTATGTGGAGACCCTTTAAACTCTAAAATGCTTTTTCATACACATCTTATTTACCAAAATAAGCAAAAGTGCTTATTTTATGGCATGACACAAAGAAATCTTTTTTGGCAGCATGATGTGCAGGTCTGCACTTTATAATGGTTAAAGTGCCAATCAGGCCATGAGGAAAGTTAGTGTAGCACAACAGCGCTACAAGATTGAGCTACATGTTCTTGGCATATGTGAGAAGCTGTCGAAGTGTCCACGGCTTTGGACACAGTCAAGGCACATTAGTGTCTTGTGATTGTGTGTGTGTGTGTGTGTGTATGTAGCAGGAGTGAGGAGTAAAGCTTGGGAACTGGAGGCTCCTGTGGAGCCAGGCCATGTAAAAGTGTCTAAATGCAAGGCAGATGTGTACGGCGGGCCAGGCCGAGGTGCAAGAATTTATCTAGGGCCAGAGAGAGCCTGTGATCTCAGATTTATTGCATTTTTCCAGATTCATCCTTTTTTTAAAACTTTGATGGGGGGACCTTTCCCACTCCAAAGATTTAAGAGGGGGAAGTCTCCAAAAAATTGTTCAAAGGCTGGTTTTGGGGTCTTTGGTGGGGAGGCTGGGGTGGGGGGTATGAGGGGGGGCTGTATGCAGCAAAACACTCCTTTCCATTCGGTGTTTGTGCGTGTGTGGTTGATTATCAGAGGTGAGTCTAATGATGGGAGAGGGGCACTGTGGTGGAGTAATGGACAGAAAGGGGCGGGCCATGACCAATGGCGTTGGTCTCAGCATGGGGTGGACTGGCGCCGGAGGTCTCCCTCTCTTGCTCTCTCTCTCTCGTTCTGTGTGTGTGCCTGTGTGTGTTTGTAGGTGTGTGTGGAGGTGGCAGGGCCACTCTTGAGACACGGCACGGAGGGAGAGAGAGGATGTGTGAATTTTCTCCCTCTGTAAACATGAAACCAGTAGTGGCTAACTAGAAAGTTATGGGACTCGCATGCTGAGAGGTACAATAAATTAAGCCTTTAAAAGCGCCACTCACTTCTCCGAAGCACCGCGCTCACTACGCCTCCTGTAACCACAGTCGCCGAATTCAGCCATAGTTATGAAGAGCTCTAAGTGCACTTGACATGCAACACATTTACAAGACCATCTAGATTTGTGCAGAATTTATACTAAATAACAAATATTTTCTTCTTGTAAGTGTACATCTATCAATATGAAAGGTTTTATTGCCAAATGTTCTTGTTGTATAACTGCTGTATAAGTTGTATGATGAGTTTTTATAAAAGTAACAGGTAATGCATACAGGTGGTGTTTCTCACCATACAGCATTAATACTTCTTGTGTGTATAAAGTCTACCCCCAACAGCACACATACATCATGAAAATAAAAATCATGAACGTTTGTAATGCATTTTCATTTAGGATAACTAAGAGAAATGTATCCTTAAAGCACTGTATCTATCGTTTTTATTTACGAAAAATAGATACAGTGAAAAACCTAATCCTTGTCATAAAAGTTAATCGTTAATCACAAGTATTTAAAGTATTTAATTGTTTCATGAGCAGGTCCTATATGATCTATGTTGTAAACATTAAAAATGATCTTGAAGTAAAATAAAAATGCAAAATGACTTACATTAACATGCGCTATAGGAGGTCGACAAGTGTCTTTTCCGAACTCTTAAAGCTGCTTTTGGAGAGTTATTTTCAGTCAAAAAGTGTTTATATAAACACTACCAGTCAAAACACTCCTAAATAAATATCCACTTTTATTTACTTGAAGACATTTTCAAACAAAGACTTTTTGCTTAAATGGAATTTGTATCTAAGACAAATTAAAACAGCGAAATGAATGCCTATGAATGATTTCTGAAACAAAACAAACTATAAAAATACATTTAATTAGAAAAAGAAGGTCCTGGCGTCAGTCTTGTAGCTTCAAATGATGACGTATGATACTGCTTTTGGTTTAATATGTATCATTTTGTAGTTTTCAGTATAATTGTAAATTGGCCAAAGAAACGAAAACCATCTATGAGTTAATATTAAGACACTTAATTACTTTTTTGAAAACCTGAATGCAGTTAGTTTTGCTTCATTAAAACAGTGGGAACAAAAAGCCGTACTTTAGTACAAAATCCCTTTAGTTCTGTCTTTTTAAACACAGTCCTTAAAGCCACCTCTCTAAACTACAGCTCTGAGGAAAATGACAGAAGCTCTTAACAATCTGTTTCTATTTTGAAAACAGATCTATTCTACATTAATTGCTTAATAACAGATGACTGAATGAATGACGGAACAACTGAACGAACAAATGAATTACTAAATGAAAGAACTAAAAGAATTAAAAGTGTGGAAAAGAGAGGCTCCATGTGGGTTAGAGGAAAGGTAAATAGATTGGAAGAGAATGACTTAAATGAGTAAACGAGAAGAAGGCAGGCTCTCCGATGGAGGCAGCGGTAGGGGCGGTCTGTTATGGGTCGAGAAAGAAGGGAGGTCGCCGAGGTGGGAGGGGGAGAGGTAAATGGATTACAGCAAAATGGATGAATGAGTTTTGAAGATGTAAAAGCTGCTCAGATCACAGGCGGGTTTAAGAGCCTGTGTGCAGGTCGTTCGAGTTCACCTGCAGCCCCCGCTAAGAAAGACGCTGTCACTGAGACCGGGCCGTAAAGCATTCATACGTGAGTTATGGATTACTGCCGTGTATATGCACACACACACACACACACACACACACACTCACACCGCACCAAACATACATACGCTCAAGCAATCAGGGGCAAATAGCCTGGACTGGTGGAGGTACTTTGAAAACGACTGGCCAACTCAAGCCACCACAAATTCCTGAAAGAACACTATAAGAACAGGCGAATGCTGCACGTAGTGATTCAACCGCATCAATTACGGAATGTTTAACATCAGCCCCCCACTGGAGCTTTTATCCAGTGGAAATTGTTACTGATCAAATGTTTTATTGCTCAGGTGACTTGAATGTGACTATTTAGGAGAAAAAAAACATTTCACACATTGGACACATGAGACACTTCCAGTCTAGATAAATATAATACTATCAACATCAAAACACTTAAAGATCGTAAATATTGGATTAAGGCATTTACATTAGTTTTATTCGTTTAATTTTTACTTTATTACAAAGCCGTCGTTAGCAGTTATAGCTTAAATTTGAAATACTCTATAACGACTTTCATTTCAGGTGTAACATCTTGGAAAAACCTAAACCAAGCTCTCTTTTGTCCTTCTGTCGGATCTCATCCCTGTCTAGAAGAAACTACAAAAATGTGACATTTTTCCTTCCAGTCTAAGAATACACACATATATATATACTTCTATGATCTTCTAATGCATAAATAGTTCCACAGTCACGTGTGTAATTGTGTATTTTTAAGTATTATTGTGAATTACATAGTGCAATTGCATGAAAAGAATCAAATGTAATTGAATCGTGCTACAATGCAAAAACAATTGTAATCAAATTGAATCCTTACAAGATTTATAGCTCCAACAAGAGCAAATCTCACCACAACAAAGTGGTGGGCTTCCACGTCTGGCTGCAGTTCTGCTGTAGTAAAGTGTGAAAAGTCAGAGGTTCTCACACATAGAGTACTTCCCACTTAGGCTTCTTCAAGCCTGTTCCACCTGGCCCTTCTAAGAGTGCTCCAAACCCCCAAAACGCATAATCCCTCCTAGAAGCTTCCTTGGATTACTGAGCCAAGCAGAATCAAAAATACCTGTTGCCCATTCTTTTCCCAAAGAGCTCTGACCCAAAAACCCTCTCCTCCAAAAGGCCTGCACAATCTCTCACTCCTGTTTTAAATGCTTTAATCTCCATTTGTTTTGTGTATTGAAGCCATGAAATCAGCTCCTGGGAAGGCTAATGTCACTGCTAAGCTCCTAGTGCTTCAAAAAGCAGAAACAGGGCGACAGCCAAAGGAATTCTGTTTATAAAAAGAGCTTTACTACTGGAAAGTTTGCACTCAAAGACGTGGCCCTGTTCACTTACTGTAGCCAGTGGCAATTGCCTTGCTTTTACTGTCTGCTTTGAGGTTTGCTGATGATTTTAAAACACAGACATCTTTAAACTACGCACTCAGATACTGTACATTATTAATAATTTCCTGAGGTGGCTCTTAAAATATTTAATTTTATACAAAATATAAATCTGTATTCTAAAATGTATTATAATTATATATGATAAAATACAATAAATATGTTTTATTCATTTGAGCATCGTTTGATAATAACTAATATATTAAAAACACTTGAGAATAAGAACATCATACACAATGCGATATCTATATACTTGAAAGAGACTCTTGAATGGCTAAGTTTAAATTAATCCTTTTATTTTTTATATCAGCAGAGGCTAAATTCAAAATTCACAATATTTAACTTCAGAACACAACTAGCATCTCTTATAGCACATCTCTGCTCTGTCCCTCTGCAATTTCAAAATCCTTCTTTAATTTTCAATGGAATTTAAATAAGAAGTTATCTAGGTCACGCAAGCACCTGCACCTTTTTAGAAACCAGGTTTGAGTTATTCATTTACATGTTTATGCCAGTTTGACTAAAGTACATTGTTCCAAAACAGATTTGTATCATGTGCAAATTCTAGGTGTGCATCACTGTGCTTGTTCATTAGAGTTTAGTGTGAGATCAAGGAATGGAGATAATCACATTGCCATCCATTGCTTATTGTTCTCTGTGTTGAACTGTTTTTCACTTACCATTAGTTGTGTTTAAACTGTGGATACACGCATTGGAAGCACTTGTTTTCCCTCACTGTATGGTCAGATAGAGCCTACATTTGCCTGGTATATATGGGCCTATGGCAGAGCTCGCAAAATGTCTAAATCCCTGGTAGCCCTTCGGGCTCTCTTCAGCTTTTGGTAGCCCAAAACAAATTTGAGTAGCCTGAATATAAAATAGATTATTTTTAATGTATAATATTGTAAAGGAAACAAAACATCGATCAAAAAATTGTTAAAACACAAATTACAACAACTGTATAAAATTACAATAATTAACTCATATATCTGGTTCTAACTGAACAGAAACAAAATCACTATTAATAGCATGATTGGGACGGAACTGGAAAAAATTTAAGCAGGAGTGGGCGGGGCCGGGAATCGTAATAACACTTTGATAACTTTATACAGAAATATACTTTTTAAATAAATAAACTAATTTTGAACTCAATACTAGTTGTCCTGTCACTTTATGCTCTCCTCCTGTTTGCTGTGTGTAGCCGGTGAAGTGAATGGCGTGCCGCTCATCGGTGCCCGAAAATAAATTAATTACCAGCTACATTGCCGAAAGAATCCAAAAGCATTGACATATATTCTTCCTTCCTCTGATAGCCCGAGGGCAGGGCTGAGATTGTGTCTTCTAGCCCGACTGGAAGACACAACAGCCCCGGGACGTCGGGCTAGAGATTTTGTGAGCCCTGTATGGATAATATGTGTGTCAGGCAACACTAATGTATTCAAACACCCAGATATAACAATAGGGCTCAACATTACTAATAAGTCAGTTTAGATAAGTGATCAATGTGCAAAGCATGTTTTTGCGTCCCCCTCTAGGAATTAGACCGTCAGAGGTGTGGAAGTGCTGTGACATCCCCTGCCATGGTGGTCCCCCAAACTGTCGCTGCTGGGGCAGGCCAGGCTTTACGAGAGCCCAGTCAGAGATGTCCTGCCAGTTTTATAGCAGGACTGAGTACATACGGCCAGTGTAGAGCAACCTGATCCCCCATCCCAGTCCTTTAAGCAGGCGTACAGTGGAGCTTTACTAGCATTGCAAAAACTAATGGACAGCTTCAGTAAGTCCAAAACTAAAAGAAAGGGTCAGACCTCAGTCACAGTGTACAAGGGTCAGACAGGGCACAACAAAACACACTGAAAAAAGGGATGAATTGATTCTAGTGTGTCATAATTTCCACACAGTTATTGGTAAACAAGATGAACTGCGTTTAATTCATATGAAAAATATGTCTATAGGTGCATCAAGCACACTGAGTTCACACTTTCCTCAGGGTCCTCAGATTTCTATGGTGGCTAGAACATGAAAGCTGAAAGATTACATTAGCTGTATTGTATCCTGTAGCGCAGCAGAGTGATTATGTAGTGTGAGCAGCACACTTTTTATATGCTCATCATAAAGTGAGTGCTTCAAATTTAAGCTTCACAGTTTTTTTCTATATCAGTAATACGAATATCAATAATGGAGAAGATAAAGCATTCCTTGCATTCCATCCCTATTAGCAACCTGAACAATTTTGATTGACATGCTCCTTTAATCAGCTCTTTTACAACTTAGTATAGTTTCCTTTAATTAGTAATAAAATATGATGTGATGACTACTGGATGCAACTAAAACTTGTTACAATACAAGATATTTTTTTCTTTTCCACTTTTTACAATACAGGATATTTTACTAAATGTATTGTTACACGTGGAAAAGAAGGTCATAGGGGTCTGTTTGGAATGAACAGTCAACTCCTTTGAAAAAGCTCATTTTTCAAAAGTGCCGCCACAATAATATGTAAATCAACCAAAAACATTCAGTTTACAAGCTTCCCTACTGTGGTTCAAACAAGAAACCACAAACAGCTTTAGCCCAAGACACATACAATGCAATAACATCCCCCTCTTTAGCAGGAGGCAGTCCATGCCAACCTTGCTCAGTCTGTAGCTATAATGGTTTTGTTCACTTACCAGAAGCAATGAAAGCTTCCATCTTGTCTTTGAATGGTTGGAGGTGTTCATCTGAGGAGTTGGCACACACCTTTTGCACACCCTTTTCACAGGCTATGGGGAGAAACAATAAAAATGTCTGTTTTAGTTCAGCATTTACTTTCACACAGTGTCTGGAGTGAGAAAGAAAGAGGGGAAACAAAGAAAATAAGAGCATTTGATTTGTAAAGTGAAAGCTAAACAAACCAGAGGCAAAAACACATAACAGTGTAATACGGAACTGACATTTGTTTACTATTTTCCAACAGTCAGTGTTCAGAAGCAGGACAGCTGTATTGGGTGGAACAGGAGGAACAGGAGTGTGTTTCAGTGAGTAATTATCTAACGATAAATCAGGAGATTTGATGAGGCGGGATTGAAGCTACAGGCTTTAATTGTGTGGCCAATCAGACTATCTACGGAAACTACACCGAATCCAGATGTCAGTGGTGAACAGCTGGATTCATCAGGTCTACACAGAGTATAAAACAGGCAGGAGATTAATGAAGGGCATATGAGTTTGCACATCATTAAAAACCCTTCCATAATGAAGTTAAACTGGGTCTGGTGGGGAACACAGATGGAAGGGCGAACAGAGTGTGAATGTGCACAAAAGCATCCTGAACACATGGCTATTAAAGAAGCTCTTTTTAAACAGTCTTGGGTCGAGTTCAGAATGTAACAAGAGAAACAATGCTTTTCATTATCAAACCAGTTTCCTGTAATCAAAAGCATAGCTTTTCACATTTTCAGCAAGATTTTATGGCTGTGCAACTTAAAAGTAAATGTTTTTTTCATCAGCACTTTCAGTATGTGGCGATAACATGAGTCTGCATTTCAGGATCCATTATGAGGTCCTTTTCATATCGCAGAGTTTCTGATTAACCCCAGTCTCGTAAATTCCATCCATGCATTTTTTGACTTTGTCCTGCACTACTACACCTGATTCAACCAATCAGTTAATTAAATGATTCAGGAGTTCAGCTTCTTAAACAAAACACAGAATCTATTTTTAGGATTGGAGGAAAATGTAGCGTAGCAGAATTTACACCCCTGGTCAAATTACATGATTTTTGACTAAGTAATAAATACAGACTCCTTTCTACACATTGTAGAGCTTTATTTATTTAGCTCTAAATACTTCTTGATAAAACATAAAAAAATATTGTTCAACTGAACAAACCCAAAAACATTTTGCACGGACCTCATTTTATGTTTTCCCTAAATGTTACGTTCAGCTGATCAACAGTAACTGTCTATTAAATGTGTGCAGAAGTGTGTTCTCTGCCAATGATGTGTTCCAATTTTCACACCGATCACTTTACTACCAGCTACAATGTAACATTAATAAAAAAGATTTCATTTATTTAGTTTGAGGGTCTTTAAGTGAGGAGTTTGCACGTTCTCCCCGTGACGGCGTGGGTTTCTTCTGGGGACTCCGATTTCCTCCCATCGCCAAAAACATGCGTGCATTGGGAATAGGCCAGTTGAGCACTCTAAATTGCCCCTAGGTGTGAATGTGCGCATGAATGGTTGTCTCTCTGTATGTGATGTGCTCGCCCATAGCAGCTGGGATAGGCTCTAAACCCCTAGCCCCCCAGGGGTGTCCCACTATTTGGATAATACCCATTATCCAAAGGGGTAGATAATGGTAGATGGTGGTTTGAGGTTTGTTTCACAAAGTCAGAATGTAAAATTGTGTCATATTTGTTTGTGTGACATCTGGTCAGCCTCAGTCTCAGCATGTATGTAGTCAGTCACCTGAATCCTAGGAGACACTAGTTCTGGCCACGGAGTTTTCATGTATTGTGTGTGTGGTCATTAGGTGCTTAAGCAACTTGGGTGTAGAGGAGATGCAACTATGCAGGCTCTGCTAGGTACCTAACGACATGTCCATCTGTCTTGAGTATGTGTCTAAGGAGTCAGTGACTGTCCTCGACGTGTGATTGGCTGTGAGATTGGGTGTGTGTGCTTAAAACCTGGCTGAGATTTGACGTGTGGCCACCTATTTTCATGTGAAAGGTGCTGAGGTAAACTATGTCAAATAACCTTTAAGAAACTGTATCACTCTGTTGTTTTGCAAGTAGACAGGAACCAAGGAGAAGATCAAGGGCGTGCTTGTAAGTGCCAGCTAAACGGTGGGTTCTAACGTGGACTTGTGTGTATTCTCCCCGTCTCTCTCTTCCTTTCCCATGCACCTCATGAAGTCTGAGATCACATTTCTTAAACATATTAGAGGTAAAGGGCTGATCTAAGATCACCAGTACATCTTAATGAGAACAATTACATGCACAATGGATGACTTCATCTTAGATCACCGTATGGCAGACTGGGTTTGACCCATCCTGAGTCTAGGACACATGTTTGTGTTTGTGCCAAAGCTTGGCTTTGTTGTCCTGCCAAATGACTGTTTTCGCTCACAGACTAAATACTTGGCACCCTCTAACTTTTTTTTTCTTTCTTCCAAATAAGCATTTTAGGTTACAACATAGAACAGTGCAAATGGCTTTTTTGTTTTTTTTTCATCTGGTAGTTGTTAATTAGGGCCGTAAATAGACATACTCAACAAGAGCTGTGCTGCTAAAAATAAAAGGTGCAACAGCAGAGCCTAAACTGAGCCATCAATACTGTAAAGAAGCTGTCGGTAGTCTTCACACATGGCAGGGGTCTGAGGTGGGGCATTTGTGGAAGTGAGCACTGGGTGGGTTCTCAAAACTTATAGTTTCATTTGTAATGGACATTTTGTGTCTGGTGTTAGTAAGCAGACGTGCACCTCTAACTTTAAAACAGTACGGTGCAAAATCAAACTCAATACATATCAATATATCAGTAAACATACACCAATTAACTTTATTAGGTTCACCCACCTTTTAACTGTAACCACTGTACATTTCACAAGCACCACTGAGCTCATGGGTATACTTTGTCATTTACAGTTACAGACTGTAGTCCATCTGTTTCTCTGCATCATCTGTTTTCCCCTTTCCCTATTTATCAATGATCAGGACCCCTGTAGGACCACCAGTGAGCAGGTAATCTTTCGGAAGTGAATCATTCTCAGCCCCGGAGTGGCACTGACGAGAGTAGAAGGTCTGTGTGTATGCTGTCAGTCCATTTTATCAGACACATCAAGGTTCCCTTTGCAGATATAAAGTTACTGATGATACAGTAATCCCACTCCAAGCTACATTCCAAGAGCACCTGCTTATAGTGAAAAATCGTGTTGTGTTTTGGAAAAAAATGCCTCTTTTTATAGTGTAAACCTTAAAGTGTATGCTCCCAAAACACTTTAACTTCATTTTAAACTCAGTTTAATACATTATCCTTAACGAAAATATTAAGGTAAGTCCATACAAACCGTACTGTAATTCATGCATGGGCATTTTATTTGGTATAAACCAGTAAATACAGTAATAGTGTAATTTTTATTAATAAAAATACAGTAAAATGTAGGGTGAATCACCAATAATTTTAACAGTTTAATAATTTACAGTTCATCAGCGGCGCACCTTATTAAGGATTCTTCAGGAGGAGTAGAGACCCACTAGTTAAACCAGACATTGGACGGAAACTGAGCTCAACAATCTCTTTTAATTTAATTTACAGTAATAAATCTACTAGACTTTAAGAAACGAAAATCAAGAAAAACACTCATCATGAGTCAGGGGCGGACTGGCAAGCTGTGTGTTCTGAAAAAGAATGTCTGTCCGATGCATATCTTTCTCGGCCAAGACGCATACATTATAAACAATAAGTAGCTTTAAACTAAAAATATGGGATTGTCTAAAACACACTAAAGTAAAAATGCAAAACATTAGACACCAAAATGAAAAACAAGAGAAACACTCAAGATGAGTCGAGACGGACTGCATTCTGAAAAAGCACGGCTGTCTTCTGTGCTGCTGGTGAGGACAGTCAGGGCTGTTTTTTATTTGGATATCTGCAATTTCCACAAATTCTCTGGAGTTTTCACCAACAATTATTAGTGACTGAATATAATGTATATAAAATGACTGAATCCAAAACACTTTAATTTCATTTTAAACTAATTTAAATTTTTAAAACTTAACGAAAATGTAAATGTAAGCCAGTGTCCCGTCTCCCGCAATTAATTAATGCAAGCATGTTTTCTTTGGTATGCGCTGCTGTCTGGTCATTGACTACAGCGGCAAACCTTTTTCCTTCCCGGAGCATACCTCCAGGTTGGTAGAGCTGCCGTAGGTTGCATCCCCCCTAAATTTGTCCCAGTCAGCATTCTCAAAATAGTCCTGAAGAGCAGAGATGGCACATGGGAGCAAGATTTCTGTCTGCTTTAGAAAGGGCTTGGTAAGTTTGATGAGTGATTTGTAAGCTGGTGAGTGATCAGCTAGGGACCAGAGCAGTGTTACAACACCAGTCGGTGTTGATGTAAACAAACCACCTTTGGTTTGTTTTTCCAGGCTGCGCAGAACTTCTGTCTGAGCAGAATGTTAGCATGTTGCTGGTCTGGATAGCCATATCTGGAATGCTGTCACTGAGCCATGTCTCCATAAAAAACAAAAACAGTCATGCTGGGTAATTTGCTGGAGCATGATTTAGTCCAGGTTATTGTCCGGGGAGCAAATGCTAGTAAGCAGGATGAATGGGATAGCAATCCGGCTAGCGTTAACTTGTAATCAAAAATGGACCTCAGCCTGCTTCCTGCACTTCTTGCAATGTCCCCTCCCCAGGAAAGGCAGTCTCAGGCAACGCTGCAGTCTGAGAGCCTGGTCTCCCTTTTGTAGGTATCATTTATTGGTATGAAACTTTCGGGTTCCCCTTTTGATGGTATCACTCCTCGACATTTTAAGGAGGCTTTTCCTACTCTGGGTCACTCTATTCTTTCTTTCATTAATTGTAGCCTAACTTCTGGTGTGTTCCCCAAAACGTTTATGCATGTGGTTGTACAACCTCTGCTGAAGAAGTCGGGTCTAGACCCTGCTGTTTTGTCAAACTTGGCAAAACTTTATCTTGAAGCTACCTTTTCAGGTTAAATCCAAGAAAAGATAATTAATGCCCAACACAAGCCTTTTCTGGAAGAATTTTGGAAGTGTTCCAGGCTGGGTTTAAAATTCACCACAGCACAGAATGTTTTAATGATATTCTTTAGCAAATGTCGATTCTGTACTACTCGTGCTTTTGGATTTAACAGCTGCTTTTGACACCATAGACCAGGGGTCACCAACATGATGCCTGTGGACCTATTCTATAAACTACCAGTGAGCAGCGTCTAACATCTAATTTTATCCTGTTGCTATTCTTCTTTAACCACATTTGCATATAGATTTTGAAATGAAAATATCTAAAAACACATTTTAAAAAAGCATTTATCTAAAAATGTATAGATAAGTTTAGGTAAACTCTGTTCTAGTTTTAATGAGAACAAAACTGAAGTCACGTTGTTCAGATCCAAGGGTGGTAGCCCTGTATCGACCTTGCTGCTTTGGCCCCTTTTGAGACCTAGGTGTTTGAATGGACCCTACTCTAAAATTGGACAACCAAGTAAATGCTGTTGTAAAGACCTGCTTTTTCCATGTCAAAAATTAAGCCTGTTCTGTCAAAACGCAAACTCAAAACAGTGATCCATGCTTTTATAACTACTCACTTTGATTATTGTAATTCACTTTTCTTCGGAACTAGCCAGGCCTCCATGGCCTGCCTTGGTGCAAAATGCCACATTTTTAACTGGTATAAGCGGGTGAGAGCACATTACCCCAACACTGGCTTCTTTTCACTGGATTCCAGTTCATTTTAGAATTAAAATTTAGTTTTAAAATACACTGGATTTGTCTGAACTCCTAATCCTTACATACCGTCCCGTTCTCTCAGGTCTGCGGACCAGAGGCTTTTATCTGTACCAAAATCATGTTTCAAGCTCAGAGGTTATAGGGCTTTTTCAATCGCTGCTATGGAGTGAGTTGCCAAGCCATGTTAGGCAGACCCGTTTAAAACACACTTTTACTCCCTGGCTTTTGACCCAGTGTGAGGTGGTAACTTATGTGGTTTTTGTATTTGTCTTATTATTCTGTAGATTTTTATAATATTTTATTATTTATTTTATTACCAATATTTGTATTGGTTTCTTTTATTCACTGGCCTGTGTGTCATCATGTTTTATGTTTGCTTGTATTGTACAGCACTTTGGTCAGCCTTGTTGTTGTTGTTGAAAGTGCTTTATAAAAAAAATTGGTATGGTATGTTATGGTGAAGGACTAAAGTCTAGACAATGTTCCCCCTTCAGCTTCCATGTTGTCCAGTTCCTCAACCACCACTGAGACTGCTCTCTTGATAAGTTTGTTTAGTCTTTTTATGTCAGTCATTTCAAGCTGCCACCCCAACACACCCCAACACACCCCACCACACCACACCACACCACACCACAGCACAGCACAGCACAGCACAGCGCTTGCCACTACAGACACACAGATCATCCTCAACATGGTGTTACAGATTCTAAAGGTTCGGAGTCTACGTCTGAAGTTCTTTGGTCTTTTGGAAGTTGATCTGCGGCTGAATCAGCTCACACCTGTCCACAAAACTGTTCATAGTCATCCTGCAATCCAAGTCATCTCCACTCCTGATACATGGCCCAGGACCAGTCTCTTGAAGACCTTCATGCTGTGGGAGGTGAGTACAACTGGCCTGTAGTCCAATGGGCCACTGGGTTGCACCTTATTTGGTACAGGAACCAGACACAGCATGGATACTTTCTCGGTATTGAGGCTCAAGTTGAAATCTGTCTATTAATACCTGCCTATTAAAATCCACTTTTGTCTTGGTGTCAGTCTACACAAACTCTCTCAGTGTACAATATAAGACTGAATTTTTCAGAAAATTAATAATGCTAATCATAAATTTGAATGTGAAATTATGATTCCAACTAAAACTGTAATCATAGTCTACAGAGGTCGGCAACCTTTAACATTCAAACAGTCATTTGGACCCAGTTTCCACAAAAGGGAAAACACCGGGAGCCAGGGTTTTTTTACATCTAAAATGAAGATAACACCCCATATACAGGTGCTGGTCATAAAGTTAGAATATCATGACAAAGTTGATTTATTTCAGTAATTCCATTCAAAAGGTGAAACT
>JBBJLR010000001.1:36317417-36330830 GCA_037577145.1 Brachypetersius gabonensis
CCCCCCCTCCCCCCCCCCCCCCCCCCCCCCCCCCCCCCCCCCCCCCCCCCCCCCCCCCCCCCCCCGCTCCCAGCTGCAATGGGCGAAGGCGGGGTACACCCTGGACAGTCGCCAGCAATTTAGAGTACTCAATTCACCTATTCCCTAAATCACGCATGTTTTTGGCGGTGGGAGGAAACCGGAGACCCTGGAGGAAACCCACGCGGTCACGGGGAGAACATGCAAACTCCACACAGAAAGACCCAGTGCCCAACCCAGGAGTCGAACCCAGGACCTTCTTGCTGTGAGGCAACAGTGCTAACCGCTGCGCCACCGTGCCGCCCAGACCTTCTCTAAGAAATTAAAAAAATGTTTTTATAAAATCTATTTTTCTTTGTTTTTATAGAGAACACATTATATGATTTAATTTTACTACACCACAGTTGCACAATAACCTAGAGCCTCGTGAACATATTCAGGCAAGCTGCAGGCCATCCATGCTGCTAAAGCCATCCATGCTGACATCACTGCCTTACAATGACATCTAGAGAGCCATGTGGGAACTGCAATCCATTATATTAACTACAGATCACACTGACTTACATGCAGTTTCTCCAACTCCTCTTTGCATTCTCTCTTCAGCTGAAGCAGGGCAGCCTGGTGCTCTAGAAAGACACACAAATACTGTCATGACTCCATCCTGTGCACAAATCCTAAGAAAAATCCAACAATATACAGTTGCTGCGTATTATGACTCCAAATTGTGGAGCAGTACATCACTTAACGGCCCACATCCAATTTTATTATAATTCACAGAGGTCCAGTTATAACGTTATAATAGGGTTTTCTGTACCAAAACAATCATAATTAATTTCTACATGAACATTTTCCAGTCTCTCTTTATCCCATTAGAATTAAAATACTGTTATTGTACCTTTAAGATTGACATATTATGTATATGCGCAAATCAGTCTTTTCATACTGGCAGGCCCTTATTGTGTCGCATACAGAAAACACTCTGAAGCACTCCTTATTTGTATACTGAATTATTCTATTCCAAAAATGCAGCTCCTATGATTTCAAAGATGTGGCAGTTCTGTTTAGTGAGGGCACATCCTGTTCTTCTGGATATTCTTCTCAAAGTGTTATTAACCAGTTGATCACAATCCACCCCACCCCACTGTTAAACACCAGACACCATGCAACTTCCATGTCTCTACTCTGCATTGTATATATTATTCAT
Organism: Brachypetersius gabonensis; assembly: GCA_037577145.1. Lineage (NCBI taxonomy): Eukaryota > Metazoa > Chordata > Actinopteri > Characiformes > Alestidae > Brachypetersius > Brachypetersius gabonensis. Next base: position 36,318,640 of record JBBJLR010000001.1, read on the forward strand.
ATTATGTAGCTCTATAGAAGTATGATTATTAATGAGAATCTGTCTAACACTGTTTTTCTTATTTCTGGAATTTCAATAATCCAGAGAACACAGGAAAAGCTCAATAACAGTAGCTCCCAATCTCTGTTCTGGCAGAGCCCTGCAGTGCACGTTTTACTGAGTTCACACCAGACTTAATCCTTAAGCAAAGTTATAAGCCTTTTGTGACCTTAAACTGAGTGTATGAGGTTAACCCCTTTGAACAGTAGCTATAAAATGCAACCTGGCATTGTCCAAGAGGCCCACACTTAGTTCAACCTAGAATTAGAAAATATTTGACATACATTTTAATAATCATTTGAGTAAAAATACTTGATTGGATTGCATCAATAAAGCAATCCGAGGACACAGTTGTCATTACACCAACTGAATGGTCCCCAGGACGTCCGCAGAAAGCAGGAAAAAACAAACAGTGAATGGGTTCTCCCACAAACATTCATACAATCAGGGGTTTCCAACACTGGTCCTGGGGAAACTCCCTATACTGTACATTTTAGAGTTTTCCAGCTTTATACTACACCTCTTACTCAGGGTGTGTTGAGATGTTATGTGTGTTAGGAGCAGAGAAAACATATCCAGAGCAGGGTGTTCTCACTAGGGTTGGAAATAACAGGTAAAATCATCCAGTTTTTGACCCAGTTGCCTGAGGCGGGTTCTCTGAGTATACACATAAGAATTTACATACAAGATTTATCAACAGTGAGGACCTCTATAAACAGAGGCAGAAAAAGTTTTTAAATAAATTATTTCAGAGCATGTTCAACACGTCGTCTCACACTTTCAGAAAGCAGTCAGAAAAAGCTCAGTGGTCTAGATCCAGGCTCTTACTTGTAAGCCCTGTAAGTATTTAGGAGTGCTGGCAGTGAGTAACAGGGTGCTTTACCTTTTTCAGCTTTGTACCTCCGACACAAACAGGGATATCATGGCCAGAGACTGCTTAACATGCATTCCTCTTTTAAATAGATTTAAAATAAAGAAGGCTCTGATGACCACCACAAAGGCAGTGTTGCTTCTCTTGTTTGTAGCACCTTAGAATTAGATTAGGTTCTGAAACAGAGAGGTATGTTGCAGAAGCAAAGCGGGGGTGGGGTAAAAGTATCTTTCTGGACTGGGACAGATGCTTATGTTAAACCTACCTGCTTCAGTGTATCGAAGTCCTACTTTCTCCTCCTCATCCTTAGGCTTGGGTGGGGGCCAAATCGCTTGGAGTCGCCCAGGTGTTCTGTCCTCACTGTCAGTTGAGGAGCAGACCTCAGACTGGGAATTGGAGAGAGACAAAAGAGGGACAAGTCTCAAAGAGAATACATAAGGGTCAATTCAGTCTGTAAGAAGGTTGAAGTGACACTGACAAATACAGCTTAAACAAACACCAGCTATTCGTTTACTCAGGGTTCAATTGCAGATTGACTGTACTTCTGTTATTCTGTGCAACCATTTACATTCAAATATGGAATGATTCCAACATGACAGTCATTAAGACCGAAAGTGGCAACTTGACTGAACTGCACCTTGTAAACGTGACCTAGTCAAATTTCAAGAGCATTTCTTATAAGATAAGGCAAAACTGTTTAAGATATACATACTTTGATCTCTGCTGTACTCTTGTCACTACTAGGTGATTTGCTTGTAGATTTCTCAAAGATGGACTTAAGCAACTCTTTTTCATTCTTTCTCTTCCTTCTGACAGACTCTAGATCCACCGGTGAATCCCCAGGATCCTTCTTAAGGGGTTTGGGACTGAAGAAAAACTTGAAGGCATCAAATGCAGTATCTGTGCTCTTGCTGCTGTCATTTAATTGAACGTCAGCCTCTGTAACATTCCCTGCTAATTCCTCCTTCCCTGAGCTGAGGCTTCCAGTGTCCCTGGACTCTCTGTCTAGGTTCTCCTCATTACGGACATCATCAAAATTCAGAAGCCGCCACAACCGACTCCTTGGCTCAGACACATCTTTGGATTCAGCTTTCTTTTTAGGGGTCAAGGAGCTTGCTGTTTGCTGCTCAGACTTAGCCTTGTTGACATGCTGTCTCAGACTCAGTAACGCGCGGTCAGTATCCCTTTGCTTGATCTCAGACACTGTCTCTCTCTCCTCTCCCACTGCACCCTTCTTCAACACACGTAGTCCACTGAACAGGGCCGGCAGCTGGAAGGGTTCCCTGGGCGTGGATGCAGCAAGTGATCTGGGGGAGGGAGTGGAAGAAGGGTCTGTGGTGGCCCTCTTGGTTACAGGCATTTCCTGACTGCTGCCTTGTGAAGGAAAAGAGATGGCACTTGGCATGGAGTCAACTGGGGACTGTTCCTGGTCTGAACATGAATGGCCCTCTGTTATGTTGCTCCCTGGATGAGGAGCTGAGTCTGGAGAGGTAGGGCTTATGGAGTCGAGGGTCTCTGACTCGGTGTGGCTGCTTTTCTTAACTGAAAGAGAAGCAGGCAGTTGAGATGTTCTCCAACTCTGTTTTTCATGGGATGATATATTCACTGAAAGCAATGAGGAGTAATTTCCACTTGAATAGGGCAAATAAAGAGGATCCTCAGGCACATATGATGAAGACATGTCTTCATTTCCATGGTAGTCTTCAGCCACACCAGGGCTCGTATGGTCCCTTGCTGTAGGACTGCTGGAGGCTGACACATCTGAGCCCATATCGCCAGTGGCAAGATCTGCACCCTCCCAATGCCTCTCATACAGCTTTGAATTGCCTGATAGGTCAAAAGAAGAGTCCATTTGCTTGTTGTGACTCCTATTAGAACTTGATGTCTTCAGAACAGAGATGTCTTTGAAAGATTGCTGCAAAATACTTTTGGCAGTGAGAACAGGCACTTCTAAGTCTGTTTGAGACACATTACCCCAGCTATCATGATGGAGCACCTGATCTGAGTTATGATCAGCCTCTTTATCCTTATGAAGACAGAAGGATGTCTCAGTGGTCTCCTGTTGACCGGTCTGGCCAAGGTTTCCATCACTATCGTCCTCATTTTCTGTGTCACTGTAGGTCTCCACTCTGGTTACCTGCACCAGGTCTGGATCTGTCACAACAGCGGAGGAAGTGCCAAACGGTCTTCTCCAAGACGGAAAAGCGGAGTAGGACAGAACACTCTCCTTACAAGACTCAATCTCCCATGATTCAACGGTTCCCTCGAAAGTACCGCTGGCATCATTTTGGGCCACTGCCTCTGGAGGACCTCTGTCCACACCATCAACACTATAGTTGCTTTCAGGATTTCCATTGTTTATGGTGTGCGGACATGACTCTTCCTCAGGCAGTGTTCGGAACGACTTAAGCACTGCACCCTTCTCTGCCGGCTGCTGAGAGCCTGCCCTTAAAAACATAGTACAGGATAGCAGAAAGAGCCAGGTAGACCTCAGGAACTGTAGGCAAGGATCATTTAACAGACTTCTCCAAACCACCTAATACTATGCAGGTAAATGCAGAAAATCATTCCTGTGTCCCAAAAAACCCTTTCTCACCTGCATATGCTACAGTTTCTTTCGGGGGAAGAAACAATAGCCTTTTGTGAGGGAAAAGCCCTTGGTTTCTCTGGGTTTCTCCTCACAAAAGGAGCTTCAATTACTGCCCCATAAAAATCCTCTTTGGTTTTTTTTGCTAAGAAAAGCTGGACTCAGTCTGGATTCAAGTTGTTACTCTTCACAGAGCAGCAACTTTATACTTCTCCACAACATAGTTTTGTCTCCTCCTGTATACAAAAATAACGTTATCCCAGTTTTCCAAGATGTTTGTGGTTGAAAGGTATTCTCCATTTTAAAAATATCTCTGGAAATCTGAGACAGAACTTCAGAGGCTGCTGGGTAATGCCCAATGTAGACACTGCGAGAGAGAAAAAAGTTTCACTCCAGCTTTAAACATTGGCAAGCAGTGTAATCCCAAAATGTGGCCTCATGGTGGTCTTTCAGCTCGCAGAGTAAAGGTAAGCTCCCGGAGCCGTGTCGTCTTCCTATTCCTCGAAAACGTCTGAGAATTCGTGTGTCCCCTGGAGAAAGGTCTGTGCTGCTTTAAAGACACACGGGCTCGGAGCAGAGTGGCTCACATGAGTTCACCTATGCTCCTGTCCCTCCCTCTCTTGCTCTTCCATGTGCACTTCCTGAGAAAAACCTCAGCAGCAGGTGTCATATTACTTTAACTTACTTCCTTGTAATGGCGTAGGGTACAGCCTCTTTTTCTCTTTCAGACTTTCTCTGTCGCTAATCTCCTTGAGGGTCAGGTGGAGTAGGCGGTTCTGCTTGGCTCTGCACACAGCATTATACCACCGGCTATAAGCTGCTCTGCCTAAGTCCACACCTCTGCTGCTCCATGTTGCCACAGCAACAGACCAGTTTGCCTATTAGCCCAAGCTAAGATGGTTTTGGAGTTTGGAAATGTTCACATTTTTAAATATGTGTATAATTAATTATGAATTATGCTTAGTATTATTAATTATACTCAATATAATACATTAATATATTTATTGCTGATTCAACACAAGCAAACTGCTCTCCCCATACAGGCATTGTAATTGTTTCTTAAGATCATATTTCTGAACAACACACATCATCAGTTAACTTCCCTCATACAGCCCATACCGTATTTATCTGACAGTATTTATTTTTTAACAGTGGGTCCCATAAGATCCCAGTAATACCACTGGTCATAACCTGAAAGTCCTGTCCCACTGCTGTCTCTGTATGTCGAGGTATTTAAAGGTTTCTTAAGCCCTTTGCTGGTTTAATTGTTTCGCATTCCATGCAGGACGTCTTAAGCTTAAGGTTCAGGAATGACTGTGAAGGTAATGAACGTTTAGCCAACATGTAACACCCAACAGATCAGCAAAATGAACATTTTTATTCAATTAAAGACTGTCTTATGATACTGTAAAGGAGCTGAACATGATTAAGATAGTGGTAGGAAATTTCACAGATGGGCAGTGGATAAAAATATTAAGCATTGCAACACATTCATTCCTAGGCTTTCATTGCGGTGATGTGTGGATTAAAAGCAACCCAGGCCTCAAAGCAGACCCACTTACTGCTCTTATGTAACAATGGCAGTATAGTTTCTCCTAAGCTTTCCATTGGACTTGCACCACTGTCGTAGAACTGTACATCTATTAAAAACAGACCTGCGTCTGAAAACCAGGTGTAACTCTCACTGCGAGGAACAGTCTGCAATGCTTGGCATTTTTTCAAAGGTCATACCAATTAAATATATTTTGATATTCTTTGGCAAAGAATAAAACACAAAAGAAAAACAGATACTATGATAACTAATTAATCTTTCAGTGTAAACAACTGAATTACATATCACTCATTTGTGTAGAATACTGTTAAAAACAACATTTCTGCAGAAATTCCATCTTCTCCTCCAGCCACACCTTTGCTATCTTTTGCAGGAATCAGTTCTCAGTTGCATTCTTTAGTTTTGTCAAGAGCAAAGACGCTGTCTTGGGAGTGTACCACTGTGATTGCAAGGGGTGTGCACACACACACACACACACACACACACACACACACACACACACACACACACACACACACACACACAATTTTAAGGACACAGCAGAGCTTGTGCTAAATAGTGTTAGGCATGTGAAGAGTTTAGGTTCTGGAGAGCTCCTCATTAAAGGCAATTTCAAATTAGAAATGCTTCATTCCAGAAAAATGTTCATAGAGTTTAATGCCTCTAAAAGAAAGCTATACCTATATGTTACTAGTTACTTTCTAGTTATTAAATATGTTCTCTCTGTTTATATATATTTATATATAAATGTACATGTATATGTGTGTGCATGTGTGTGTCTGTGTGTGTACAAGATAATAAAACCTATAAATTAATTTCCATATATTTGTAACACTTTTTTATTCTAATAACAATTACTGAGAATTATGAGATGACAAAAACCAATACACAGATACATTCCTGACAGGTCAAACTGCTAACTATGATTTATTCTGCCACAGACCCAAAAGGAGGAGTTTTGCCAGTATGTTTGCATGCAGACAGTGCATTCTCCCAAACCAGTAGAACAGAACAATGTTTGCTGTGGGTGTGAACATCACACCCAGTCGTCACGCTCATATGCACTAGTTAAAAAAACAAGAAGTCTCTCTTTAGAATAAGAGTGGCAGTTTAAGCAGCATCCACAAACTGGCTGGTAGGTTGTTTACAGTAAACACACTTGGTTGTTCATGAAATGTCACGGAAATGTAGTCAAACTCATTTAGAAAGGACTGAGTTGCAGAGGCTTAGGTCATTATAGTGGTACTGATTTAATTCATCCATGGTTTCTGCTTTTTACATGTATTGTTGATAAAATTGTAAAAGAAATCTTTGGGTGGTTTGTCTTGTAATGCCCTGCATTCCCATCCATGTGTGTGTGTGTTTATATACAGTAACCCCCCAGTTTTATGTGGATTAGAAGTCGTGGATTAGGTCACACTGTTTTTTTTGAGAACCGAACACAGAAATGGAAGCCCTTTTTTGAATTCCACACCCTTGAGCCCCTGCGGCCCAAGTGGTGCAAGCACTCAGACACTTCAAACTCCACAGTTCGATTGATCTCCAAGAGACCTTTCCAACGACCCCCCATTTGTATCTTTAGCCCGAGCAGATCAGGGGTTATTTCCTGAAAACCGTTCAACTCGCGGCGGTGTCCCAATACTTTTGTCTCGTGACCTTCCGAGTTGCATATCTCGGCGGGGCAAGCACTCAGACACTTAAAACTCCACAGTTCGATTGATCTCCAAGAGACCTTTCCAACGACCCCCCATTTGTATCTTTAGCCTGAGTAGATCATAGGTTATTTCCTAAAAACCGGTCACCCTGCCACGGTGTCCCAACACTTTTGTCCAGTGACCATCCGCGTTGCATATCTCGGCGAGGAATTTAAATTAAAAGAGGCCAATACAGGTTTACCTTTACATTTTCTTTAAGAGTAACGCATTAAAGTTTTCTGGGAGCAAATGAAAGTGTTCTGGGAGCATATTTGGTGGCATGTTTAGGGTTTACACTATAAAAATAGTGTAAACCCTAACACTATAAATTTTTTATAGTGTACACAACGTGGTTTTTCCCTATATGCGGGTGCTCTTAGAACGTAACTCCCATTTACTGTATATTGCGGGGGTTACATTCCAAGAGCACCAGCATGAAGTAAAAAAACTGCGAATATGTGATGTGGTAAAAAAATGCCTATTTTTATAGTGTAATCCCTTAGTATGATCCCAAAACTTTTGATTTCATATTAAATATAATTTAATTTCATCTTAATACATTACCCTTAAAGAATGTAAAATACGATACCCCTGTATAGACAGGCTATGCACAGGCTTTTTATTTTCTGGTATGCGCTGCCATTTTCTTTTGTTTAAGCAGGGTATATACGATAATAAATGCATTTAATTTACAGTAATAAAAATGCTTAAAGTATAAACACTCGAGATGCGTCACAGGGCAGCAGCCAATCAGCAGCAAGGGGAAATAAATACCGCTGAGTACAGTGGTATTTCACCATCCCAAGATGCACTTTCTTTGTTTTCTCTGGACAGTACCAAAAATGTATAGTGTAGCTGAATTTACATTAATATTTATGTTACAGAATTATAAAATTATATAATAATTTAGCACTCAAAACATGAAAAATGATATATTGACATGAAAAAATCCTCGTCCATCACACCCCTGGTCCTCTGCAGTTTCTGCGAATGTGTGGGAGTTTCTGGTTCTCCGAAAAAATCCGCAAGAGACTGAAGCCGTGACTGCTGAGCCGCATGGTTTAGGTGGAGTATTATTCAGATCAAGCGTTAGACAAGCCAAAGGAAGGCCCATAAGCAAAGACATTCCATAGGAGACATTATGATGCCAGTCACCCAAAATCACCACAAATGTGATTAGTTTGTCTGATGTTTTCAGTCGATAATAACAGTCTTTGGATTATGCAGGGCATTACTCAGACCAAGCAGCACTGGCCCAGAAAAAATATCAAACAGCTCCATTGGCTGAAATATTTCACACAAGACAGATTAACACAAATTCTTGATATTACTCAAAGATTTAATACTGCCTAAAATGTTTTTCATAGTGTGATTCTGTATTAGTATTTGTGTGAATGTGTAGCTATTGTGTCTCGTCACCTTAAAGCACACTGCTGAGTGTAATGAGCTTGTGTTTTTTCTATTGTGTTTTCTATTGTGTGTTTTCTGTTGTGTGTTTTCTGTTGTGTGTTTTCTATTGTGTGTTTTCTGTTGTGTGTTTTCTATTGTGTGTTTTCTATTGTGTGTTTTCTATTGTGTGTTTTTTCCCTCCAGCATGATTCTGCTCCACTTACTGTACGCTTAGGTTTGAAGTTGTACGGTGTGTCTCCAAAGATATCATCCTCAGGTGGTGTGATTCTCAGGAAATCAAGTCGGTCAGGTCTCGTTGCTCGACACAGGGGCTCATGGGATATGGAGTAATCACCATCCAACAACCAAATGTCATCTTGTCGCAGAGGGTCTTCTATAGAAAGAAAGGAGTCTGAGGCCCAAAATGTCCAAAATGTTTTCAGATGTGTATTTTAAATGTTATAAAAATGATCATTCTAATCTGTTCGCGATTAATTACACTTACCAGCACACACCTACACGGTCACTCTGGATAGAAATGTTGCTCTGACATGTTTGGTTGATTTACTGAATATAAATAAGTACCTATCCCCCACAAAAATCCCACTTCTCCACATTTTAATGCATACCTACTGGACACCTAGTGAAAAATTAAGCAGAGAAAATGGTTTGTGCAAAAGTTATGGCACGTTTCACATTTTCCCCACATGTTAACTATGAACTGGGAACAACTGGCAGAAAAATGCCACACTCATGTTTGAGAGTATGTTAAATTATTTAGTTGTATTCGACCAATGGTGTTTATGCTTTTGCACTCTTCACAGTTATTTTCTTAAACTTTCAGGCATGAATTACCCTAAAAACATGAAGATTTTTTTGTTCCTGGTATTTGAATTATTGTAATGTTAATGAATAAAAATAGCAGTTTTTTATCTGAAGTATATTAGCTTAATAATTTAATTACAGCAGACACACTTCACTTACTAACAGACACAATACAATTAAAAGTGATTTCCCATAGGATTTCAGAGTGAGTGTCCACACACATGGTTATTAATAATGTTTTAATGAACACCCTACCCTTTTAATAAAAAATATTCCTTGAATTCTTAAAATATAAGTCAAGCTTCAGTTCAAACTATTCAACAAACTTAAAAGTACTTGAGCAGAGTAACTCATACACCTTAATTTTAAAAGAAAAAAATATAATTGGTAATATTTCATTCATTCAATCCTCATCTGAGTCGCTTATCCTTAGCCAGGGTCATAGAGGGATATAGAGAAACACAGCAATGCAGTTTTAAGGAATATAATATATAGGTGCTACTATATTACAATGAATTAGAATTGACCTCAGAAATACAAAAAGAGGCAGTTTCTCTCATGACCGAGCTTCTAATATCAGCAAGAGTTGCAAGTAACTGAAACACATTTTAAATGCAGAACAGAATATCCATGAATGACACTGAAGAGAACTGGCGTAACAAGACCGACCGTGAGCGACAGAGACAGGGATGGCAAGCAAGAGAGAAAGGAGACCTGAACACAAGGTGAATAGACAGGTGAAGTAGAAAATCAACTAGCACTGTCAGTTCTAAAGGACACAGGCAGATGGAGGACAGGATTAGACATTAGTGTAATATGATCTCTCTTTCTAGGGTGTGTAAGAATTCTTGAAGCAGCATTTTACAGCTGAGCAGCTTCTGTTTCTTTCAACTTTTATCAGACATGGAGGAAATTGGTCATTTCGGATGCTGGTAGACAGATTTTGAACAAAATTTTGGCTGGAGATTTTTGCTGGACCTGGCAACTCAGATGTGAAATTTAAACTGGATGTGTAAGCCATAAAAATATCTACTATCAGTGCCCACCAGTAACTCCTAAAGTCACACAAAAACACATCAAAAAGTCTTACTTTTCTTTGTTGGCAAATATGTCACATTTCATTGTACTTTGTATTCAACTTCCATGCGCTTACACTATTCATAATCTGTTCTCTGCTGCCCCTGTCTGGAATCAGCAGGCTCGCTCAGATCCAATAACAATATGCATCAGAACATGAGCAGACCAACAAAGAACTCAGCAGATTTATATATCAGGCCTGCTCCGCACACTAAGACAGACTGATGTAGTACTTCCAGCATATGGCACACAGGGCTGAGTTCAGCCACATCTGCTCTGATGCAGAATGATGGAAGCATGGAGGCCAAAGGTGAAAGGAATCAGCATGTGATGTGATTCGTGAATCAATCAGTTGTTCTGACTTTAGTGAAAAACATCCTAGTACAGTTTATCAGTTAAGATACGTTTGAGTGAACTTGGATTCTGCTCAGTTAAGCCAAGAGCAAATCACTTTCCCAGTTAGATGATATATATATTGTAAATAATGGTTTTGTTACACTGTTGTTAGAGTGCTATCTGCTGTGCAATATAAAGACTGAACACTTTGAGTGCATCGTCGAATTACGTACTCCTTCATTCAAAAGGGATTTCAGTCTATTTAGAGAACACCCTCCCCTACCCTTACACCATGCACATCAGTGGGAGTGTATAGAAAGCTTTATGAATATTTTAATGACATGTTTTGCCTGGTATGAACCCTGGAGGCAGTGTGATGGCAGTGAACACTCTTCTCTGCACGTTGAGCTAAGTGACCATAGCTTGGCTCCCACTGGGTCTTTCTGTACACCCGACTCATCTTGATGTAAAAAAATATTTTCCATGGCTTTACTTTGAGACACACGTGGACTACTGCGTAGAATCTGTGCAATATTTTATGAAATTAAACTATACACACTTCTCCTCTCCCAGTTTATCTTCCTGTTTTCTTGATTTCCTTTTCTTTCTGTGGCCTTTTCCATACCAGTGGCAAAAGTTACCTTATGAAACGACTCACTATTTCTATGACAACCAGATGCTGCTTCTTGTCATGTCTGGCTGAGGGTGAAAGACACAGCAGCAAGCAGCGCAAGTTCCAAAGAGACAGTCCTTTATTTAAATCAAAAACTCACTAAACTCCAAATCAAAACAAGCTCGTTCCAGAAGGAGCTTCTCCACTCGAGGGGAACCGTCAACCTCTGATTGTCTTTTGAAACGGAACAGACTCTGTGTTCTCCAGGAGGACCTTCTCTCCGACAGGGAACTCAGCTAGCTTTCGCACTCAGTCCAAATAGTCTCTGTCTCAGCCTCCGTCCTCGACAGGACATAAAACCTCACCAGAGGTGAGCCCGCGACCTCGGATCACTCCTGGATGGAATACAGACCAGAGAGAGAGAAATAGAGAGCGGGGAAGTGTTGAAATAGTCATCCAGCGAAACGTGCCACTCGTGTCACAACTCCTCTTTCCTGCCGGATCTCCTCCACAGTTCTTCCCTTCCGTTTGTAGTAGAAGCCGACTCTCCGATGTCCAGAGGGTTTCTCCTAGATGAGACTGTCTCACAGAGTCACAATCCCACTCACCCCAGACTCTGACCCGCGTTTCCCCTCATACAGCAGGGTGTATGTTTCCTCAGTTCGCTAACTGGAGCACTGAACAAGGTACGCTTTCTCTCTAGGTGAGACCTCACCTTCCCTCCAGCACACATACAAAACGATCCAAAAACCTGGGTGACCACACCCCGAATCTCTGGAACAGCCAGGCTTTAACGCTACACCTGGCCAATCACCGTCCATTACTTCAACCTAAACTACCACAGCAGAGTGAGGTCATCAGGTGCCTCCTGGCTCTCCTTAAGCTTTCACCTGGCACCTAATGATCACACACTCACACTCCTACTAAACGTAACTTAATTCTAAACCCCTGTGAATAGTGCCAAGAACTTAACTACTAAACACTTAAATTAACTGAGCTTAAAGGCTGCCTCTAACAACCACCCTGAGACATAACACTTCTATGCAGGTTAACGGATGAAGGTGTCCAATTTTTGTCCCTTAAAATATGCCACTACTATGAACAAGTACACAGGAAGAAAAGGAAAACTGTAAAACAGGAAGAAAAGGAAAAGTGGAAAACAGGAAGATGTAAAGCAGTAATAAAAAAGTAAATCAGAAAATAAATAA
>JBBJLR010000001.1:36399707-36411692 GCA_037577145.1 Brachypetersius gabonensis
TGCTATTTGCCGTTTATGTTCCAAAGAAATCTCATGTGGAGGCGCATTGTCCAAAACATTTAATACAACATTTAATTATTACTTTATCTGAAATAAAGTTAATGGTGATCAGAGAACTTACATATCAGTTATATAAACTTGAAGCATCAGAAGCAGCATTGGTATCGGCCAATCACCACGACAAAAAATCGGTACTTGGTATCGTGGCAAAAATCCTGATCGGAGCATCCCTAGGTAGCACACAGCCCGGCCCCAGACTGGCCATTAACACATTATAAATAAACTTTACGCTTTAGTCACATTTTCTTTACTCTAATAGCAAAGCAAGATTAATCTTGTAGTGGTCTGAGTGGTCTGAATGCATGCATAAACTCATGTAGAAACTGTATATATTGTTTATTGGCTGGTATTTTATTCTCAATCTAGCAGAGAATGGAACTTTACAATGATCCACACTGTGCAGCATACATACACACCTACCCACACACACATGCACATAGACACTAGACCATTTTTTATTTTTTTTAGACCATCTATCTTATTTTGAGTTGCAATGGGATTTGAGAACGTCACTGGGCTTCTGGTTATGTCAGCAGCAGCAGCTCTTTGTCACTCTAGAAACATCACACACATCACACTCAAGCCAAATGGTATATAATATGTTTGTTATGCAAGATTCAGATTGATTCAGATGTCTAGAACAGCTAAAAATGGTCTAAAAATGGTCATCTTCAAGGCCATTGTATTATTATAACTGCTAGAATCTCGTATGGGTGCTAACAGAAATGAACAGAAGTTTTTTTGACCCCGTATTGTCATTTTTGACCCAGACAGGAGCTCTAGTAGTCTCTAATTGTCTCTAATCTAAGACCCATTCCTGTTTCACTTTCCTAACACATACTTCTGCAATACATTTTTCTCATTAACCCCTCTGTCTGTGCTTCCTCATCTGTTCTCTTCCTTCTTCAGTCTTTTCTGTAAGCTGGCAGCTCTTGTCAGACACAGGATTTCTCTCTTTGGTAAGAGGTTCTTGCTTTCCCTTTCTCTTTTGTGTGTCTTATGCAGCTCGGTCTCATGAGGTGAGTCTGTGTACCTTTCCTGAAGTCTTTGTATAATTCTGTTTTTAGGAAGTGACTCTGCCACGATGGTTAGCTGCCTTCATATCCTGGCTCACACACTTGATACCAGGTACATACATCTGGAACAGTACATGCATGACCACAATGTAGATTTATCTTAAATGGCACATATTTTAGAATTTTATAACCCCTAGGTCCCTTTATTACATTTGTGTGGTTTTCTGCACCAAAAAATCTGAATTCCTGAGATGTGGCTGAGATGCGCATACCCAACAATCACCCCCTTAAGGCTGAAACATTCCACATCAGTTCGCCTTGCTATTGACTGTGGAAGGCTAATGTTGCAAAATTAATTTTTATGCACTGAAGCATTAATACTTTTTATTGAACACATACTCAAAGAATAATGAATCCACTTAGCAATGATGTTAACAAAGTTATTTTATATTTTTCCAACTCAAAAAGGAGCTGATAGAGTTGGCACTGTTCATCATGGTCTCTGATATAAAAGAAAATGTTGGGTTAGTGTTCATGTGGATGAAGCACTTTTCGAACCCAGCATTAGTGTCTGTTGTAATGAAAATGTCATTTTAACTGATGTGGGCTCTTTAAATGCCTATGTTTATACATGCATCTCTATGTGATTATCCAAACACTCATTTGAGTAGCACCTATGCAGTTGGCTTCAAGCTTACAGTTATTTTTCCATGGAAAATACTTCTGTTACATGATCTAAACTCTTACTTTCTGTTTTCTCCAGAACAGTGATGAAGTCAGGCTCTGAGCTGGTAAAGGCAGGTTTAAGAACTTTTTTTGAAAATGCAGCAGAGGATCTAGAGAAGACCCTGGAAAACCTGAAGCTAGGGAAGTTTACTCACTCCCGCAGCCAGATGAAGGGTGTGTCTCAGAACATCAACTACACCACAGTGGCCCTGCTGCCTATCCTCACCGCCTTGTTTGAGCACATCACTGAGCATCAGTTTGGAGTTGACTTGCTATGTGAGTGGGGCTCCCTCTAGAACAACACAGTGTGATTTGTTGCAAATAATTAATCACACTCATCTATTGTGTGCTTTGTTTTTGTTACATAATGCATTACTGAAGCTTCTTCTGCAGGTGAATATTATAATACATTCACAAGGTTTTGACCCTACATCTGTAACGCTCAAGTTCAAAAAGGACTTCCATTGCTAGAACAGCTAGTGATAAGTGATACGAACTACTGCTGAATCTAATGCTGCACTTCCATGTTGGTGCTAGATGACTGATGGCAGATCAGATATCCCAGTGTTTTCATTTGAATGTTTTAAAGTGCTTTCACTTATGCAGCATCTGGGAACAGGGACATTTGCACATAATTACTGTTATAGAAGTGCTTGTCTGTCTATATTTAACAGCCTCTAAACAGTGAGATTAATTCTAAAGCTTTTATCAGGGACTAACCAAAATTAACCCAGCCAAATATTTTTTACCGCAAAAAAGTGAGTAAAGTTACTTTATTTTGTAATTAAACATAATGCTCCAGTAGTATTGTATTTATTTTTAAGGGCATGGGGCAGGTAATAAAGCTTAACTAACTAGTATGATCTGACCTTTTTTTCCAAATAAATAATTGCATATGCAAGTGTGTCTAATTAACATAAAATTAACATAAAAATACAGTGAAGAAAAGGCAAATATAAGAAAAGAATGAGCCACAGTACAACCAGCTCTCCAGAAACATTGTTGGATAGGCCCATTTATGAAGAACACACTATTGCAAACATTGTTTAGCATAAAGTGCTGGCTAACACCAGCACCCCTGGTAAGACTGGTACCAGTACCACTATCACCATCTCAGTATTGATATGTCTGCCTATCTCTGTCCGCTGCATACTATCACAAGGTTCCGCTATGGGGCACAGAAGAACAGTTTTTCAACCCCAGAATAGTAAATACATCATAAAATTTGAAAGTTACATTCTCTGACCGTTGGTTATTTCTTTTGTAGTGGATGATGTCCAGCTGTCTTGCTATCGAATCCTGACAAGCCTTTATTCACTTGGAACCGGGAAGAACATCTATGTTGAAAGGTAAGCATGCCTTATCCTGTCTTTAAATTAAACATTTCTTTTATATAGGTTAATATCTGTAGAATCTGGTAAATATAAATGTACTTAAAGTGACAGTAAGAAATATTAGATACTCATATTTTCTCCATGTCTGCTTGGTTTTACTGTAGACAGCTTCCAGCTCTAGGGGAGTGTTTAGCCACTCTTGCAGGAGCCATGCCTGTGGCCTTTTTGGAGCCTCACCTCAATGCACATAATCCGTGCTCTGTCTTCAACAGCAAGACAGCACGGGAACGGGCCAGTGAGTGTCAGCCTCTTTTACAACACAGCGTCTGATTAGCTGATCAGTACAGACTAAGGTTATTGCCACCGGTGCTGTCACGTCCTATTCCTGATTTCACTGTCCGAGGCGATATGGGACACAGTTTTGGCATGAATTTTCTTTAGTTCTGCTGAGAATAACAAATGCAATGAAGTTTAGAATATTCATTTGGAAAAAAAAACATTTCTGCTCATTTATTTGAGGCACAAAATCAAGAAAAATTTACAAAGACAAAAGCTGAAAATGTTTAAAATGCTTGCAACCTACAAAGTTTGCACCTCATTATCTACACATTCTTTATCCTCCAAGTCCTAGGCATGCCAGACTCTGTGGAAGAGATGTGTCCCGAAGTGCCTCATCTAGACTGTCTGATGAAGGACATTAATGACATGTCTGAGTCTGGAGCCCGGTACACTGAAATGCCACACGTCATCGAGGTGGTTTTGCCCATGCTGTGTAACTATTTATCTTACTGGTGGGAGAGAGGCCCTGAGAACCAACCAAAGTGTGCAGTGACCGTCTGCTGTACTACTGTCACCTCTGAACACCTCAGTGTGATCCTGGGGAACATCCTCAAGATCCTAAACAGCAATCTGGGCATTGATGAGGCCTCCTGGATGAAGAGGATAGCTGGTAAGATCAAAAGCTGTAGGTCGTATTTAGGGTAAAGGTATATTTGCTTGGTCAGATACAGACTACAGACACAGAACCCAGGTCAAGTCATGTGACCAGCATCTAGATTGTATCCTGATAATATTTTAGCAGCAAGTGTTAATTGGTAGTCAAATGCATCTCTGATCAGCCAGACCAATTACTATGTAAAGTAAAATGGCCTTTTATAGTTACGGGTCACCACACCACACCACAGCACGCCACAGCACGCCACACCACGGCACACCACGCCACACCACGCCACAGCACACCACACCACACCACAGCACACAACAGCACGCCACAGCACGGCACGCCACGCCACGCCACGGCACGCAACGGCACGCCACGCCACACCACGCCACGGCACGCCACGGCACGCCACGGCACGCCACGCCACAGCACACCACACCACAGCACACCACACCACAGCACACCACACCACAGCACACCACAGCACACCACACCACAGCACACCACGCCACAGCACACCACGCCACAGCACACCACAGCACACCATGCAACACCACACCACACAGTGTAAACAATGGGAAATTCGTTCTCTGGATTTAACCCAGTGGGCTGCTTCTAATGAGGGTCCCCAAAGCGGTGTGTGGAGACGGCGTCTTGCTCAAGTGTACCTCAGCACTAACAGTCCTAGGGTACAAACCCCCTGATCTTCTGACCTCAGGGCGACCTCCCAGGTTTGATTTTGCACCACACAGTGAATGTTTATGAGAAGACAGGAATAATTATCCTCCTTTGTCATGAACCATATACTTTTAACCACAGTGTACTGTTGTGAGATGATGAATATAACCAAATACTGGGCTGTGGAATTCAAATTAAACCCAGCAGAGTCACAGCAGGAAAAGAACTGGGGAACAGCGATGGTTGCACTAAGTGGCAGCTATGTCTTGGACTGTCTCTTCCATAAGCAGGACAAAAGGGACAGGTGCTGTCACATTACTAGGAGAGGTTTTGGTTGTCCAATGTGGCTTGGACACATGAATGCTGTTGCTGTATAAACATGTTGCTGTTATAATAATGTTTTATTTATGATCATGGTGAGAAAAACAGACTTACTGCTTTTCTTCTATACTGTCTTATGTAGTGTATGCTCAGCCAATCATCAGCAAGGCCAGGGCGGACCTTTTGAAGACACATTTCTTGCCCACTCTGGAGAAGCTGAAGAAGAAGACTGTTAAGGTGGTGGCGGAGGAGGAGCTTCTGAAGGCCGACAGCAAGGGCGACACCCAGGAGGCAGAGCTCCTGATCCTGGACGAGTTTGCAGTGCTTTGCAGGGATCTGTATGCCTTCTACCCCATGTTAATCCGCTATGTGGACAACAACAGGTAGACCCTCACACAAGTATACACAAGTATAAATTAAATTCATGCTTGTTTTTGCCCGACTGTGTTTCATGATGATGATTGGTCTGATTTTGGTTGAGATGAATATCAGCTCATTTACAGCCAGAAATTCCCTCATTTTATTCCAGTGTTTCCACGTGATATCATTAATTACTAGTCAATTGACAAGTAAAGGACTGACAAGTAAATGCAAAATGAATCGAACCATCCCAAATAAAGGGACACAGAAAATTTGGTAAATATTTAGTAAATAGGTCTAAAGTTCTCGTGAGTGTAGAGATTTTTCTCTGCCGTCTCTTCAGGTCACGGTGGCTGAAAGAACCAGATGCTGACTCTAATGAGCTCTTCAGGATGGTGGCAGAGATCTTTATCCTTTGGTGCAAGTCACATGTAAGTTTTCTGCCTTCAGATCTCCACGGGTAGTGAATTGTGTTAAAATGAATTGATTCAAATGTGTGCATTATTTTGTCAATAATTGTGTTGCTGTAACATGATGTAATATGAAAACATCTAGCAATGCTTTCAGTGCTTTATTACCAAAGCTTGTTCTTCTGAGAGTATTTTGAAGGTGCTAAAAGGCTTTAGGCTGCTGCAACAATATCACAGCGTTTTTCTGCCTTAATTAAGCACAGCAGACCTCATTTAATATGCAACTTACACTAATTACTGTAACACGCATGGCAGATGCTTCTGTGTTTTAGGTATAATCTGATTATGGCATTATTACCAAATTAGAAGACTAACAAACTGTGTAAATTACAATACCGTTATTTATGCTTGCTGATCTAGTTAAATGACCTTATTTGAATACTTTTTACTCTAAACATGAAATAAATAATAAGGAATGAAATAAAATTTTCAGCAACAATCAGAACTGCTTCACTGTGTAGAAATACATAAAATTAAACTGAACAAACCATCTTTTGGACATTTTGAACAATCCTTAGTGATTTAGGCTGACGCTCTGCAGCTTTTATCAGGCTACACTGGGATGTGCTTGCAAAAAGCAAATCTCCAGCAATTTCAAAAGCTACCTTTTGTGACACATAATTGGGTCTAATGGGCCAGGGATTGGAACAATATACGTTCAGATTGGTTGGATCATGCCGTCACTGTTGCTTTCCCTAAACATTTATGATCGTACAATCACATTATTGTATTTTTGGAGGTATTAAATATATTTTTTTATATTTAAAACTCATTTTTTCCACTCTTCTGATTTGTTTAGAAATAGATCTTTCTTTAGATTCAGAATTGATTGATCGCAGTTCATAGCTTTAATCATCCGACAGCTCTAGTAAATACAAAAGTTAAACAACAAGATCAGCCAATAGGAAAATGATAATTGCACAAATATGTTTTAAATATGATCAAATATTTAATTTTGTTTTCTGTTTAGTTATTTTTACATTTGTATAAAAATGTGAGATTCTGCACTACAGTATGACTGATTACTGTGGGTTGCCTTTGTGAAATATTTTAATATTTTATTATATCAGCATGATTGCAAAGTGATTACCATTGCAAACAATTCATCCAGTGTCTGCTAATCTATTTTCTTGCAGAACTTTAAAAGAGAGGAACAGAATTTTGTGGTTCAGAATGAGATCAACAACCTCTCCTTCCTGACTGGAGACAGCAAGACCAAGATGGCAAAGGTAGGAGAACAGGGGTAGCAAGGGAGCTGACATGAACCAAAGATTTCACAGCAGAGACACTGAGACACAACATCACACAGGGGCTTAGATATATGCTGAAAGAACAAGAAGTGAAAGGGAAGCTTCTCTCTGTCGTTTCATGTAGAAATGGAGTGCCGAGTGGGTTTCTGCTCTGTGTACTGTCACCTTACATTTAAAGGAGTTGAGGTGGTTTTCGGTTTTCAGCTTTTCGTAACTGTCTCTCTTGGTGTTACAGTAACTGTCCACAAAACACAATAGCATTGAAAGAGTAAGACATGACTGAGGTAAACAATGTTTAATTCATAGCTCATGACTTTTACAGATGCGCACAAAGGTGCACTTAACCTCACAGAGCAAAGCAGCTAACTATTCTGCACCACAAACATAGATATTAAAGTGGCAGTTTGCACAATAATGGAATTTAGATTTTCAGTCAGTCAGGACTAAGGAAATATATACTGCAGTTAAAAAAAATGCAGTTTTCATTGTTAGTGATTTTCCTGGGCAGGTCCACCTCTGCCTTGCACCTTTTGTGTTTTCCCTGCTCTAACACTTGTTAATGAGCTCATTAGTTGGATCAGGTGTTTTGGCAGCATAGAAAGCACTGTGTACAGAGAAGACACAAAATGCTGGCCTACATCATTCATTATTAAGAGGGCAAATTAAACCAAATAACACTGGAGAAATGAGTGGGGAGCTTTAAGGGACTGCAAATGGTGACTTGGAAAATAAGAAAAATCTCAGGCAGAAAATAAATATGAGCCAGGGATGACAAGGTTAAAACTGTAACTCGTGTTTGTGGCACCAGCAAAAATGCCAGCAAAAGTAGTGACTCTGATAGGATTAAATCGCATGCCACTGTGGCAGTAAT
Source organism: Brachypetersius gabonensis (assembly GCA_037577145.1). Taxonomy (NCBI): domain Eukaryota; kingdom Metazoa; phylum Chordata; class Actinopteri; order Characiformes; family Alestidae; genus Brachypetersius; species Brachypetersius gabonensis. The sequence goes on from JBBJLR010000001.1 coordinate 36,407,734, forward strand.
GTGAACATGCTGCTTTTGAGCCAACCCATAAATAGCAGCAGGGGATCAGTGACTGCGCCCCTTTACATGAACTTCTGGAAAAGGTGCAACAAGAAAGTGGAACAGAAACTGTCAGGAGGGATGAACTGGTGGAGTCGGAATAGACTAGACTGACCGGTTTCCTCAAAGGAAATGTCCCTGTTATTAAATTCAAATGAAAATGCTGCAAAGGGTAAAAATACAAGGCCAGATCGATCTAGAGGGTACAAGCCCCTAGGGATATAATTGGGCACAAGTGAAAGCACAAGGAAGAGGAGGGAGATCTAGGAGAAATGCAATCTTCTTTACCAAATTGGCAGCTAGTTTAATAGTGTGTGGAGCAAACTGCTTCACACAAAGACAAGTTAGACTGCAAATGGTGGCTTAATGGCTTGCAAGTGCAAGTTTAATAATGACGAGGGACAGGTGCTGACGGTAATGATTCCTTCCTCCCAGCTGGAGTAGGGGCTGTGCTGGTCCTGGTTGCCACATAGTGGCTGGAGCAGGAGTGGTAGCCAGTCCAGCTCCAGACTGGCCCTCGTGAACTGCTTGTAGATGGATACATAACAATGGAAAAATACGTTTTTGACACACTACGTCCGGCTACAAGCATAAAAAGTTGCTATGCTACTTATCCTGGTCTATTATGCTTTAAGTCAACAAAAACATGTATAAAAAATCACAATGTCTGAAAGGGCACTGTTTGACATGCCATGCTGCTTCTGGTCTACACATTCTAAAATATTAGAATTGCACTTGGGAAAACTGAACTACCATCCCAATTGCTGTTAATACGCTTCCATTAATTGTTAGCTACATTTAGCCTCATAGCTCCAGTACAAGACATACCAAATATGTCTTGGCCACATTTGGGGAAAGGGGAAATTGTGTAAAAAATTTCCCCAAACTAACACTTTAAATTGTTTAGTTGGATTAGTAACACTATTGCATATTGTAACTAAGATTTGTTTTTGCTAGAAAAAATGGAAATCTAGCTCTTGATATTGCAAGTATATCATTATGCAGATTTGATCCATGCATAATATATATATATATATATATATATTTGTACTTCATGCAATACTTATGACATATTTGACCTGTGTTTTGACCCTATGGGTACTTCACACATGTAAATAATGTCAACACATCTTGCAACTCTCACAGGAAATTATTATTGTTTTTGTTTGTTTTTTTGTTTTTTTCAGTTCACGAGGATATTAGTTTTTGTTGAGATCACTACATTTTAATTCAGCCTGTTCGGGAGAAGATGCATATTTTGTATTACTTTTCTTAGTATATCCTGTATTTGCTGAATTAAAATGAAAATTTCTCAACTTGCACTGTTGGTGACATTTTCCTGTGCGAGGATGTGTTCTCTAATTCTGTTTTTGCTTGTGCTCTGTCTTTCTTTCTTTCTTCTCTATCTCTCTCTCACGCGCACACACACACACCCACACACAGTCATTTCTACCGAAGGTACAGTGAGGTTGCATAAGTAATGTTTTGGCTTTGTCTGCGCTCAGTCCTTTTTCTTTTGTGAAGTACTTTCATCATCATATATCACATGTTCCATCGCTCCATTCATCATATCTGTTTGTCTGTATGACAACCAGCTTATGTAGCATTACAGCAAAATCTCCACTGTAACACCTGTAGGGCTGGGTTTCTGAACATGCATTTAGAATGGAAATCTAAATCAAAAATTAGCCTGTAATTCTTGTCTGGGAAATCTGCGGTGTTTACTTGAGACCTAAAGTTTTCATTCAATCCCACACAAATGAGCATTGTGAAAGTGAATTCAATCCACTGTAGATTTTATTTTAACAATATTGTCTGGCCTTAATGGGGACATATTATGCAAATCTCAGTTTTTGCATCCTGTTGTATTTCCATTTGGGTCTCTACTCCTTCAGCGTAAAAAAAAAATTCATCCGTTTTCTGTAAGTCGATATAAAGATTTTAGTGTTAGTATGAGGCGTTGGACAGCTCCCCTTATCCTGACATCAGGATAAGGAAATTTGCATAGAACCACCCCTCATTTGTTGAGCCTCCACCCACTGGATAAGTTGAAGATCTGCTATTTTTGTCTGCTGGTTTTATGAGCATGCATAAAATGCAGAGTGCTATGGCTACAGGCAAAGGCAAGTCACACATGAAGTGTTGTGTTCATCTTGCTCTGGGTCCAAACATATAGGGCAGGATAGCGCCTCTGTTTTCACGTGTGTTAAATAAACAGTGTAAGCTTTGGGATGAGTGGGGCGTGGCCAGCAACAGCTTATTTGCATAGTGACAGAGCCCTTAAACGGCTCATTTTGAAAGGGACTGAACCTGTCAAAAATAGAGCTGGTGAGATCTTTTGTGAGAGTGATTTTGTGCAAAGAACTTCATGAACATGTGTTGTATAGCCCATAGACCTAGTATAACTTGTTTAAAAAGAGGTATAATGTGTCCCCTTTAACTACATAGTTTATGAGTTTATGATAACATACCAGTGGCATTGCAGTTCATCTGAGACTGTTCAAGGAACCTGCTCTATAGGTAATTCAGCATGGGTTTTTTGCTGTATTTTGGTTAAACTGCTTAGGCAGCAGATTTGAGGACTTTTTAGTGACAAATACGTTTTTAAATCTTGATTAAATCTACACTAAATTGCCTGAACTTTAAGTGGCCCATCCAGCCTATGTGGATTATATAGAAATTGTTGAAACCAGCTGTAGTGCTATAATACAGTTACTATTTATATTTAGTTTTCAAACAGACACTATGCTTATATGTTAAAATCAACAGAGGCTTTACTGTTACCCAGCAAAGCTCTCTTTTTAGGCAGTGCTTCCTCTCATTTGTCACCTCGCATAGATTTGTTTCTTTTGTAGCTGTATTGATTAAAGCAGCTTGCATAGGCTTTGGCTACCTGTAAGCTGCAAATTCCTAATTGCTTTCTTTCTTCAAAAAAAGACTGCTATAAGTGATGAAAAACTGAGAAAAGACTGGTCTTGAATATACATTGACTGGATTTTGAACAGCTATCAGCAGGGATTTACAGTAAGGCTGGTGTCATTGTGTGTGGTGTTGGGTTCACTGATCATTCAGTGTCTTTCTGTGGTTTCAGCTCACTGTATGAAACTACTGCAGGTGTCTTATGTCTGGTTTATTATGTGTTATCAGTTAGCACTGTGTCTGTAGACTTTTTTCATTTGCTGTTCATTCTGTGTTTGTTAATGCATTTATTCTAGTGTGATTGTAGGTTTGTTGTGTGTTTTTGTAGTGACATGTTGTGCTAGTTTTAAATGACATTTGTGACATGTTTGTAGCATGTCATCCGTTATAGAGAAATTATTTACACTTGTACCTGAAACTTGTACCAGAATATGACCAAAACTTTAATCATTTGCTGTGAAATTATACCATAATAGTTATATCAATATAAAGAAATTGTTACTTTAAGAAACAATCTGACATAACGAAACTGTACAAAACAGGTTACATGTTTTGGTAAGAGGTATTTAAGACATGATAACATTTTAACAGGATCCAGAATTTACTAAATAAGATGTAAATACATGTAATAATAATAATAATAATAATAATAATAATAATAATAATAATAATAATAATAATAATAATAATAAAAAGAAGATAATAAATGTATACAGGAATAAATCCATGGTTATTTTGGGGTCCTGTATATTCTATTCATTGCTCGAAACAGCCTTCTACTACAACCTTATATAATTAATTGTATAACTTGTTTCACAATATTTGTTACATATTTATTTGAAAATTAGATTATTTGTCAAATAAAATATGTAAGCGAAGTTAATTTGAAAATAAGATAATGACAGTTATTTCAGAGCTGTAGGGCATATTGTGTGTGTGTGTGTGTGTGTGTGTGTGTGTGTGTGTGTGTGTGTGTGTGTGTGTGTGTGTGTGTGTGTGTG
>JBBJLR010000001.1:36414776-36425632 GCA_037577145.1 Brachypetersius gabonensis
ATAATAATAATAATAATAATAATAATAATAATAATAATAATAATACATTTTATTTGAAAAGCGCCTTTCAAAACACTCAAGGACACAATGACATGACATAATGATAAGACAGAATGAGTTACTGTTTTCATTCAGCTATATATATCTAAACTCAATGATGTAATGAATGCACTTTTTATTGCTGCTTCAGTAATTTGAGTACTCCAGTATTTATTTCTCATGTTGGTAATTGGATCTGTGTTTAGTGTAATGAAGCTTTGTCATTTTTCAAGCCAAACATTTGAAGGCTAATCTTCAGTACACTGTAAAAAGAATCTATCTATTTATCTGTCTGTCTATATAACTTTCTATCTATCTATCTCTCTATCTGTCTATCTACATTTGCCCGTGCCCAAATACAGTCCGAAGATCCTGCAGTGCGATGGCAGCTCAACCTGTACAAGGATGTAATAGTGAGGAATGAAGGGCCGCCTGATCCTGAGCGAACAGTCGACCGTCTGCAAACTATTTCTGCTGCAGTGTTCCACCTTGAGCAGGTTTGTCAGCCATGCCATTTCAATTGAATTTTTTTTTATCCTTTTTATTCATATTTTCACAGATCCTACCAATAACCGTAAACAGTAAACTCATTGAAATTTCTTTGCAGTAGAAATAAGGCAGACAACTATGAAATATAAAATTTATTTGCATAAAAGTAACATCTTATCTCTTATCCTCTCTCACCTCTCCCTCACACACACACACACACACACACACACACACACACATATACACTGCAGGTGGAGCAGCCACTGAGGTCTAAGAAGTGTGTGTGGCAGAAGCTACTGTCCAAACAGCGTAAGCGTGCGGTTGTGGCCTGTTTTCGTATGGCACCTTTATACAATCTACCCAGGTATACCACTCATCTGTCTAATTATGAATCTTCACTATTACAATTCAGTCTGAAGAGTTTATTTGTTTGGAATCCATATCAGTTTCCTTTCACTGCGTTGAACCCTTTCCAAAGACCCAAAGCATGTTCACTGACACTTATCCAGATTGTGCTTTTTTGTATTTCGTTAGCAGGCAAGTGTAAAACAACAAAGTGGGGATAATTATAAAACAACCAGGGTAATATAAGTTAATATAAGGTAATATAAGTTAATATAAGATAGCCAGGGTAGTGTGAGTCAGGGTGAGAGCATGGTGGACCGACAGAAACTGGTACAAAGGATATATATAACAAACAGCAAACAGGGAGCACCTGAGACAAGGCAGAGTTTCAGATAGACAGGTGACCACACGCACTAGGGATATCAACAGATACCTGTGGAGGATAGTAAAGTAAAGGCTAGGTGTGACAAAGTAAACACAACAGGGGCACCTGTTTCATCTGAAGCTGACAGTAAGGCTTTAAAAGCCATTGAAAAAAACCTGTATTTTATTGAGAGGTCCATGATTGTAGACCCTGTTTACACTTTTATGTACCTAGTATCTGGATTGTATCCTGAGCAAGTTGCAGGAATATATGCATTACAGTTAGTATTCATATGCATCTCTGGTCAGCCAGACTGAAACCTGATTTTAAAACAAGCACAATGTAGCATAACACAGTCAGTGTTCACAAGAAGACAGTTGTATAATTATCCTCCTGTGTCACTGCCATCATGAACCATGTGTGTTAAAACACAGTGTACTTTAGCAAGATAGTATAAGACAACAATGCAAGGTAAATGTTTAACTAAACAAGCATTTTATTAAGCTGGCTCATCCAAAGTGGGCTAAGGAATTTAAAATTAAACTCACGTTAGGAGATGAAAATGCTAGCCTCCATAAGCAGAGAATGGTGCCGTCAGTATTTGGAGGGGTTTTGGTTGCTGTATTTTGGAGATGGATGAATTTACACTGCTATTACACATAGCTAGCTCAGATTTATATATTTTAAATGCATCTTGGGAGCACGTGACTTGACCATATCCAGATATAATCTTAATACTCGAGATGGATAAAAGGACCAAATATTAACGAGGCCATGATCACATGCAGCGTTCAGCCTTTACTTCTACAGATTGTTTGAAGGATCCAATTAAGAAATTAAACAGCATTAGGAGTTGTTTTTACCATTGAACTATGAACATCCCTATTTATTACAATAAGAATTGTGGAAGTACAATCAGTACAATGCAGATAGGAGCATATCATGCCATTGCGTATCTGTCTGAAAAGACCTTTATTCATATCTGTAAGGCTGATGATACTGGCCTAACTACCCACATGACTCTTCACCTCACCAAGAACACCTCTCATCTTTATAACTAGCAAGTTATCAAAAATCTCTGAATAGCTTTCCATTCCAGCAAACAAGGCGAGTCTTTCCGTGGAGCGCTGTGATTTTGTTGCTTTTCCAAGAAATAGGGGGCTTGGCAAACATTTTGATCTGGCCTGTTTAGCTTTCTTCTGAGATGAGCACTCATAAACTCATCCAATCAGGATGTTGATGTTGAACAGGAGTGTGGATTTCCTGTTCACATAAAGGTCTGCTTGACCTAGAAGGGATTACAACCTGTGGCATTTGCGTTTTGTTGTCAACTAACAATGTTGATCCTTGAGAGACCAATGACCTTCATCAAGAAGATCCTCGGGCAATAAGCAGGACCCCCAGTTTTCTGAAAAGGCTAAGCCATCATCAGATATCAAAGAAGCGTATTCTGTTCGTGAACTAGACCTTGGCTGAGCTAAGCGTTTGGATACGCCACCGTCTGCTCTCCTAAGAGATCTCTGAGCCTGCAGCTGACGACCTCTCATGGATGCATCACTGGCAGCGTACCTCATTCTGTTTCACAACCAAGAAGTAGCATTAACAGATATAACAGATATCCCTTCTAAGAGCTTTTCATTTTCTCCACTGAACGAGGTGTGTGGCGCAGACAGGGCTGCTGTGAGTTCAGTGTTTTCTAGACATATGAGGCGATGTGTCTCGCCAGACTCTGAGCCCAGGTTCCCATGGAGAGTCTGCTCATTACTCTTCTTAATTAGAGTTGCTTTGCATTACATTCTGTGTATCCTGTGCTGTGCTGTTATATTGCTAAACATAGGAATAACAGCAACTTTGTTAAGCATGAGTTGTGGCTGACACTGTCTGATATGCCATATAGAGATCAGGTGACCTATCTGTGCAACCCAAGCTCCTCAGCAGGACTATTGGCCGGTCAATCAAAGCCATTTAATAGTTGACAAAGATACAAACTGAGACACTACAGTCAATTCTGCTAAGGTGAGTGATGGAGTCAAAGGCACATGCTTATGCTCACAAACCTACGGCACCTGTTTGTCCTGGGAAAGGTCTACCATAATAGTATCTCCAGGGAATCTCAGACCCAAGTGAGGTGCCACCATTCTCTTGTTTCTGGGCCCTGTCCAAAGAAGATGTTCCTAAAGCACCGGTTCTCTCAAGCTCTGTCACAGTTTACAGGGATAAGGGAGTTTTCAGTATTGTCAAGCCACTAGTTTGCCTCACGTCTTCCCAGCAGTGTCTTAATTAATCTTCATTGTATGCCTTAGTGTAAAATAAAATAACCTATTGTGAACACAATTACAGATGTGCCCAGAGCAAGCCTCAGAAAATAATTGAAGCACTTCCCAATTTAGCCACAAGGGGTCTCTATCATTCCATTGATTAAATGAGGATTAAAATGTGTGAGGGCCAACCATTAATTCTGACATTCTTTGAACCATTAACATTGAATGCAAATTAATAATTTAATGACATTTTTATTGAAAATTACATACTTCTCATTTCTTCACGTAAAACACAAATAAATCCAAACCTGTTTTTTTTGTCAAAATTACACCAAAAGCAGTTCATTTCTTTCATAAAAAACGTTCGTGAAGATTAAACATATCTCGGTTCATTTGAAACATTATATATTATTCACTGTTAAATGCTTACTGTAAACTTCTAAATTCAAAACATGTGAACAGGAAAATGAAACTAAGTTACACAGAAGTACAAAACATTGAGGGCCACATGAATCCATGTATCACTCATTCTTTTGGTTTTCAGGTGACAATATCAAAAATAAATAAATAAATAAATAACAGCTTATAGTTTACCAGTCCTTTACCCACATACCCAAATGGTGCAGTGATGGTTCTCAGAATGCAGGATATGTGTGTTTTGCAGTTGCCTTGCACAGTTTTAACTGTGATTCAGAGCCAGTTGTTGGCAGGTTCTCCAGCTCTTAGGTTTAATAGCATCAGTGACTGTGCCAGCGGGTTTACTTCTAAATAATTTGACAGGAGGGTGACACATGTACCCATGTCACCTGATCCTGGGGATAGACCTCCTATATGGAAATGGAGACTCGGCACCACTGTGTTGATGCAAATCTGGGAATAGATCTTTTCACATCCACCTACCCTCAATTAAATGAGTGAATAATGGTCTTCAGGTAGACATGCAAGGCCACATACTATATGTGTTGTACTTCAGTCCTCTCCTTCAGGGAACAGTGGTTATATGTTATACATGATGTTAGGTATTAGTGGTACACAAGGAAAGTTTCAGGCATCATATACCTATGGGACAGGATACCTCTATTTTCCTCTTATCTTTCTCTCTCACCTCCTTTTCTGTTCTTCATCAAGCTGATAGGGGCAAGGTCTAATTTCATGCTCTGTTACTCTGTAACTCAGGGTGCAATCAACAGGAACTTATGAGTTTAAAACAGTACCTTTCAATTAACCTTGTCATTCCTCTTTATCACTGATATACTGTCATTTGTTAGTTTTTTTTTTATGTATTTTGGAATATTTGGGTTTTTTTTAGTGCCCATCACTGAAGTGAAGATTATTAGGCCTTATTAAAAAAAACAATAAATGTGATAAAAACATTTTCATGCATGTATTCATTTATATTTGTTAAGCACCAAAGATGTTGGAATCCTGTTATATTGTCAGGTTCTTTTTGTATTTATTTACTGATGTTTAATGAATTTCAATTCTTGTTAGTAATCTCTTTTTTCTTGTTCTCTTCCAATGACAATACCATCCTTCTCTTTAGGCACAAAATTAATAATTACTTCCTGAATTCCTACCGACACTTTTGGCTGGGAAAAATGCATGAGAGTACAGATTATGACAGTCTGCTCTCCGTGCTGACGGTAATGTAATGCTTGGGGAATGTTTTTTGGTTGCTATCTCAGTGTTCTCCATCTCTCAGCCATGGTTGGGACTGTAACTCATACTTCAGCTGGAGGTCTCACTGGTCATCTGTAAAAGTGTTCCCAGTAATAGACGTTTATCCGCCCCTTTAGAGAACAAAATTACTAAACTCGATAAAACAGTGTCAGAAAGAGTTCTTTGTGTGATGCCATAGAATAACCTTTTTGGTTCCCTCCCTGAAGGACCTTCCAAAGGACGGAGATCCATATGTTTAAGTGAGATGTATGAGAGATAGAAGCCTTAATATTTGTGGTTTAAACATGATGTAAAGGTTCTTGTAAAATAATTTTACAAAGATGGGAACTAAATAAGAACTAAAATTGGTCTTCTCTGGTATTGCCAAAAGAACAGTGTTGCCTTTTTATTAGCGTTTATGTCTCAGATATTGATTAATATTGTAATGATACACTATTATCAAATTTTCAAGCATAACTTACTCTTTTGAGACAACCAGTTAGACTTCCTGTGGCTCATACTAACCAGTTCTACTTCTTCCTTAGCACTACCTGTTTTCCAGCTGTAACTTTCCTCCTCCTGCTCTTTCCTCTCTCCATGGTTACCCAAGTAACTTGTAGTCATGGTGCCAACACCTAATTTCTTGCCCCTCCCACCCCCAGGCATCGTTCTATTAACCTGTTCCTCACGGGCTATCAGAGAATATGGATAGAGACAGAGACCTACTCTTTTGAAGAGAAGCTAGTGCAGGATCTGGCAGTAAGTAACTCTTAAGTCGACCGGTTCTTCTGTGTTCTGTGGACAAACCCGACCTGATGTCGCCAATCAGGTGAACTGCAAGCGCTGTGGTCATTTTTTGTGCATTGTTTGTTTTTGGTGACACTTTAGTTGAAGTGAGCTACCTAATATATTTACAGTATAGCCGATGATTTGTAGCACGCAATAACACTTTTATCAGTTTCAGATCTCAGCTTTATTACAAAATAAACCTTATTATTCCGTAATCACTTGGAGAACAAGGCAAACCTGTTTTGCTTTTAGTTACACAACTCAAATCAGAAAATCATTGGACCGTATGGAAAATTCTACTTAAAAAAAATGCAAATATTCTAAAAGGTCATTTTATGTCATTGCAGACAGTATGAACTCAAGGCTCAACTCAAAGATGGGCAAAAGATCTCCAGATTGTCAACAAATGTTATTGAAATGATTAAGAACAATGTTCCTTAAAAATAATCAAAAGGAATTTGCATATTTCTACCTCTACAGTGCATAATTAACGATTCAGTGAATCTGTAGAAATCTTGGTACATAAAGGGCATTCTTCAGTAGCTGATATAACCACATGGGCAAGGGTTACTTTGGCAAACCCTTGCCAACCACCACAATATGGATTTACATTAAATAATGCCACTTAAAATTGCAAAAAGAAAAAGCCCGAAGCATCTTGGGTGTACCATCTCACAGGTGTATATGTGTTTTCTGGCTAAATTTTTTTATTGTATTTTTTATTTTGTATGAAAAGACAAAAAAGACCACCCACACTATTATCACCAACAAATCCTAATTTTATAGTTATAATAATGTGAGAGCAGAATTAATACAGAAAAATGCACTGAGATTTTAGAGCAAAATAAGTTTCTTAGTATATTATAAATATTCTGTGTATTTATTATTTGAACTCAAGATTTTATTACAGCACTTCTTTAAGTTAAAATATCCAACTCTTTTTTTACTGTGAAAAACACCATCATGAGAAAATGATAAAAACATTCAAATGTAAAATCTTTTATGTAAGGAAACATAAGAAACATGAGAAAAATTGGGAACTGCTTAAAAAAAATCACTGCTTGATTTTAAATTATATCTTGACAAAATATATTGACAAAAATGTTCATCCTTTAGAAAATTGCATTCTCCCTTTACAACAGTTCCCAAATTGCACTGTAAGCTATACTATTAGTTTACTTAATTAATAATAGTGAGAACTGGAAACAATCATTTCACTGTTTCTCTTAGATACAGCTTTGACGGCGAATAGCTGAGGTTAGAGATTAAGTCAGTAGGGCCTTCAACTAAAGTCTTACCTGTTTTGTTTTTTTGTGTCATTTTTTTTAAAAATTCTGGCTAATTAGGAACAACTGTGCCTTAGGCACGCATGACATCTTGCGTATACAGATGTCAGCACTTGTCGTGAAGAGTCTCCATCATAGATGTGCTCAGTGCTGCTGGTAGGCTTGTAAGAAGACATCTGAAACAATTGCTTACGTTTCTTTACAAAATTTATGGAAGGCTTTCTTTGGATTTCAAGAGACTTTCATAAATTTTCAGGATCAAAATCGTGGCCGTGCTCATGTTTATGTGGCTTTGAGATGAGCTTTAGTTCATTCTTTTGAAGAAGGTTACATTGTAGGCAGAATGTGAGGATGAACTGTTCCTTTCATTGCCCTGATGCATGCTGCTGTTTGTGTAAGCATCCATCATGCTAAATGAAATGCTACATCACTTGCTACATATACACAAAGCTAGCTTCTGTTAATGTGTGTGTGTGTGTGTGTGTGTGTGTGTGTGTGTGTGTGTATGTGTGTGTGTACTGAATAATGAGTGGGTATGTCTTAAATTTTGACAAATGATCATGGTCTTCAGAATTGTCACGATAGATGATATTTCAGTCAAAGAATTACATGTTAATGCCTCATTTGTTTAAAGTTAATTCAAAAAAATATTGAAGATCAGAGTAAACACAATGTGTACATTTTAGTTTCTCTCTCCATTATAACACGTCGTAACACGGTAGGTTTTATGTAAATTATTAGATTCAGACCCCCTTAAATTTTTCACTCTTTGTTATATTGCAGCCATTTGCTAAAATTCTTTAAGTTCATTTTTTTGATTAATATACGCACAGCACCCCATATTGACAGAAAAACACAGAATTGTTGACATTTGTGCAGATTTATTAAAAAAGAAAAACTGAAATCTCACATGGGCCTAAATATTCAGACCCTTTGCTCAGTATTTAGTAGAAGCACCCTTTTGATCGAATACAGCCATGAGTCTTTGGGAAAGATGCAAGTTTTTCACGTCTGGATTTGGGGTTCCTCTGCCATTCCTCCTTGCAGATCCTCTCCAGTGCTGTCAGGTTGGATGGTAAACGTTGGTGGACAGCCATTTTTAGGTCTCTGCAGAAATGCTCAATTGGGTTTAAGTCAGGGCTCTGGCTGGTCCATTGAAGAACAGTCACGGATTTGTTGTGAAGCCAATCCTTTGTTATTATAGCTGTGTGCTTAGGGTCATTGTTCTGTTGGAAGGTAAACGTTCGGCCCAGTCTGAGGTCCTGAGAAGGTTTTCATCCAGGTTATCCCTGTACTTGCCCGCATTCAATCCTGTCACTGCAGCTGCAAAACACCCCCACAGCATGATGCTGCCACCACCATGCTTCACTGTTGGGATTGTATTGGACAGGTGATGAGCAGTTCACACATACTGCTTAGAATTAAGGCCAAAAAGTTCTATCTTGGTCTCATCAGACCAGAGAATCTTATTTATCATCATCTTGGAGACCTTTAGGTGTCTTTTGGCAAACTCCATGTGGGCTTTCATGTGTCTTGCACTGAGGAGAGACTTCCGTCTGACCACTCTGCCAAAAAGCCCCAACTGGTGGAGAGCTGCAGTGATGGTTGACTTTCTACCACTTTCTCCCATCTCCCGACTGCATCTCTGGAGCTCAGCCACAGTGATCTTTGGGCTTTTCTTTACCTCCCTCACCAAGGCTCTTCTCCCCCGATAGCTCAGTGTTGCCAGACGGCCAGCTCTAGGAAGGGTTCCGGTCGTCCCTAAAGTCTTCCATTTAAGGATTATGGAGGCCACTGTGCTCTTAGGAACCTTAAGTGCAGCAGATATAATTTTTGGCCTCATGATCCTCATTTGCTCTGACATGCATCGTGAGCTGTAAGGTCTTTTATAGACAGGTGTGTGGCTTTCCTAATCAAATCCAATCAGTATAATCAAACACAGCTGGACTCAAATGAAGGTGTAGAACTATCTCAAGGACGATCAGTAGAAATGAACAGCACCTGAGTTAAATATATGAGTGTCACAGCAAAGTGTCTGAATACTTAGGACCATGTGATATTTCAGTTTTTCTTTTTTAATACATCGGCACAAATGACAACAATTCTGTGTTCTTCTGTCAATATGGGTGCTGTGTGTACATTAATGAGGCGAAAAAATTAACTTTAATGATTTTTGCAAATGGCTGCAATATAACAAAGAGTGAAAAATTTAAGGGGTCTGAATACTTTCCATATGCACTGTATGTTATGTTTCTTTGTTTTTAAACTCATGTTAAACTCAGGCACTTCCGGAGGAGTTGTATTGTTGTGACCCGCCGGTTAAAGCAGACACTGGACAGCCATTTATATTTATGTTTCAAAATTAGTAAATAATATTTTTTTAACTAAAATGCGTAAAATAAAAAATACTGCCATGAAAAAAGCAATATATAAGTGCTTACTGCCCAGATAAATAGCCTTAAATAGCCTTACACACTTTTGCACAGAACTACGTATTTGACCCCACTTTCCGACACTGTACAAAAACGTGTGTGTGTGTGTGTGTGTGTGTGTGTGTGTGTGTGTGTGTGTGTGTGTGTGTAGAAGACACAGCGGAAAGTGGAGGAGGAGGAAGAGGAGGTGGCGGAGGTACAGCCAGACCCTCTTCATCAGCTCATCCTGCATTTTAGTCATAATGCTCTGACAGAGAGAAGGTGAGACATGCACATATACACATACATTAATTCTCTCACCCACACACACCTGGACACCTGTCTGTCGCTCCATGTGTTCCATCTGCGCAGTGAAACATTGTCAGCAGCCCCATTTGCGCATTCTAGCAGTGTCAGCTCAGTTTTCTAATCAGTATGATCTGATATTATGTATCATAAACTTGCCCTATGATGTCTGTCTTTTATTTCTCATTTCAGTTCCCTAGAAGAGGATCCACTATACATAGCCTATGCAGACATGATGGCAAAGGTACTGTGATTTATGTGTTTTTGCTAATTAAATGCATTTTTCCTAAGTCTTCCCATGTTGCCCTATGATGTTCTACAAAATTCTTGCAGTGTTTTAATTTTGAGCCTCTGTTGTCCTCAAGAGTTGCGCTGAAGATGAGGACGAGGATGAAGAAGGAAAAGAAAAAACCTTTGAGGTTTGCTTTTCACCATTGTCCTTATACTTTTGTTTTTGTCCTGAGATTTCAGCATCTGTTTATGTGTTGGGAAAAGCAACTGAGAAAACCCGGGTTACTTAACTGCTATAATTTTAGCATAAACTTCTGTGTGAATGAGTGACACTATGCTACTCTAAGCTGAAGAGGTTGATAGCTGGAAAAGTGTTGATTTTAGTAACTAAAACAGTGATTCATAAAGAGGACACTTTAGCAGCTCTGTTTCCATAAATGGACTGTGTGGACTGGAAGTAAATGGTATGTTTGTAAAAAAAAAAAACATTGTAAAGAACGTAGTTTACCAAGGTAAGAACCCTTTAAAATATGCACTTTAATTTTCAGTTTCTACAGTCACAATATACCATCTGTCACGGTAGGCTCCGTGAGCATGGGGGGAAAACACAGGGAACCAGAGTACAGGGTCATGGTCAGGGGAAAACGGGGTTTATTTATAAAACAGGGAAAACAAA
>JBBJLR010000001.1:36463360-36476326 GCA_037577145.1 Brachypetersius gabonensis
GAGAGAGAGAGAGAGAGAGAGAGAGAGAGAGAGAGAGAGAGAGAGAGAGAGAGAGAGAGAGAGAGAGGTGGAGAGAGAGAGAGAGAGAGAGAGACGCGCTCTTAGGAAAAGTCACGAAGGAGAGAGAGAGAGCGCACGAGAGAGAGACACATACAAAGAGAGAGAGCGAGAGAATGAGTAAGACAGAACGACAGAGAGAGAGAGAGTAAGAGAGAGCGAGCGAGGTTTAAAGTCCATGCAGGGGGAGCCAGAAGTACTAAAATGAGTTTAAAAAAAATTGCCACGAAAAAAGCAGAGAATATTTGCAGGTTCCGCGTTGTTTTGAATATTTCCGCGTAAAATGATAAGTTTCGTTATCGAAAAAAAACCGCGTGACTGGATTCGCGAGTCCCGATCCGCGTAAAACTGGAGGTTTACTGTATAACCATATATACGTCTATGGCAGGAGAGCTGAACATTCTAGAATGCTGAAACAGAGGGCGGGGCCGTGAAGTCGAGGGGGCGGGGAATAGTTTGAGAAACGCTGGTATAGACCCGCTCCCAACCCAACTTTGGGAATAGATTACCGGCGATATTTTTTTATCGCCCGATAAGAGTCTCACGTTAACGCAGCACGTTAACGCCGATAAAGGCCCACCACTAATTGTAATGCATGTGGTTCATGATACACAGGAGGTTCATTATTCTAAACAACTGTCTTCTTCTTACCGCTGGTGTAAGTGTCTTGCAAAACTGTATTTCTTTTCAATAGAACAGACAAATGAGGAACAGTGCAGGTGTTTGGTTGTTGTATAAAAGCTGATTTGTATATTAATTGCCACATAGTAATTTCAATTTGACTGAAAAGCTCTGTATCAGTATGTGCCAACACTCAATATTTCAATATCAGAATTGGAACACTTTCCCTACACTTGATGAAAAGTTTTTTTAAAGCATATCATCATGCTTCATGGGGAGAAAAAGCAAACTTTTGCTGCGTAAAATATATATAGTCTGGAACTTAAAATAGGGGTTATGCTGAAAACTATTACATTTTAGTAAATGTCATATAAAGCACAAACACTCTACAAATCAACAAGGATCTAGCCTGGCTGTCATCTTTTGAGCTTTGGGGAATTATATAATAATATAAGAATAACAAGAATAATAGCTATAAACAAAGAAAATATATTTAACATTGTTGTAGTAGACAAATGCTGACTAATGGATGTCAGAAGCAACTGAATTTTGGCTCTATTCTCTCTCTTCCTCTCTAACCATATCCTCCACTTACTCTTTTAGTTTTTCTCTCCTTACCTACAAAAGCTCTCTCTCTTTCTGCTTCCTTTCTCTCTCTCTCTCTCTCTCTCTCTCTCTCTCTCTCTCTTTCTCTCTCTCTCTCTCTCTCTTTCTCCTTCCTTTCTCTCTCTGTCTCTCTCTCTGTCTCTCTCTCCCTCCTACCTATCTCTCTCTCTCTCTCTCTTTCTCCTTCCTTCCTTTCTCTCTCTCTCTATTCCTCTCTCTCTCTCTCTCTTTCTCTCTCTCTCCTACCTTTCTCTCTCTCTCTCTCTCCTACCTTTCTCTCTTTCTCTCTTGCTCCTTCCTTTCTCTTTCCCTTCCTTTCTCTCTCTTTCTCTCTATCTCTATCCCTCTCTCTCTCTACTTCCTTTCTTTCTCTCTCTTTCTGTCTCTTTCTCCTACTCTCTCTCTCTCATCCTCCCACTACCCCTCCCCCCGCTCTGCCTTACTCTCCCTCTGTTTTTTCTCTCTCTCTCTTGCACCGCGGCTGCATGCTCACTGCTCTGAAACATGATGAGGCGTCCAGCCTTGTGGGAATCCCTCCCGGCTGGGAGCGCATCTGTGTCCACTGAGGAGGAGAGTGGCTACGGCAACCGTAACGGCATCACTGGGGAAGAAAAGTGGTAGAGATGCTCAGCTCTTCACCCTGCACTCCATCATCTGCAGCCCAGTCAACTAAGTAACTTCTGTCCTCAGGGTCAGCTCTCTGAGAAGATCTGCCCATGAGGAACCTCTGATCTTCTGGTGAAGCTGCATTTTCTTATAGTGACTTTGACATTTTGGATTGATATCGGAAGCCCGAACAAAAGTTACACTGAGAGGGATCAAGCAGAGGTTTCTGTGGAAGATCTCATCATTTTTAGGATTCTTTTTTTTTTGAAGGGGGGGGCGGCGGTATTTTTTCCATTCAGAGTGCTCTGATCTGGAAGATTTCTAATCCCACACTCCATCAAAATGCCTGTCCTTTTTTCCACTGCACCTTTGAGAGGCTTGAAGGAGAAGGTGACGATTGAAGGTTTTCATGCACTCAGCAGAAAGGAGGATGGCTCTCTAGCAGCGCTCACCAGCTCTGAAGAGTTTTATGAGTAAGTAAGCTCAGCATACTGACAGAAAGAAGTTTCGTTTGTTCCAGTGCTTGTGGAAGTGAATGCTGATCCGAGAGCAGCCGTTTAGATAAGGGGAGGGTGTAAAAAAGGTCATCTTGTGTCTAGAGCGTTCTATCAAGGTTAGGTTCATTCTCAGGACAGCACTGGGAGCCTGGCAGTGTATACAAGTATGACATTGATAGGAATAGGCAGAGTATGCTGTATTCATGCAAGAGTCTGCGCCTGAGAGGTCTGAGCATATATTTTTCATGCCGCCCGCCGCCATAGAGGAAGCAGATGGTTTTAAATTGAGGAGAGAGAGAGAGAGAGAGAGATGGAGAGAGAGAGAGAGAGAGAGAGAGAGAGAGATTCTGTGAATTTAGACAACTTATAAGGTTAAAAGGTTAACTCTTGTCATCTTCAAGTCAGGAAGACTCAACAGCTCATGAACACACACACTGTGAACTACGGTGTGAATCAATCCCTAATAAGGCTGTCACTATTCCCCAACTAAACCAAATTACTGCCACTAAAATGAACCATTAAATCAATTTCACCTTCTCATTGGACCTTTCATAATTAGTCGTTATTCTCTGGCTGATCTCTACTATAATAAGAATGAATACAAAGCTATAAGAGCCTAATGGACACACCTATTTTATTTACGTTTTGCCGTAAGTGGCATATATTATCAGTCTTCTCTTTTCCAGAACAGTGTTTTGAAACCTTTCAGATGCTCTGCTTGCTGTGTTATTAATAAGTTAAGTCCATGTTTATTTATATTACCACTGAGTAGTCCATTAATTGGGTAGATTACTTGATTGTTAGTATGACAGACAGTCCTAAAACAGCTGCTTATAGAACCTATGCAGGAGGCAAAAGTGTCACCACATTATGTATGATATTTTATCTCTGGTTCACCCAGTCATTCAGTGGCTACACATGTTTAAAGCAGATTCGTTTATTTTAATTTACATTTCTATTTGTTTTTATTGATTTTGGATTTAAAAATGCTATTGGTTTAACCACTGAAATCTCTATAGCATATGCTCTTTAGTTTGGGGACACACCATGACAATATTTATTGAGATAAATTACATTTATTATCTATGATTTTCAGGACCTCTGGTTCCTTTTTTGTCTGTACCAACTTTACAAACGGCAGAACAATGTAATACCATGAGGCGCAGCATGTATAAAGAAAATATCTTGATAGTATCAAAAAAAATTATGATATTATTTTTTTGCCATATTGCTCTCTGCTGTTGTTCCACATGAATGCAGTTTTAAATGAAGTGAGCTTTCACAGACTGAACACTGAGCAGCCGGCTCCTTGTCATCTTCACAATTCAAGAACCAGAGCTAGCCATACAAAAAGTATGGACGCACGATGATGTTCGTGATAAAGATAACGAAGATGTATTTATTGTACTCCTGAGGAGAATGAAATTTCAGTGAAGAACGATGACTGTATTTAGTTGTGCCACAATTTCCTTATGAAACTGAAGCTGGACGGCTGACAACCTGAATGTGCTGGACTGTGTTTACACACTGGTTTACACTGTAAACCACACAGATACATCAAATATCATAATGCAAGGAATACTTACTCTCTATGATGCGTTAAGATTTCACAATATTTCGTTGCATTGTTACACCCCTATAATTTATTCATTTTGCTATTTTTTTTATAGCATTTTAGAAATAAATGTTATATTTCTCTGAAGTGTTTATGCGGGAAAACCTAGTGCCAGTTTCTACGTGTGTATAAATCATCAACATTTATGGAGAATTCTGTATCTAAATGCATTGGATTAGGGTGCATCCCTTGTTCACAACAGAAGAAGACTGCAGAGCCAATTCTGCCAGAGCTGACCATGAAGAGCTGTGTTGTTGTTCTGAGGTGAAAAGTGTGTCGGTCATGATTCTAATTATCTGTCATCGTTACATGTTTTAACATCAGTCTGGTCTTAGCAGTAGCTTTGATTGAAACAACAGACAGAAAGTCTCTGTGGAAAGGGGTCTGCAAAGTAAGGTGGTCTATTAGTTAAAACTGACTTAGTTAAGACCTGTTACACACCAGATAACAAGACAAAAATGTGACTGAACTGCTAGTCTAATACTCTCTCAGTTTGAATACCTTATTTATTAAGGTTTGCAATGCAGAGCTGATGCATGCACATATACACACATTCGCTCAGGGCTACAACAGTCAGCCTCCTGTCTCTTATTATAAAGTAGACTTAAGGCCGATCTGGATTTAGGCAGCTATTCGGGCTGGGTAATAATTTGGACTGGGAGTTCTGTGAAATGATGTACACGACGGAATAAGAGGCTTACTGCTTTCTCTTTATCTGCTTGATTTCTTGAATGAATCACAAATGAAAGCACTCCCATGCAACATCTGTTTTCATGAGAAAAATGTTAATTAACAAATTCGCACTGCTGTTCGGCTCGCAGCGGCACTCAGAGAGTGTGAAGGTGCCACCCCTGCCTCACGCTTAGAGGGAGGTCTGACAACCCGGACGGAAATGATCTACATAAAATGTACAGTGTTTAAATATGCTGTACTAGAACCTCATATGTAGGGTATAGAGATGTAAAATGCATATGAAATGCATACAACATGAAACATAAATAGTTTTGCAACATGTAAGCAACATATAAGCGTTGCAGATGTGTGCTTTATTTATACATGAGAAAAATGAGCCACTTTTGTGGAATGTGCCACATAAGTTTTGTATCTCTGGCTGTAAAGGTTTGGTATAAGACCTTTATACGTTTTATGTATTTTTTTTTCATATGGGAGCATTCATCAGAAAATCAGCAGCTGCATCTGGGGGAAAAATGCCAAACTGAAAGAGCTTCTGCGTTTCTACTGATGAACTAAAGAGAACAGCACCGTGTTCCTTCTTTATGGACATAACACATTCACACTGCGGCTGTTGGTTTACACGGGGGTGGTGGTGCTCTAGTGGTAGGATACTTGCCTCTGGCCCAAGAGGTCATGGGTTCGAATCCTACCAGCACCACCACTGGGTTCCCTTATCAATAGAAGGGGACCACCATAGAACCACCACTGACTTGCTGCTATTTGGGTGGTGGAACATGCTGCTACCATTTCAGTGGACTGAGCTGAGGATGGTTCATGCCAGATGAGAAGTGTTTATATGATGGTCCCTTTCTATTGATAACCAAGGGAAAGGGACCACTTATATAAATATAAACTGACCACAGATGAGGCGCTGTTTAAAAGCCGCTCAGAAGTTGTCTGTTTTCTGTATATTTTGCTCTTAACTTTATTCAGTAGTTTTGTGTACACAGTGTGTGAAACACCCACTCCTCACTGTTATAGTTTCTTATCAATCAAGGGTGGGATTAAATGGTGGCCGTTTAATTGCACAGCACCAGATGGGCTACAATCAGTGTGTAACCTCTCCATGATCTTCTCACCAACGTGTTCTTTGAGCGGCCAGATTGGACAAGCTTTACAGAAAACTGATGAGCATCTAATCAGATTTGATCAAAATACATAAAAATAGAATGGCTTCTTAAACGCAAAATAATTTTGGTACATTTGAACTGTTACATCTAACTAGCAACAAAGTCCCAATGTTGTCTGTTCCAACCTGAGTCATTTTGATTAGCAACTGAGAACTTAATTTACATCCATCCATCCATTATCTACCCTTATTTTTTTACCGCACTCAGGGTTGGGGGGGTGGGGGGGGGGGGGTACTGGAGCCTATTCCAGAAGCGATGGGCGAAGGCGGGGTACACCCTGGACAGTCGCCAGCACGTCGCAGGGCCACATACACTCACACCTACGGGCAGTTTAGAGTGCTCAATTAACCTAACCCCAAAGCACGCATGTTTTTGGCTGTGGGAGGAACCCGGAGTCCCGGGAGGAAAACCACACGGTCACGGGGAGAACATGCAAACTCCACACAGAAAGACCCTGCGCCCAACCCAGGAGTCGAACTCAGGATATTCTTGCTGTGGAACTTACTTTCTTTTAGAAATAATTGGAATTTTACAATGGATTTACGTATGTTTGATTTAATAATAATGCAGTTTAATACACAAACTGCGTGTAGTCCAAGCCAGCCGCTGAGTTCTGAGTAGTGAGGTCCACGGCCGCATCGTGACATATTTTTCACAGTGTCTTCTCAAGCATCTGATCCTGGTTTAGCATATGGGAGGAAGGAGTCTGTTTTGGACCTGAAACTTGTACAACAAAGCATCAAGCGCCCAGTGTCCATAGAAGGTAGCTGTAGCTGAAAAATGCACAAATCAGTGTAGATTTTACACGGTGATGCATCTTTTCTCTACAATAGATGGGGGAAGACACTTAATTATGCATTTGCATAATTTAGATTTCATTGTAAGTGTAAAAAAGTACATATAAAATGGATACTGTTTATATACATACGGTATAAAGCGTGGTCTGTACAAAATTGTATTATATTTGTTGCTTTATTTTTTCTACTATGTTAACAAGGAAAAGTTTCATGGAGTGCACAAAAAACTGTAGAACCTGCCATATTTAAGCATAACAAGGAAGAATGAAATATGTCATTTAAATTCGGGACCATACTGGTAGCAGGTTAATTATAACTTTAAGCAAATTTCATATGAAAATGATATTCATAAGACAGATGTTAATTTTATTTTAAGGCCCATGAACATGTTGTCTCATCACATGATGTACATGGACACAGATGCTAAAGACTTTGAACCTTGAACCTTGATTTGATGATGCGTTTATCACAGCCTGGTCTGGGCTACTGTGCTGAAATGTCTGCATTTATTGATTGAATTGTCCCACAGAAATACATGTTACATTTATTCAAATTGCTAATCTGTGCTTAAAACAACATTGGATGTTGGCATCAGCTCCCAGTTCCTGTATTCCTGTATATATTGTGACCTTCCATTTCTCCATCTCAGCATCAGTTCTCTGCCTACCTTGTTCCTCTCTTTTCCCAGTGGTTTTACTAATTTGCTCTAATTTGCTTTTTTATTTCCAGCATATCCTTCTTTTATCTACTTTTTCCCTTCTTCTCACCATCTCCTCTCTCTGCGCACCCCACCTGCTCATCTCAGCTCTGTTTTCTCTCTTTCTCTCCCTCCTCCAGTTTTGGATCTCTCTTCTTGTACCCCCTAAAGGGATCATGTCCTTGGGGAGTAAGTCTAAGCACTGTGTGTGTTAAGGCTAAAAGAACTTTCTCCAGCTGAGAGCAGCCACACACTGACTCAGCTACCTCATGTTTCATGTTGTGAACATGCCAGAAAATAACACGAGTCAATGTCACATGTTCGAAAAGGGATACGATGGCATGTCTTTCAAAAACCCTGAGAGACTTTTCCTACACTCCTGTTATGTGTCGGGCCGTGAGTAGCTTAAAGTCACTGGAACATTTCTATGGAGGAAGTCAGAATTTGTGAAAAGTGCTGCTTTTTACTCTATTTATGCTCCCGAGCTCTTTTGCGTCATTAATGGAGGTAAAAAATTAATCACGGAAGAATAGTTTCAACAAATCTTTGCCTTTTAAAGAAGTGGAGCTCTGAAGATGTGACATACAGTGCCAGAAGTGAAATACTGCGTTCACTGAAGATTTAGGAGAATATTTAGGAGAATATTTAGTGAATATTTTCACCAATTAATCTGAGCCAAAAATTGAAAGGGTGTGTGTCAGAACGTGCCCATAATGTACTGGTATTGTTCTAGATATCATACCGGTAAACTGCAGCTTTAATTGTAGGATTTCTGCTTGTGTTTACACCTGACCCATAATTTTAAATGATGGGTGAAACACAAAGTGACTTGACTACCCAGCCTTTAAAAAACAGACTGGAAATGATGAGCATAGTCCTCTAGTCTGTTAAGAAGGAAGAGGCACTGCATTGGCCAGTGAGTGTAAAACCGCACTTATTTGACAGGTTTACCTGATGAAATGACCAGCGAGAGAGTATTTCAGGATTCTGTGTTTGATTTTGTCTGTCATTTGTGGGCTTGTTTGTATGTATATGTAACAGAGGTGATCAATTGTTCTATTAAATCTTTAGGAGTTAAATCCTGCATAAATTTCAGGTTTTCTGCAGCAGAAGGAACTTGCCTTCTGTGGGTAGGTTGGGCTGGCATGGGTCCGTGCTAAAACTTCTTAAAAGTCATGGTTGCACTATACTGCATAAGTTGTAAGTTCATCTAGTGAAATATTATGTGCAAAGACATATATAAATGGTGTTGGTCCAATGTTCCGCGTTTCATTGTAATTTTTATTTAGTTTGGTATTTTGTATAGTGTCATTTGTAACGTAACATTTATTTGCAGGCGGACTTTATGTGATGCCCATCTTTGTTATTTGTGTATTTGCTGCCCCTTTGTTCAGGTAATCAGTCAGATTTGTTCAAAGTTTGTGTTTATGCATGTTTTAAGTTCCCTCGTGGTGATCTGGGATCCGCCATTAAGAGCATCTCGAATAGGATTCAGATGCACAGTACCAGTTTTGACCACACGAGTGTAATAATTACCTTCCTATCAGTGTAATGTATTGAGCTTACACTGAAAATGAGTTGAGTGGTGATTTTCTTGTGTGCTGCATTTTAAATTTGAATTATATGTGAGTTAGGTTAAAAGTGAAATTATATGAAATTACTGTGTTATCCCCCCGTGGAATTTCTTTTGAGTATTTTTATATCACCCCAAAGTAATTGTAACAATATAAATTTCAATTAACAATGTTTGCAATTAGCAGAAGGAACTTGTACTGCTGCGGGCGGACTTCATGTGACGCCCCTCTTTATTATTTGTGTATTTACTGACCCTTTCTGCAGGCAAATCAATCTGCTGGCAAGTCCCTCCCCAACAACTCGCCCTGCCTCCTTCATGCAGAGCAAACACAACGCAGTAACATATAAATACAATCATTTGAAAACACAAAATGGTAACAAAAAATCATCACTGTGGTTGATTTGGGAGGTGTGAGAAGATTTCACTTGAATGCATTTATTTTGCTAATTGTATCATTACTCAAGCAAAAGACTTTTGATCTTTCCGTTTTTTTCATCCCATCACCCAATCCATCACCCAATCAATACATCGAAAACAGGGTCGGGCTCCTGGCTCAGAGGGGGATGTATTTCTTTGAATGTTCATGGGTCTGTTGACCACTTGGATATCCTCACTGGCCACATTCACAAATGGCGAATGCAGAAGTAGAAGCGGATGCTGACTAAATCTGTTCTCCATAAGATAACATACTTATCCCATGTGCTGTCAGTTTCCCAGGCAGGGATTAAGCCTAGGCCTTGATTCCAAATGACTGTTAGGCCAAGACTAGGCTTAATATGGGCTCCTGAAACTGCCAATAAAGATTATAATGCCAAAGCAGGCTTAGATTGCTATAAGCCATTATTACAACAAATCTCCTTTTTGGCACCTGACACAAACTGGCTCTGAGGACAGAGAAAAAACAAAGGCTTAAAATTATCAAGGCATTAAAAATATATTTTTTTCTTCCATGGAATCACTTAGGCATGGTTATCTACAAAAAGATTACAGTCATTTCCTAACTGCTATCATATCAAGCAAATTATCTTTTATCTTTTATTCCACATGTGCAAATTACAGCCATTATGTTCTTCAAGCTAATCATATGCGGCAGTAATTCTTCCAGGGGTGTAAAATACCTTCAACGGCACTAATTGCTTCCCTTAGTGCCGTTGTCCAGAGAATCCAGAGCTCGCAATTTTCGCAAGGTCTTAAATACACATAAAACATTAAGATCATAACATCTCAGAAAATGCCTTATTTTTTACTATTAAATGTGTCATGCTTAGGCTTAGGCATAGTTCACAACCTGTAGCAATGGTGCATGGCTTTAAACGGTAACACAGTGCTCTAAATGTCTGCAGTGTTGAATTGCATTTTAAAATTGGCACCGGTGTGTTGTGCAGTTGTGTAAACGTGCAGTTATTATGCATGCAGTCTATTTTTTTACCCCTTGCTATGAGTGGCATGAATATGTTCCTGCATAGATTTTCATACACGAATCATTAAGCGTTAAAAACAAAAAAGTATCTCAGAACTGAGATAAAGAATCAAAAACAAACAGAAAACTTCATTGATGATGGAGGAAGTTGCTGTTCTGTGTGCAAAATGAATATTCACAACTCTATAAAAAAACAAACATGTGATTATTTCACATTAATAGTTCAGTAAAACAAAAGCTTTCAGTGCGGAATTCATACCACTGTTCACCTATTAGGGGGTTTCACTGCAAACTATTAAAGTAACTGCTAGCCAAATCATCAGGGAGGTCCAACAGGTTTGACCCTAATTAAGTATTAAACACCTCTAAATGTCATGTAAACATAAATCATATCAATTCCAAATGTCACATCATGAACAGTGTTACTGTATTAACAGACGAACTTGCATCCAGATAGTCAGGATTTTCTTCAGTAGCATGGGTGCCATGTAAGCTAATATAACAGAATTTAATGTTTTCGAAAACTGCAGTAGGTTCAGTAATTGCTAAATATATATATATATATATATGTATATAGCAGTTACTGGACCTACTGCAGTTCCCACATTGTTGGGCCTTCATGTTTGTCTGGGTATTACATTCCTAGATAATTGTGTTTAGTGGAATTTGCTAGCAACATTTAAACGATTCATAACTACACACTTTGCTTGAGTATCATGCTTCAAAATAAGACTGTAAAGCTAACAAATGAAACCTATCTGAGTATTACAACTGAAGTATTTAGTGTCAGTGATTGCATCAGCCATTTTCATAATAGAAACAAGAGGAGCTTTATCCGTCATATCTTTACTCCCGAGGTGTTACATGATCCTTCAATAAGTGATAACAAACTTATATGACACCGTATCTGCACTCCCCACTAGTTTCAGTATTTATTTTCATTCAGACTTCATTAATTATTCATTAAACTGTTTATTTAAACATGTGGATTTACGAAATACCAATGTTTAGTACCCCCTTGCGATAAGCATCCTAATATGAGTAATAAAAAGCTGAAACTGCTCTATATCCAAGCTGGCCCTCAAGGAGCCTTGTCATAGGTCTCTGAATGCCAGATATGTGAGATCTTAGGTATGGGTCAGTACACTGACTGCAGGCATGCATGATGCACGTCCAGTGCCAAAAAGCCCTTGGCCTGTTTCCAGCAGTGGGTTGCAAGATTAGTCAGCGGCTGTTCAGGGCTGTAGCTGAAGCACAATAGAATTTGAATTGAAAACATATACAAAAAGGACAAGAAGAAACTTTAAGTCAGGAGCTCCTGGCTACACCAGCTAGACTCTATACAGAAAAAAACACATCTCTCTTTTTGTTGATTGGACTAAACCCAGAGACTGAGCTCAGGACTTGAGTCAGCATCTCTGACTCGAGTCAAATGTTGATCGATAAGAGAAATTTCAGAGGACGCAGTGTACCTCAGCTATTCTTTTCCCGTTTTAAAAAATGCAACATAAATCCAGCAGTGATTTACAGTGCTTTGATCCGATGGTGGTGTGTGTTGTCAAAATTACAGGCAGTGATTGGCGATGCTCTGATCCAGTGGCACTGTTAGATTTACAGCACAGTAGTCCAATGCCTATGGGAAGCCTGGGGATGGTGGCAAATCATACTTCTGGGGTATGAGGAGTTTTGACGTCCTCCCTAAAGGGGCACTCTAAGCAACAGTTTAATTTATGTATATAGACACTCTGACCCTGGGCATGTGCAGTAAATGCAGTGTCTTTAGCTAGTGTGTAGTTATATCTAGCAGGCCTATGCCCGCTTGCACAATAACTAATAGCTGAAGTTGTCAGCTAATCTGACTGAAGTTTTAATAAACTATAGCTCCTTTACTATTTACAAGAACCTGAGCTGGATTGAAAGAGTGAAATGCTCTACTAAAAACATGACTCCATGACTTGAGATACAAATCTGACACGTCGATACTTAAACTTGTACCTCAGTGACTTGTATTCCTAAAATTATTCCTTTGTAGATCAGTTATCTCCCCTATTCATAAACCTACTTACCTACTATGGTGATGTACACATTACAAGCCTCCATGCTCAGTTCTATTGCTCAGTTCTTTTCAGCCTTGATGGTTCACATTTGTATCTGTAAGTGTCATTAGTGTAAACACGGCTTTGCCCTGAAACAACCAGCACACACATATTTTTTGGCTGGTCACCACAGTGATGTGCATTTGTGCAGTAATGTGAGAAAAACGAATCACATGAATTTAAATTGGATTGTTTAGAGTCACATCACTACATATCAGATTTGTATCTTGAAGTGTCAAGAAATATCAGTTGCTCAGTTGCATACATTGTATACTGAAGTTTGACATTTGATAATATTTATTTGGTACCAACAGAGAGTTGGTAATGAACAGTGGTTATTGGACTCATGTCCTAGTGCAGACTTTTCATCATGCAGGCCGAGGTGAAAACGGTAGATTCATGCTCAAGTAAGAGTACGGTTAGTGATCATTTAGTTGTTATGGACACTCATAGTATTGTTCTGTTGAACTGAGTACAAACGGCGCTACCAGAGAAATATTACTGAACGGGCTC
>JBBJLR010000001.1:36497927-36508314 GCA_037577145.1 Brachypetersius gabonensis
CCCAACTCACCACTACAGCCTAAAAATGTGTTTAGCTACAAAATTTGTTCATCACAGGTGTATAATGGAAGTACTGATGAGCCATATCTGAACCCCAAAGCCCCTGTACACATCATCACTGGCTCAGCTGTGAGTATACTCTCTAATTTCCTTAAAGGCGCATGTACACATGTGAATGTACAGATACGCTATTTATACTGCACCTATAAACAAACTCATCTCCTATAAAAAGACCTTTTAAAAAATGTGTTTTACTAAAATAGACCACATCCTTCTGAGTATAGATACATAAAACTGGGGAACAGTGTCCATTTACTGTGAAGTTAACCATAGCTGTGCAGGTTGATGCATAAACCTGCACACAATTAAGGGAAAATTTAGAAGAGCAGGCAAGTTATTTTCATACTACAAAAAAAAATCAAGATGCCACCTTCACCTGGGGTAAGAGGTCCTTCAGGATGCTGCCCTGTAAAAGCTAGACATTTTTAGTGAATAAGGGACAGGAATGTTCTACAAGACACAGGCTGCATATGTATTCCACTTATTTCTCTCTGTTTTGCTCAAAGGTCTTATATTTCCAAAGACAAAAATGTGCTGCTTTCTGTTCTCTCAGTTTCAAATGAACTGCTGTGTCCACAATTGATTAATCATATATCCTCATATCCGTATTAATATAAGTACATTGCAATTAATCACAGGAAAACAGTGATCCAGATGACATTTGATCACATATTTTCAGATAATGTGTTACATTTGGCTCCATCATTACCTGGGAGAGAAGCAGAATGGGGGTGGTGCAACTTGTGCCCTGCAGTTTATCCTTTGTTGATTACATACATGCTAAATTGGGTTCCTTCTCTGCAGCAAATGTGCAATAATTTCTCCTCGAAGAACACTCAGAATTCATACCTGATGAGTTAAATCAGATGTTTTTAATATGTTGTGGAGTGTTGTGGTCCACGAAGACTAGAGTCTGACTGAAACCTGACCATACTGAAGAATTACCGAGTTCCACCGAAGACTCCCAGAGGTCCTGAGGCAAATGTTTTGTCTTTTCTTAGGGATGTCGAGAAAAGCATGATGGCTTTATCCCTAAGCCTCGGGACTGGAGTGCCTTCAGAAGCACTGATTATGGATATACACGTATGTACCTGATCAACTCGACACACATCTACCTGGAGCAGGTGTCTGATGACCAGGTAAAAACACTCTCAGACTCAAATCAGTTCTTAGCTTTTTTATCTTTTAATTTTAACCAAAAAAAATCCCTGCCATTTAAGGGTAGATAATAAATACCTAAAGGGCCACAGAAAATGTACATTAAATATCATTATTAAAGATAAGTTAAATGTCTTCAGCTCATGACTACAAGACTTCCTGAGGAACCTTTTAACTGAATTGAATTATTCCATCCGCAGTCCGGCAGAGTAATAGACAGCTTCACGTTGATAAAGGATGTTCATGGACCAGAAGCTTGGCTCTGAAGATTCCATAGTTCTTGGAAGGTCACTGCAACCAACCAAACACTCTTTGTTTTCTCAGGGTATTATACTTCTCTGCTGAGCACATTGGAGTGCTTGCATGAGTTTACATTTAGGAGTGGAGATAGACTTCAGATTTTAAAGTGTATCACGTCCGATTTTTAATGTGTTCTTCTCATCTTTGGACCTTTTCACCTCAAAGGAACTTTAGCAGAATCAGAATGTAATTTGTCTTAAATCAAAGAGAGTCATGCCAGAGATTAAAATACAATTAAAGATTCTTACTTATTTTAGCCTGATTTTTAAAAAATGTGTTAAATCAATCTTGAACTGTCATAAATCTCAACCAGCAAAATATGTACTCTATGCAGTTTTTATGGGTTTAGAAACTCTTTGAAACATTGAGCTTTGCTGCTAATAAAGTGCAATAAATCCTCGTTTTTGATTGTTCTGGAGAAGATTGACAGTCTGTATTCTCTCACAGTAGTGAGTGTGTCTCTGTAATCCTTTCTTGGAGCCAAAGCCTGCATTGCCTTTGCCAAACGCCAGGTTTTTACTTCGGTTGCAGTAGATAACTGATCTGTTCTGACTAATTCTGCCTCATGGACCCAAAATGTGCCTGGCAAGTAAAGCACCTTTTTTTGATAGGCAGCCAATTCAGAAAGTCTGTTACGTAACAGGGGCATATTTGTGGTCACTGTGGTTCTGCTAAATAAACCAGCACTAAGCTCCGCACAGAAGCGCTGCTTCACCGAATTACGGCATTAATTTTGAATCGCCATGTGCACTGCTCAAGTAGCTAACCTGGCCTTAATAGCACGTTGTTGGCTCATAGCTAGACATGTGCTGACACGAACATAAAAAAATTAAATCGAGCTGATGTCCACATATAAAGTAAACACACATATATTTACATATATATGTATTTTAATATATATTTATTGTGTTTAGTTTTACTTTTAAGCAATATGTTGTGGATTTCTGTCAGTTATAAAAATTTATAAAAGATATAAAAATTATAAAAAGATATAAAAATTTAAATATCTTCTTATCCAACACTGCTAACAATTATGTTAAGTTTTCCTCTTTTAATCATTAACATGCACCAGATATACAAACCACTTTACAGTTTATGAAAATACCATTATTTTCGTATATACAGGGTATTGTTATGTTGGTGCCAAGTTTAAAGTAGTGTACGTTCATTCTTCCACAATGGTTTAAATACCACTGACAGATTATTCTTAAAGACAGTTTAAAGCTTGTGAGACGATCAAGGAATTTTTTTTTTTGCATTTTTAATTTTACATGGAATCTTTCAGAAAATGTTCAAATTAAAACAAACTAGAGATGCCTCTTATCCTGTTAGCAAAGCCGTTCAGCAAAACCCTGTTTGTATGTACATTGTTTACTAATATTTTACTAATAGCTGTTTGCTCCATGTACAATGGCTTGGAAAAGTATTCAGCCCCCTTGAAAGTCATAATTTTCTAGATTATATAACATATATAGTTTTTGTCAACCAACAAATAAAACAAAAAAACTGAAATATGCTGTTTACATAAGATACAGGTTTAATTGCAAAAGGCTACACGTATTTAACCATAATTAAACATTATTAGGCACAACTTGAGAGTCCTTAAGTAAAGTTGTCTCTCTGGATATAAAAAGCATTTTTCCATGTTTGAAAATCACTGCAAAATTAAGTCCAGCATTCTGCTGAGGTGAGAAACAAAAGCATTGAAATGCATGAAATAGCAACAGAAAATCTTACAATAACAAGCTCTACCTCAAAACTAAGCGTCAGAGCAAGATGTCGACTGGTGAGAGGCTACTAAAAGTCCAATGGTCCACATAAAAGCGAGACCCAGATAGGGGAAGTTTTATGATCAGATTAGATCAAAATTGAATTTCGCCAGATTTCAAAGAGGCATGTGTGAAACCTATCTACAGTGAAACATGGCGGAGGCAGTATCATGCGATAGAGAAGCTTTTCATCTGCAGGGACATTGAGTGCTGTTATTGAGTAATTCAGAATACCTTGATATTCAGCATTTACTTGTTATTTCTATATGGCACCTTAGTGACATGGATTAAGTGAAAGCCCTGATTCAACATCTTGGCACACTATATTTGTGCTTGTTTTGTTTCTTAAATGACTTAAGGTACAATTTGAGATTGAAACAGATTAAAAAAAAAACCCCGACTACATTTAAAGTGCTTTTAATGTAATTGTAGTTATTAAATAAGGAACTTGCATTATAGGCCACTGGTTTCTATATGTTTTCCTCTATATCTAAATACCATCAAACTAAATCTTTATTTTTCCAAATTGTCATTGTTGACAAAAAGGTTTTTACCATAAGCACCTTTATATGCAACTAAAAATACCTTTTTAAAACGGTTATGATCGGTATGTTATTCAATACACAGAATAACAAGAATTGCAAGATCACAATGTATAATAACAGCAGTCGCTGTCTTTTACTTTGTTTTTTTTGTTTTTAAATAAGGCTGCTAAAGACAAACAGTAAATTGAGATATCAGTGGCACACCGTTTGTCGGTTGCTGTATTATTTGTCAGTGTTTTGTTACATTTTTCAACAGTTGGAAAGTTCTACCGTGTTGTGTCTGCCACCTATTAACAGCGATCCCTCACGCTGTTATTGTTGTAATCCTATCTTGACTTGAGAATTTTCAAATTCTTGACCTTTTAACCTTTCATGTTTGCGGCATGTGATCATACATTTCTGATGTTCTGCCACATACCTCTGCGAGCTACACCACGCGAGAGAATGGCATCAGAGAGCAGATTTGAATTTGTAACTTATTACGACCTGATTCTGTGGTTGGTAGAGCTTGCTAGAAAGCTTTTGAAGCCTCAGGCTAGGACATTACCGAGAGATATTAAACGTCAGGGTATATTTTAGTGAAGTATTTTCTATGACATGAAGAATAATAATAAAAACACTAAGATTAACACTTTCTGCTAAATATGAAACTGTAAAATGTCTCTAAAAGACGATTATGTATATGATTATGTTCGATGATAGTGTTTACACAAACACTATTATTAAATGACACATTCTGAGGTATTAATATATATATAATATACATGTATTAATACCTCAGAATGTGTCATTTAATAATATTATTTAATAATAAGTCTGTATGCTCTTGTCATGAGAGTCTCTGAGAGTACAGCAATTGTTGTAGAAACTGGTCTTTATTCCTGATAATTGAGTAGAAAAGATTTGCCACTTTAAATGACATGAGTTCTTCCACATCTGATGCAAGAAGCTCGTGTATAATAATAAAACGGACCAAAATCTGATGAGGAGAACTTTTCTGGCCAGTAGGTATGTGAGGAAAAACTCAAACCCAGTTTGATTTAATTCATCTACTGAGTTCGCAAACGAATATTCCCATGACATTTAGAAAAAACTACAGATAAGACTAGTGCTGAGTGTAAGTAAAGTGTGTGACTCGAACATGGAGTGGGTTGTCTGTTTGTAAACGTCGGTGTTTAAACTAGTCTTGCCCCAGAATGAAAGGTCTCTGCCAATACTGAAAATGCAAAAAAGAATTACCTACTAGGTTGAAAATGAAAAATAAAACCATGAAAAAATCCTGAATGATCAGTACATAAAAATAAACATACTACGGTCATGATGGTGTGGAGAGCACAGGATGTGGCGTCAGATCCAGTGTCCTCAGCGATCACTATGCATTAGAATAGTGCTTATGTCTGATGTCCTAAACTGTGTAGCTAACATGTTCAGAGCTCATTTGGTGCTGTTCGGATGTGTCTGCATGGCCTGGTGTGTGAAAGAGTACACCTAATGTTTTCAATCCTTTGTTTTTTTCATTTTTTAAATTTTGTGCTAGGCCTATTTAAAGCTTTTTATGGCAAAAGTTTACATTTTTTCCTGTTTTTTTTTTTTATTTAGAAATTTCAGTGCTTTTCTAGTATAATTCTGTTCCCTATCACCTGTATGTCGTTGTTTTGCAGTGCAAACATTCTGCTTCAGTTCTTTTTTTATTCCTACTGCTTTTTATAAGCTGCTTTCAGTGTTTTTTTTCCTGTCTGTTGTACAAGATACGAACCTATACCCTTCAGCCTCAGCTGTTCTTTACCTTTCAGTGAATGTTTTTCACGAAACAATTTTTAACACCATTAAACAATCTTTTGTGGTAACTGTTTCGATCTGTCTCTGCCGAAGTGTTTGACCTCAAAGGTTAAGAATGCAGTGGACCTTATAAGACTGATTAACTTCTTTAGCTCACAAATGAAAAGGTCACAGGTGTTTAGAATGAATAGCCTCTGCGCTGAGGCTGGAATTCACTGGACTGGATCTACGGGTCTAACATTGCTAACAAGCCAATCGTCACTCAAATTATTTTTGTAAATACATCCTGTAAACTTGGCAGCGCCCTCAGGAGGAGGTGATCCGTTTTTGCAGCAATTGTCATAACTACAGAAAATTCTGATCCAAGAATCATTTTAAGTCTGTTCACAAAACAGTCTTAAAATGGATTTTGGATCAGACTTTTCTACAGCTCTGGTGTTGCTGGGCTGCCTGTAGTGTTTATTTTTATTTCTCACAGCCACAATGTGTCCTAAACCACAGTTACTCCTTAATGAAGAAGTATTAAAATGCATTCAAATGGATTAAGAACATCATGGATGTATTGAGAAAAGATTTTGGTGACTGTTGACTTCACAGCTCCAGTGTTAAAACAAAGAAAAAGGCTCCAAAAAGGTCTGATTGACTACATCTGGGGTAAGCAGAAAGTTGTTTTTAACGAATCAGCTTTGGCATAATTCATTTTGTCATCTCTATTCATTTCTTGAGTCTGGCTTAATGTCATATATTATATTCCGTTATCTAATACCCTCTCTGCTATTCCCATGGCTCTGCAAGTACAGCAGGGCAGTAGGTGGTGTTCGGACTCTAGACTTGCCTGTTAATCTTGGAGTTGTGTGATTCTATTGTGTGTTTCTAGTGTCACATCATTCACTCTGGTCTTGGTTTCCCAGATGTGTGACAGTATGGCTATGATAGTTATACTGAAAACCTGGGAATTTAAGGCGTATTGACTTTGTTGAAAAACTTGCTTGACCTCTGCTGGTCCTTGCCATTGGGCTGTTGTTGACTGTACCACATATATTTAAAGTGGGACTCAAGCTTGCTGAAGAGTGGAGATAAACACCACGAGTGCTATATAACAAGTAATAGATGGTGTAAGAGGTGGTGTGTGTGTGGTTCTGCAAAGCAAGCATCTTGAGCAGTCAAAACAAACGTTAAGAGCACATACAGTGGCCCTGCACTCAGACAGACTGTGGTGGATCTTTGAGCCGTTTGTGTTATTTTGACTCTCCAATGTTCTCTCAGTCAAAAACAAGCACTGGGTGGTATTTCTCTCCCCTTGTGCAATGAAAGCTGAAGTGTGCTTCACGGTATCCCTCCCAGTCATTCTATAAACCAGCCTGGTGGAGCCCAGATGGTCTGTGGTACTTTCAAAGTAACCCAAAGCCAGTGTGCTGCCTTCAACCGCAGTGCTACTTCTCTGAAGCTAGATTTCCACCCGCTCACTGCAAAGAGCCTCTGATGGTATGCTGAGCACATATTGAGACGTTCCTGTCGCAGAGCTCCACTTAATAACAGTTCTGCAACCTTACAAACTATTAACAGTTGAACTCAGCATACAGCTTTTGAAAACCGCGAACATAGTAAATGTGATATTAAAAGTTTCGCATGCCATGTACTGCTAGGAATAAAACCCAAATACGACTGTCTATTCACGTTTTCACACGGGTGGAAAATGGCTATGAACACTTTCCCCTTAGTTAGGTGTGATGGCAGATGGAATATACTGGGAACTGGCTATGGTGAAACAATTAGAAATTTAATGTAATGAAATGAAATGAAAATTTTCACTTTTAAGCATCAAAAAAGTTAATCCTAAATGGTGACATTCTGAAAGGTTTGATCATTTGTATCTTCTTTTAATAGATTTGGGAAGTGACCCTGCGATTTCAATGGAAGCGCTAAACCTAGCTTGGAAAAGTTGGAACAGGGTTCATTGTGTTTAAGGCCTGGTTTATTTTCTGATTATAAACACCTAGGACTGGCCTATCCCTGTCTGAAAAAACATTACTGAAAATGGTACCAAATTCATTTTAGGAGTTCAAGATAAGCACTTTTATGTTTCTCTATATTTAATTCATCTGAGTTCCAAATGCACTGAAGGTGAATACTTGTCTGGAAGGATGACTGACGTCTGCATGTGGTCACTGTCATACGGTCATACTTCATTTTGGCCGTCAGAGAACTGTTAAAACTGATTTCTCCACATGAATACAACAAAATATGTTCTGGACATATTTATATATTATATTTTACATTTTGTTTAGCAACATTACACTTTATCTCTTAGCCTTCCTCTAGGCCTTCAAAGGTAAAATACAGGTTTCCATCTCAATTTCCCAATAAATTCCCTGGAGAGAGGTGGCAAGGGCAATGTTTTGATTGTGCTGCAACTAGGGGGCAGTGTTTCAACAGAAAGCTTCTTGGAAGCAACAAGAGTTGGACTTGAGTACATTCTTCAGCTTTAAGCTGTTGTCTGGTAAATCTAAGGATCAAGAGATGTTGATGCTTTTGTTCGGAACAACCATATTAATTTGCAAAAACAAAAAAGAGTCTGTAGCAATAGTTGGGACGGTAACTGCTGGGCAGGATTCCAGTTTACTCCTGATTCTGAGAAGCATGTCACTTTCTGATTAGCTATTTATTAACAGTGCCTCTGAAGAACCAATTATTCCCAAGCTTATTCCTCTTAAATGTATTTATATAGAAAGGGTGATTTTGATTAGACAATGGAATAATAATTCAAGGTTACTTAAACCTGGCATCAACCATGTAATTCTGTTCTGAGACCATTCATGGGTTATTTTATTATCTTTTTCTGACAAACAAGTCACTTACTTGTATTATGGCTGTTTCTTATGTGCTTTGCTTGAATCAGCCAGATTGATGCAGCTTTGAAGGTTTGTCATATTTTTGCAAGTTTCTTCAAGGAATGTCATTCATGGCCCCATTATGAGGTGAATACCTCTAGAAAGCTTTTTGATCTTTGTTCTAAATGTCACTCCGAAAACAATCTGTATGCCCAAACATATAAGGCAACGTCATAACATAAGATACTGTAAAAAGGTTTTAGTCCATTTTCTTCATTTGAAATATGTAAAAGGTGAATGCTGTCTAAAAATAAAAAAGGAGATCCAGTAAATCCCGCTTATTTGCTTTATTCAGTAGTTTATGTTTGGGCACGGCGGGTAGGAAGGCAATCAGATGCACCTGAACGGAATGAGCCTCCTAGCTCACCAACTGGTTGCCTTGCTAACAGCTCCACCCAAACATAAACAGCCCAGCACGAGGACCAGGGGGTGTGGTGGACAAGGCCGTCACAGCTTTTTTCATGGCAATATATTATGAAATTCGGCACTAAAATTTAAAATGCATTTTACTTCTAAATTCTTAAGAAAAATATAATTTACTAATTTTCTAGCATAAATATTAAAGTAAATTCAGCTGCAGTTCAGCTACAGATTTATTTGGTACTGTCCAGAGAACACAAAAAAAAGCGCGTCTTGGGATGGTGAAATACTGCTGTACTCAGAGGCGGGTGGTTTGGAAGTCTGAGTCTGAGAATGTTTATTTCTCCTTGCTGCTGATTGGCTGCTGCCCTGTGGTGCATCTCGCGTGGAGCTATCTCGAGTGTTTCCCTGAGTGTTCTCGTGTTTTTCGTTTTTTTCTTCTTAAAGCCCTGTATTTTTATAACTGAAATTAAATTAATTCATTACTGTATTTACCCTGTTTATACCAAAGAAAACACACATGCATGAATTACAGTACAGTCTATACAGGGGTAACATTGGTATTTTACATTCTAGCACTGCGGGAGTTCAGTGTACACTCTACAGTGGATATGGGTTTACATTTACATTTTCCTTAAGGGTGATGTATTAAGCTGAGTTTAAATCAAATTAAAGTGTTTTGGAAGCATATTTGGGGACTTTTTTGTGTTTCCACCATAAATATAGGCATTTTTAGTCTTTTTATTCACTATTTAGTTTTTCACCATTCACAGATGCATTTTGAATAACCCCATGGATTTTGGGGGGTTACTGTACATGAATGTCTTTAGGCAGCTATGATATATATCAGCATTTTTTCACAGATTTTGTCTTGATGGATGAAAACTGCATCACATCCACTGATTTGAT
The DNA here is from genome assembly GCA_037577145.1 of Brachypetersius gabonensis. NCBI lineage: Eukaryota > Metazoa > Chordata > Actinopteri > Characiformes > Alestidae > Brachypetersius > Brachypetersius gabonensis. The sequence goes on from JBBJLR010000001.1 coordinate 36,507,699, forward strand.
ACTGGATGCTGTTTATCATCTAAACCTAGTAAACACAGAAGCCAGACAGTGCTTGAGAATTATTCCAAGCCAAAGGGAGGATTGCACAACATGAACTCTTGTATTCAGTTTTTATCAGACAGACCCCTGCTAACACTAGGCTTAGTGCAGTATCCTGCTATTTTCGCATAACGTGAGATGTGGCAACTGTGAACAATGCTGGACTTGTTGGTCTTTCTAACTGACCTGTTTTTCATACCTCAGACTGGAAGGCTGTTGCTGTCCCACAGTGGAAATCTAATGGTGCTGGATACCTAAGCAATCAGGGGTGACGGTTCCAAAGGGCTAAAACCCAGTGTGCCATGCAAAATGGAATCCCTGATACCTGAGGTCAGATGCCACAGCGAGTGAGTCCATTTCCTCCGAGGAGCAACTGGCCATGAATGAGGAAATGGCAGTCTACACAGGGTTTAGGTGGAAGCCTTCCTGCTATCTGCCACTGGGATTGCTTTATTTTCCCATTTAAAGCAATGGGAAGGTAGAGTAGGGTCTACAGTCGAGGCCAAAAGTTTTGAGAATGACATAAATATGGGAAATTGGAAAAGTTGCTGCTGAAGTTTTTATAATAGCAATTTGC
>JBBJLR010000001.1:36516258-36529399 GCA_037577145.1 Brachypetersius gabonensis
ATATAATATTGTATATAAAAATTAAACCCGCACGATTTTTATCGGCTATTCTTTACAAATCTGCTTTTATTTTTCACTTTGGCTCGTCAGTAAAATATTTATCTGCTGATGGAAATTCTGCACTGGAATGCGCAATGGAATTTTATTATTTATTTATTTTTTCTCTGATATTCTCTCACTGTGAGGTAAGAACCAAAGCCCCGCCTTTTTCCTCCCCTTCCGAGCTCCTGATTGGTGGAGGCAGCACCTCTGGAATGTCCCGCACGGGTTAAATAGTGCCCTGCTCTGCAGGTCCGAGAGAGAACGAGCTGAACCAGGACCAGCCTGAGAAGAAAGAGGTTTCAGAGAATACCAATAATCACACCTTCTAAGAAGCTCGGTGGAACTGAGGCTGACAGAGGCTCAGAGATTCAGAAACGAAAGGATTTTAAACTGTACTTTTTCACCGTTATTTTGGAATTTCGTCGGGTTTGGGTGAGTCTATAAATTGCACTTTTTGTTTTATGAATGGAAAGTTTTCACAAAACTGCGGGATGAAGAATATGTTCCGTTCTCTAGGCCCCTCGTTTAAAGTGTGCTCTTTCTTCTGTTTGAAAAAGGGCTGACCATGATGTTCACCACGATCTTTCTGCTGCTCATGTTCTGGACGTCAGAAGGCAGCCGAGTGGCAGGTGAGAATAATATTTCTCTTCAGGTAACTTCAGTAAAGACGCGGTGAGGACTGATCCTATTTCAGTCACATGGGCTTAAGTAACAGTTTGATGGCTTTTACTTAATTTCAAGTCTTATATAAACCATTTATACGAAAGATAATACACAAATATAATTTGAATGAATAGAAGTACTGGTAGTAAACCCTTGCAGTTCTGGAGCAGGTCTTCAGGAGCTGATTTTATTCCTCCTTAAGATATTTCCTTGGATAAGTGTATTCACTTTCACCTGAGCCAGTTAATCAGTGAAGAAATAATGCTTTTACCAGATTCACACATGTCTGTCCGGTAAGGCTTCTATTTAGTGTCTCTTACATCACGTGATTCTCCTTCGCTTCACAGAGAGCCGAGATGACAACAGTGTGTATGACCTTTTTGAGCTTGCACGTGTCCATAAGAAGCACCATGGGGTGAGTTTGGTGAAGGGTCCAGATCCCTACAGCCCTGCTTACAAAATTCTCAACCCCAACCTGATCCCCGCCGTGGCAGAGCACTCCCTCAGAGATCTCATTTATTCCATCCAAGAAGAAAAGGGATTCCTCTTCTTGGTCAACTTGAAGCAAGCCAAGAAGACCAGAGGCAGCCTATTAACTGTGGAGAAGAAAGACGGCTCTGGTCCCATTTTTGAGATTATCTCCAATGGAGATGCCCACACCTTGGATTTGGTTTACACAACGGCTAACAAGCAACATGTGGTCTCCATCGAAGACGCTCATTTGGCGAGCGGCAGCTGGAAGAACATCACCCTGTTCCTGCAGGAGGACCGTGCGCAATTATATGTTGGCTGCGAAGAGATAAACACAAGCGAGCTGGATGTGCCTATCTACCAAATTCTGACCCAGGAGGTTGCTGACATCGCTACCCTCCGGATCGGAAAAGGAGCTGTGAAAGACAGGTTTATGGTAAGTTTTTCTGAGCATGTATTTTACTCAAATTACAGGTTTTTAAAATATTGAGAGACCCTTTCTGACAGTACTCTTAATATCTAAGTAAACCAATGTCCTGTATAAAGAAATGTCCTGAACTTCTCCTTGTGCACAAATTGTCCCTACAGGGAGTTCTCCAGAATGTGCGCTTTGTCTTCAGAACCACTTTGGATGCAATCCTACGCAACATGGGATGCGAGAGCTGTAAGTGATTATGCTAATTCCACAGTCCCACATAGTTCTTGAGGTGAATCATTTTTGGCCGGTGACACACCAAGTCGCACAAACAGTCGCATTTGTTCTCTCCATAGCCACCTTCATCACTGACGTCATGACCCTGGACAACCCTGTGAATGGCTCCAGTCCAGCTATCCGCACGGACTACACTGGACACAAGACCAAAGGTAAGCTCCCACGTTTGGCCGTTTGTCAGAATCTGGGCTCTGGACACTTTAAAGACACTGGCCTGTAAAGTCTCACTGGCCTTTTGTCCCTGTCCCTGTGAATCAGATCTCCAAGACATCTGTGGCTTCTCATGTGAGGATCTGGCCAGCATGTTTAAGGAGCTCAAGGGTCTTGGTGTGGTGGTTAAGCAGCTGTCAAACGAGCTCCGCCAAGTGGTGAGTATCAAAACCAGCTGTGCTCAGCGTGTTCTCTCTCTCTCTCTCTCTCTCTCTTTCTCTCTCTCTCTCTCCCTCTCTGTCTCTCTGTTCAACTGCCGAACCACTTGTTACTTAGTCACTTCTCACTCTCTGCCAAACCTCAAATTAGCCTCATGTGAAATGCAGCAAGCCTTTATTTCATTTTCCATCCGTCTGATTCATATCCAGTGGAATCCCTCCTGATGCAGACAGTGCCTCCCTTGGTGCAGTAGCTCAGCTCAAACACCCTCTCTTCCCTGTTTTCAACATTTCTAGACAGAAGATAACAACTTAATAAAGAACAAGATCAGGATCCACAGCGGGGTGTGTCTGCACAACGGCGCTGTCTACAAAGACAAGGATGAGTGGACGGTGGACAGCTGCACCCACTGCACCTGTCAGGTAAACCCACAGCTTGAGCTGAGCAAAATTAAAGGGATACCGCCAACAGTGGATGAGGAAATGTGTATTGGCCTTTTAATTGCATTCATCCATCTCACACAGTAAGCTGCCAGCAGGTTTTGGTAAGCCCAGCCAGTAGTGATGGAGTGAAAGCAGGGGTCATAGTGGAGTTTGAGTGGAGTGTTTTGCTTGCATGAACTCTGCAGAAGCAGCTCTGTGACCACAGAGCACCTGGCCATTAGCCAGAATGCTGTCTGAGATTAGGAGAGAGTGAAAGCCAGCAGAGCAGCAGGAGCCATCTGATACTTTAGTTCACAGCAAAAAGCTGGAAAACTTTTAACTTTTTGTTTTTGAATTACACTCTTACACTCTTCTTGAGTTCCGTGACTTCACCATAAACCTCACCAGCAAAGTGGTTGGAAAAAACTAACAGCAGTAAGCTTCATGTTAACTGTGGAGTTGCTTGATTTGCTAAAAGATGAAAACTTCAGCCCAATCATGCCAATTATAGACATTTGTGATGGCCCTACCCATCCTAACTAACCACAAACAACAGGCTGGGGCTACAACACCAAGAATTCCCCATTCTAATCCAAAGGTTACTCCTCTACTGCAAAACACAGAAATTAGGTCTGCAGAAGAGGCTTGCTTTTACTCACTGTTAAGTTTCAGAATTCAGTGATGAGGGCCAAGACTCATGAACTAAGCGCAACTTTCTTTTCCACAGAACTCTGCCACCATTTGTCGGGAAATCTCCTGCCCTCTCATGCCTTGTGCCAACGCCACTGTGCCTGATGGTGAATGCTGTCCACGCTGTGGAACTCGTACGTTCAATATATTTTGACATTGGCAAAACATTGTCACACCTGCACATAGTAAAACTGCAGGTTTGTCATCATGATTTGACAGCAGTGACCAGTTCCAGCTAAAGCTCTCTTTTTCTCCCTCGATCCTGTCTATAGCGAGTGACTATGCTGAGGACGGTTGGTCGCCCTGGTCTGAGTGGACACACTGCTCAGCGACCTGTGGTCGTGGCATCCAGCAGCGGGGACGCTCCTGTGATCGCATCAACAGTAACTGCGAGGGCACCTCCGTGCAAACAAGAGACTGCTACCTGCAGGAATGCGACAAGCGCTGTTAGTTATAACCTAATTACCATCTGCAGATATTTATCATTGATCAGTCAGTCGCACATGACTGAAAGTAAATGTCTACTTAAGCTTGTTTAAAAAAGGAGAATCAGTGCATGCTTTGACCCAGGTTGCAATTTTGGTCCACAGTCAAGCAAGATGGAGGCTGGAGCCACTGGTCTCCCTGGTCCTCATGCTCGGTGACCTGTGGGGAGGGCGTCATTACCCGAATCCGCCTCTGCAACTCACCTACTCCACAGATGGGTGGCAAGGACTGCCAAGGAGAGGGCCGACAGACAGAACCATGCAAGATGTCCCCATGCCCTGGTAAAGACTTTGGAATTTGATGCTGTATATGAAACCTATTATAAAACAAGTGACTGTAATAAGATTTATTCTTATAAGTATCTCATAGTATTATCTACAAGTAAGAGTAAACAATAGTGAACTGCTTGTGAAGACTTATCATTCCGATCTTCTCCAATGATTTAGTTAATGGAGGCTGGGGGCCCTGGTCACCATGGGACACTTGCTCTGTCACTTGTGGTGGAGGACTGCAGACCCGTAATCGTCTCTGCAACAGTCCTGTGCCCAAATACGGTGGAAAAGAATGCGTGGGCGATTCTAAAGCAACGCGTTTATGCAACTCCCAGGACTGTCCCATTGGTAAGCAGTGATACAGTTTTACAGCGACTCTTTAATCTTCAAATACTACAATTAAACACATATTTCTAGAAGAGTAAAATAAGAATATGGAAAATGGCCACAGATTCATTTTCACCTGGTAGTAGTTATCCGTTCTAAGACAATATGTTAAACGAATATCTCTTTTCTCAATAGATGGCTGTCTTTCCAACCCTTGCTTTGCTGGCAGTAAGTGCACTAGCTTCCCTGATGGCTCCTGGAAGTGTGGGGAGTGCCCAGTTGGGTATACTGGAGATGGAAATCACTGCGAGGACATTGATGAGGTATTGGTGCTGTGAAAAAAGATGTCCTGATACAGTAGATAATAATCCAGTCTACTCTTTGTCTAAAAACTCCTTTGTTTTTACAGTGCAAAAAGGTTCCTGATGCCTGTTTCGTGCTTAATGGAGTCCATCGCTGTGAGAACACAGATCCAGGCTATAATTGCCTTCCCTGCCCGCCCCGCTACTCAGGACCTCAGCCTTTCGGTAGGGGACTTGAACAAGCTCTGGCCAACAAACAGGTTAGTGAAGTTTTGATCACCTCAGCCAGTGGTCACCAAGTCTCCTGCTGGAGAGTCTACCTTCCTCAGAGTAAATCCCCTCATTCTGCTACTCAAGGGGTTCGGGTTGTCTGCAAAAATCAGATGCATAAGGTGGGGTCAAATAGCCTTGGAGCTACATTCTGCTAGAAGGTATGTCTTTAGGTGCAGGCTTGGTGACCTGAGTTTTTCACAATGCTGGAATAAAATGTAGCATCTATGAACCTGACTAAACTTGTGAAGGAGTTTATAATCAGCTAATTAAGTTAAATCTGCTGAAGAAAGTAAAATACTGACCTATGCCAGTTACTGCCCTCTAGGACTCTACGCACTGACCTTAACATCAAACCCATAGAAACAGAGTCTGTTATGGAGAGCAAACCAAAATCATAGCCTTTCTCTTCCAGGTCTGTGCACCAAGGAACCCATGTGAGGACGGGAGCCATGACTGCAACAAAAACGCCAACTGTATTTACCTGGGCGTTTTCTCAGACATCATGTACCGCTGTGAGTGCAAACCTGGCTATGCTGGAAATGGCTACATTTGTGGAGAGGACACTGACCTGGATGGATGGCCCAACACTGACCTCCATTGCGTGGAGAATGCCACCTACCACTGCAAGAAGGTATCTAACTTTCTCCTGTACCTTATGATTAAAAACCACCGTGCCATATAATTGAGGTTGCAACCCCTTAATCCATGCACCTCATGTTTCAGGACAATTGCCCTGATCTTCCCAACTCTGGCCAAGAGAACTACGACAAAGACGGAACTGGAGACGCATGTGATTATGATGATGACAACGATGGAATCCCTGATGATAGGGTGAGACGAAAACACATTCTTCCTATTTGACAAACTTGTGTATGCAGAGTGCAGCATTACAAGGAAAGGAGAATAAGCAAAAGATTTAAAGAGTGTGGAATTGTAAGCAAGCCTGCCAAAATACTATAAATAACAGTTTTGTTATGGGCACACTGTCAATGGTCTAAGACCTTTGGGTTTTACGTCCATAATTATAAATTCTATGTTGGGGGGGGTGGAATTCTTACTGGGCAAGTCAACAGTAGTGGCCCTAGAGCCAAATCTCACATACCAGCTCAGCTGAATCCTGGAGCCTGTGGTTCACAGCTCCAGCCATTGATTCAGTACTCACTTTGAAGTCTACTTTTAACATTTTATCCATAGCCTCAGATGTTTGACTGGTTTCTTTAGTACATCTACTCACAATCTGGCTGCAGTGATGGTTGAGCAAAGGTTTCCAGTAGTAATGGATTTTTTTGTGTTAAATAGGACAACTGCCCATTCATCTTCAACCCAAGACAGTTTGACCAAGACCGTGATGAAGTTGGCGACCGCTGTGATAACTGCCCATATGACAGCAATCCCGACCAGATTGATACAGACAACAATGGAGAAGGCGATGCTTGTGCCATTGATATTGATGGTGATGGTAAGAGACAAACCTGCAAAAGAAAATGCATCACATGTAACTGGCTATTTAAAGAGAACAATCAAAATGGAACCTGGTTAACGTGCATTGCTCTATTACTCAGGCATTCTGAATGAGAAGGACAACTGCCCATATGTGTACAATGTTGACCAGAGAGACACTGACCGCGATGGAGTTGGAGACCACTGTGACAACTGCCCCTTGGAGCACAACCCTGATCAGGTAAGTCTCTCCCCACTCCTGTTTATTCTGGTATATTTAGCCTTTTTAATAATCTAAGAGCGTGGAGGGTGTTTTTCAGCAAGGCCTTATTTTAGAAATGGTGAATGCTGCTGTTGGTACTTTGAGCTGTACACGTAATTTAAGTGAGTTTTGGTGGGTTTTTTTTTTTAAAGTCCTGAAAGAATGAAATCTTTGAGTCCCACATCTGAACCCTTTACAAACTGGTGGAATTTTATCTGCGGTACATTAAATCATGAGACATAAATGCAAGCCCTAGAGATGCTGGAGAACAGACTGAAAATGACATTTCAGTGAAAAGAGTCACTGAATCGGGACAAAAGCTAGTTACCATCCTTTTATGAGAACAGCCATAACAATAGCCTCATTCATGCCTCTCTTCCTACAGATTGACTCCGATTCAGATAATGTGGGCGACAAGTGCGACAGCAATCAAGACATTGACGAGGACGGACATCAGAATAATCTGGACAACTGCCCATACATTCCCAATGCCAACCAGGCTGATCATGACAAGGATGGCAAGGGAGACGCATGTGACCATGATGATGACAATGATGGTGTGCCTGATGACAAAGACAACTGCAGACTGGCCTTCAACCCAGACCAGATAGACTCTGATGGTAAGCACAATCTAGTAGCGGCAAGGTGGAATTCAGGTGGAATTTTTTTTTGAATGTTCGTCATCTTAACCTACATTTTTCACTTCCTCCTAGGTGATGGACGTGGTGACGCATGCAAAGACGACTTTGATCAGGACAATGTGCCTGACATTGAAGACGTTTGTCCTGAGAACTTTGCGATCAGTGAGACAGACTTCCGAAGGTTCCAGATGGTTCCTCTAGACCCCACAGGAACCTCACAAATTGACCCTAACTGGGTGGTCCGCCATCAGGGAAAAGAGCTTCTTCAGACGGTCAACTGCGACCCTGGCATTGCTGTTGGTAAGTGGCTTAACACAAGCTAATGGCACATCTCATATAAAATCTATATATAAAATCTTAAGTAAATCAAAAACAATTGTCATCTGTTTCAGGTTATGATGAGTTCAATGCTGTGGACTTCAGTGGGACCTTCTTCATCAATACTGACCGAGATGATGATTATGCCGGTTTCGTGTTTGGCTACCAATCCAGTTCCCGCTTCTATGTGGTGATGTGGAAACAGATCACACAAACCTACTGGTCACATACACCCACCAGAGCTCAGGGCTATTCTGGACTGTCCATCAAAGTGGTTAATTCCACCACAGGGCCAGGAGAACATCTGAGGAATGCTTTGTGGCATACTGGAGACACACCAGGACAGGTAAGCAGCACCTTCTTCTTCGACAGATGCTCCTTCGAAACAGAGGATGTGCTCAGATCTGTGAGGATTGTCATTAATTTGGATCATGTTGAATTCCAGGTGCGCACTTTGTGGCATGACCCCAAGAACATTGGCTGGAAGGATTACACTGCCTACAGATGGCACTTGATCCACAGGCCTAAAACTGGACACATCAGGTTAGTGTGGGTGACATCTGGAACCAAAAACACCTTTTAGGAACCAAAGAAGTAGAAAAAGTGCATCTAACACACTCTCTGTTCTTCCCTTTCAGAGTTATCATGTATGAGGGAAAGAAAGTCATGGCAGATTCTGGAAGCATAAATGACAAGACATATGCTGGTGGAAGACTCGGTCTCTTCGTCTTCTCTCAAGAGATGGTTTACTTCTCAGACCTCAAATATGAATGCAGAGGTAAAATATTTACAATTGTACAATTTAAGAATGTGCATTGTTACGTCAGCAAAGTAAAAGCAGTATAGTCAATATAATAAAAACTATACACAACAGTATAATATAAAACAAACAAAAAAAATCTGAATTCTTGACAGCCTTGAAACATGGGTATCCTTAAGACTGTCCTCTACTAATCGTTATTTCGTCTGTCCTTTCAGATGTATAATGGGACCAGATGGGATTTCCCTGAGGAATGTGCCTATCAGCTGTTGTCGTCAACCTATTTAAACGTTTCCTGTAAGTTCTGAGATGAAACCTTTACAACTCTTTCCTGTGGTGGGACCAAAGGACATAAGGGAGAAGCTACAAGGTCTGGTCATGTGACCTTGTGGCTAACTGTAGCTGTTATCTGGATGAGGACAATTGGAACCAGGTAGCTCATGGACATCCGTGCATGGAATGAGAGAAACCTTAAGACTTCTGAATTTCTAAAATGGTCAGGTTCTCCCTCCTGTTTTGGAGGACAAAAAGGAAGAGTTATTGTCTGTAATTGCAAAGTTAAACCTCAGATCTGCTGTGGACTATAATCACGAAAGGAAGAAACCTCTCATAAAATGAAGAAAAGCGGTTCCACTTCTTTCTAATGGGTCTGAGGTCCCACGGACGAACTGTTAAGGGAGAATGCACAAGATGTTATAAACAGAAACGGACTGCGTTTTTTAAAAGAATGAGTGTTTTCTGTGTGTATGTTTGTCACAAACACCCCAGACTTGGCTTGCTTTGTAAAATTACATTGAACCTGTTCGCTCCATGCCCATAAAAGTGGATTTCAGTTGATGATAGCAAGTGCATTGGAAAGCCTTCTTTTTCCTGGAGAAAACTCTCCAAGCTGTTCTCAGGGTTAAAAGAACCTTTTGTCATCAGTTTTAAAATCAGAACAGTAGGTACCAGATACATCTGTACAAAGATGCATTTAAATGTTTCAATTGTTACATTGTGTATATTTAAATTCTTGGCACAACATGGACATACCTTGAATTAATTCTCATCCTTTCTCATCTCAGTGAAACATAATAATTATGGAAAAAAAACTGGATTGTTTGTGTAAAAGTGCCTTAATTATGCTGAAATCCATCATTTCTATTCCAATGAGAACAAAGTTATGGTTGTCTTTTCTTAGGCTTTTATAGCACAGAGTGCATGACTAGTGTGGATGACTACACTCTGTATTCTAAAGGAAAACAAATATACAAACATTACCTCATTGTTGTAAATTGAAACCAACTAAAGGACAAATACATCTTAGCTGCAGAATTTAAACCCATTGGCTTCATTGTTATGTAGTTAGCAAGTGTAGTACAATCATATCTTCCAAATGTATATAATACAAACTATTTTTGGAGCATCAAATACTCCAACAGGGCATAAATGGTCTCTTTGTTTAAGTTATGGTGTGCTTAGTAAATGAATGATGCCTTTTTAAAGAATAAGTTATTATTAAAGTTGTTTTTATCTATTTTAGTAAGTAATTTCATGTGTGTAGATATATGCTATTTAAATAATTTATCAGGAATTGTGACCTGACATTGGAAGTGTTTTTGTCTGTATAAACTGTTTGCACACTGACTTGAGGATGTTTTTATTGTTGTTTATTGTTTGTTGCTTGTTTTGTTCCCTCCCCCTCTTTTTTGTACAATTACAGCTACCGTATATTTTAATATTGCAACTTTTACCCAAAAAAGCTGTTTTTTTATTCCTACCAATTATAAAAGAACAACAGAACAATAAACAGTTAAAACTGAAATTAATCGTTCTTTGACTGATTCTTTGTTAAATTTATTTGTCATTGAAATGTAAACAATGATTTCTTTACAGAGGTGGTAAAAGGAATCAAATGTCTATAATGCAAATACTTATCAAAATAAGTAGACCTATTGAGTTTTTACAAACTGTTGTAAAGGGAAACACGGTTTTCACAAGGGTTACTTTGTGCCCTGCATGCACCTCTCCAACATAAATGTATTTTTAAAAATATTCTTAAGGCCAAAAACAATGTCTTCGATATCAGACAGCAAATTTCTACCTGTTTGATAGACATCTGGTTCCTATCACCCATGGTGTGAACAATTCTACCCAATGGACAAGTGTGTAAACAATTTAGCTCTCTATTGTTCTGTCTTCAAAATTCTAAAGTAATGAAAAGTCACATTTTCATGTGACTGATTTTCAAAAGTTGGAAATGAGATGTCAGATGTTGTGCATCCAAGTGAATGTACACAATACACAAAACTCTTAAAGCTAGTGTGAACAGAAACAAACTGGATTGTAAGCTGTAGAGGACAAACCTCAAGCGCGAGTGGATGGCAAGAATTCAGCACTCTGAGGCAAATATGCTTGGAATGTTTTCTCCATAAATCAAGTTGTTATAAACTGCTTTTTAATCTCAGTCACACTTTTCCAGCTTTAAAGTGTTTAATTACTCTTTATGAAACATGCTGTAAGGATTGTGTAATCATATTTTAGAACAAACAAACGTAATATTATCAAAGCACTCTTAAAACATTTAAAGCGCTCAATCAGTTCCTTCAGATGCGCTTATAAGATTGCAGCTTAACCTCACTCGATCTTCAGTTCTAGGTAGGTTCTGCATACTCATGGGTAGATGCTGGGGTTCCACATCCTTCCTGCAGCAATTCTAAGAGAACAGAACTGCACAAGTGTGGTGTGCTGGCCAGCAGAGACATGGCATTGCCTTCCAGAGCACAACAGGGTCCAGAGGAAGAACCTTTTGTACCTGAGCCAGAACATCTGCTCAGTTCCACCTCGCATTCCACAAGCAGGCTCCTTAACTGCTCTTCAGGTAAACCCTGCGTGTGGAAAAAAAAGAGAATTGGCTAAACATCTAAGTAAGAAATTATCCAATGGTGTTGTTTGACAAAATTGCATTTGCATAGTTTCAAAGTCTGCATGCGTTGATTTAGACTGAATGGAACTCTGTGTGGCATAAAATGATCTATATGATCCCTAGCACTTCTGCTGCTGGGAACAAGTCTTGAACACACCTAGAACTCTTAGTTTTTGCAGTTTGGCAGGATGCGATACACTGGAATAGTGGCCATGAAGGCATGTACATGGTCTACAACAATGTTTAGGTAGGTGGAGCATGCCAAAGTAACATCCACATGAATGGTAAGACCCAAGGTTTCCCTGCAGAACATTGCCCAGAGCATCACACTGCCTCCACCCAAAAGTGGCCATTACACACACACAGCTGTCCAAAGTATGTAACGAAAATGTGAAACATCAGACCATCATCTTCTGTTGCTCCGTGGTCCATATATGATGCTCACATGCTCATTGCAAGAATGGTGCCATGGGGCATAAGCACTCTGCCAGGTCTTTTTAGGACATTTCTCCTTATTGTAAGGGCCTCCAAAGTTGAGTTGACTTTCTGTTCCTCAGGATCCAAGTAATCCCAATTACACATTTACACTCATGAGTGCTTTTAACCTTTCTCCACATTTCAGATACCCAGCTCTGATTTTCTTAATAAAGGCTTCTTTATTTTTTGTCTAATAATTTTTGAACTGCAGTTTTTGAACCATACATTTTTGTTTTCTACTTCTTAATGCAGTATAATCTTGTATGTACAAGGCAGCTAATGTGTGTTTGGTCTGCTACTTGTGTGAATGTAAAATAAAGGGAAACAATGTTACTGAGAGCTTTGGGAATATCATTTTTGAAGGAAGACTGGGTTTAAGATTGGTAGAATAGAAGAGTTTAAGTGGTAGGATAAGGTGCACAGAAGTATAGACTGGACAAATAATTAACTCAATTTGATATTATACATTTGTGCTGGGCGGTTTTGGTACAATTTCCTGTTAAATGTATTTCCTGATTCCTGACACTGAAAAATGAATAAGGCAAGAAATGAAACAAAACAGTGGTCCCTGACTTTCGCCGAGTTCAGAAGGTCATAACTCCCTCATTAGGACTGGTTAAGCAGGTCAAGGATTTTGTCATAATACATCCAGAGTGTAATAAGTGCTTATTAATCCTTATGTTAACACAACAACCATAGACTCCTCTAAGCACATGGCTGTGGATCTGAAAATGAAGCTAAATGGTGCTTAAGGCTATAAAAAGAGATCACACCACAGCTTGCAATTTTCACCCTCCAGAATGTCACTTAAAATACAGCAATTAAGGAGAGCTATAAAAGCCAAAGCAATGTTTGGAAGAGCAAGACAACTCTCTAAGCAATTTTAGATAGAACTGTTTGAATGCAGGCGAAGCGAAGTCTTCTCATGCGAGCAGGAAAGCTTTGGTCGGTACAGAGGAGTCATCAGAGGGAAACTTTACTTGTGAGCTCAAGCATCTATGTCTGAAATTTGTGAAACAACAACTAATCAGAACTATTTTACATCAGATCAAAAATACAGCAACACTTGCAGAAGAAATATGTTTTTAAAAATAACTTACTGCAGATGTGTTTACTCTGTTTCACATATTTGTTTTTTGGGAACCCAACATTTCGCATTATACACAACTCCAGCATATCACATGCATGAAACACATATGTGTAAAGTGTGGATTAATATTTCATTATCATTCGTTTACAGTGTTGTGCAAGTTACTTCCAAACTGTAATACATTACAGATTACTTATTACTGTCATTTAAAAGTAATCC
>JBBJLR010000001.1:36540893-36553165 GCA_037577145.1 Brachypetersius gabonensis
TACACTACTGCGTTACAGCAAAAAGTAATACGTTACGGTAATACATTACTTTTGTAACGCATTACTCCCAACACTGCTGACCATAAAAATCAAACTCGCTGTGAACAGGCCTTAATTCTGATGGCACCTACCTACATTTCACAATAATCAAGATACTAATTTAGTATGGTTTCTACAGTCGAAATTGAATCAACAGGGAAAGTAGAAAGGGATGGAGAGTCTTTTTTCATTACTAAATAAAATTTCACCTCTTCAGATGCATAACTGAAAACAGCTTGTTTGGGATGTGGTACATTGCACCTCCCCTGTAGATACAAACAAAAATATTTAACAATGACCTACTTTGATACCTCAAAGCCATATAAAAAAGTTACAATTAGAGAACAGGGTCCTGGAGTGCAGATCCTAATCATTGGCTTTATTAAAAAATTGCATGTTATTTATTAGGAGAAAATGGTCATCGATGGAAACTTCCAAGACCAAACGTTTGTTGACATTCCCTTAAGTCGAGCCTTTGGACTCCCTTCTAAACATCCAGCAAACTACTCCAAATCCCGAAAACTGAGATTACAGGCCTTGCCCCAGGTGGAAAATGTTCAGGTCCCGAAATAGATCTTACTATTTCATCATTCATCACAAATGCCTCAGCAGAGTCCCAAATAAGACAAAAGCCAAGATTGAGACATCTGGCCCTGCTGAGGGTTAACCCTGACCTTCATGACTTTTAGCTTCCACATAAGGCAATAATTAGGCCTTCTTTATTTTGACTACTTTCCAAATTTAAGAATAAAAGTGACACTTATGGAATAATGGTGTAACCACAACAATAATAAACAAATAAAATCCTTATTCTTTAGCGTATCCCTTTCACCTTTGCTTTGATGCAGTTTCAAACTTGCCGTTCTCTCAATCTCAGTGTTAATTTGTGCGAGAAGTCATAGAGTGTGGGGTGAAGGTCAAACTGTCAATGATATCAAGGCCTGTATGGAAAAGTGGCAGGTAAAAATCCATTACCATATCAAAGCATACCTAGAGTTGGTCAGAAATCATCAGTGATGTAACTCATCTGGTCTTATGCACCTTTTATGACCAAAATTAAAAAAAATGCTTTCTTCAATCAAACTCCCATTCTTCAATAAACACCATTTCAACAGTGAAGTATGGCGATGGCATCATCATACTGAGTATGCTTCATGGGGTACTGGGCATAGCGTTAAAAATAATGGACAGATAGATGGTGGAAAATTCAGAGAAAGACCACTAGAACCTGATTCTGTCTGCTAAAAGAATAAAGCTTGGGAAAAACTTTACCTTTCAGCAGTTTATTGATCTCAAACATAAGGCTATGGAAACATGGGAGCTTGAATAACAAAATGATGAATGTTTTGCAATGGCCACATCAAAATCCAGATTTCAATCCATTCTAGAATCTGTGGTACTATTTGAAAGGTTGAATCTCCACAGTTTTGGATCAAATAGGCCAGGAAAATCACTAACGAAAATGGGAAGAAACCTACACCAACTGACTTGTAACTTTAGTGGTTCTACTACATACTAGTCTGCTGCTAATTTTGCCACCAATAGATCTTCACATTATCGTAAAAACATTATCATACTTTTTGTTTGAAATACTTTCACTAGAGCTTCACCTCTGACCACATGGCCACATTATTTCCAAAACTTCTGTGTAGACCAAAGAATGTCAGGATGCATTTGTGTCGGTTCTGGCATTTTTTTATGTAACTCTTACTATTACAACAGGTTTTTAAGATCACTAAAGCCTTTTAAATTAGAAGCATATGCATGTGGTACTGGCCTATGTGCCACTCAGGAAAATCAGTCTGGAACTGACCAGTCTGGAATAATCTTCTTTGCTATTTCTCATAGCTTGTTTAGCCAATTGCAACAGTCAGGATAAATACGATTTTTAACACTTCAAATTGTCATATTATTTTGTATCATGCTTTTCACAAAAAGCAAAGGATTAGACAAAAAACAATGTGTTTATGAGAAAATACAAAAGAGGGTTTCTATCAAATCACTGTTGCATACCTAACAAAAAAAAAAACAGGGCATTTTTCACTTAACACCAAGAAGCCTCCGCAATGTGGCAACATTCAATCACAAACGCGGGTGGAGGTCTCAGAGGAACATGGTGATTCGAAGTCCTGTTTTGCAGCCACAGCACACCACCCCTTACAAACTATACTCTGTTTTGACCAAAAGGATTGCGTTGCCTTGGAACATTTTAAATATAAAAATTTTAGTGATCTGTCTTCTAAACTTGAGCACATCCTCTCTGAAACAACAATAGAGTAAAGTGAAGTGACCATTTTTGTCAAATGTGAACACACCACGGCATACAGTGTGAACAGCACAACATTCTTCCTCTGCTTTTAACCCAGTCACCAAGTGAAGCAGGGCTGGGGAGGAGTTTGTGGGGACAGTACCTTGCTCAATGGAACCTCAGAGGTGCCACCAACATTCATGGGACTCCAAACCACAAGTTTCTGATCGCAGGGCAACGCCCCTAACCACTGGGCCACCAGCTACCCCAAAGAAACACATAAAAAGGGGGCACACCCAATAAGGTGAGAATATAAAGAAAAGGTAATGATTACATGGATCTGCGTTCCAACCCTCTCCTTTATTTAATCATTGCTGTAACAAAATCTCTGAATTTGCCATCTTTTTAAAGAAAATAAATGTCCTTAACTTCAATCATGTTAGCGTTACAAGATTTGAACATTTTCAAACATTTTTTGCTATTGATCAACCCATCCTAAAACATGCATACAATGTAAAGTATATCTGATATTTTCAAACTGTGTAAAAAAAACCCTGAAAGAATAAGAGAACAGCTATTTTTACACATAGAGCCACCATGTGATTACATAGCAATAAACAGGCAAGATGCATTATACAGAAAGAGTGACACAGCTCTGCTCCTGGGTCAACACCCCCAAATAAAAGTTTTACAGTACATGGCAAACAGATGCCAAGCTCCCTTTTGGGATTCATTTAGGCAAACCATGACTTCCACTCAAGACCTGAGGGTAGAACCAACAGCGATGCCCACTGCAGTGAGCTTTAATGGCTTTGGAAATATTCTGAGGTGGTTCGCACTTAGCACAGGTTAAACAGGGCCCATAGGCTCTTAAAAGTTGCAGATATCTGAACTGAGGAGCATGGCACATACCTGGGTCAGGCCGCGATCATTATAAGGGCTCCTCACAGACAGGAAATTCTCAACAGGAAGTAGAAGTTGCAGTCTGGCATCGATATGAAGGAGCTGGTCAAGCTCAGCTGGCTGGGGTGTGTAACCCTCACCAGATGCCATGGGTACAGCACAAAGAGAAGATTCTGTCTGCAAAAACAATAATAGAATTAGATTAGAACTGTGACCAAAGAGCTGCAGATGTGGTAAAAGTATGAATAGGACCAAAATGGGTGGTCAAAGAAGTTTTTACATGGTTTTGTGTAACCATGCTGTGGAGACAATGCACATGTAGAGCGTAAAAATATGCTTTGTCTGTTTTTGATGCTTTCCCCATGTGGATGACTAGCAGGTTCTACCCTAGAAACAGTACTGACTTCAATATTCTGCTATATTATGCAATCTACATAATAATGACAAAAGTATTGGGACAAACGACCATTACACCAACAGGGACACCAACGATGATATTGCATTTAAACACAGAGTTTAATATTAAGTTGCTCTTTGTAGCTTTAACAGCTTCCACTCTTCTTGGAAGGCTTTCCAAAAGATTTTCGAGATTTTCTGTGGGAATTTGTGCCCATTCATTCTGTAGTGTGAGATCTGGCTCACAATCTCCATTCCAGATCATACATATAGTGTATATTCATAATCAAAACAGCAGACAGCTACATTTTAAGTTGTAGCAGCACTACTGGATCTAGTACAAGTTTCGAGAAGACATAGTGTGGACAGGTAGCTAAATGTTAAGTTACAAACTTTGGTAACTGATTAAGAAGTCAGCCAATCAAGATCCCTTTCAAATTTTTGCTGGGATGGAATGTTCTCTACATCCAGTTTGTTTCCTTGCAGAACTGAATCAAGACATCTGCCGGTTATATTAACTTCTGTATTCCCAGGAATAAACATAGAAATAAATCTTCTTTATTTTATCAAGGCTAGGAGCCTGAATCCACCTAGTGTGTCAGATATCAAGTACCACAGAACACTGCAGGTTAGTAGAATGGTCCTCTAAAAAGCTTTAGTTGGACCTAAGAGGCTGGTCAGAACTTGAGTACAATATCCTTACATAAATAAAAAAGCATCAGTTAACGTCAGTTAACCATCTGCTCTTTAAATTATACAAACATTTCATAATGAAATAGCACAAAATTATTTGGAATTAAGTCTTCAACATGCAATAAAGTTCTATCAACATACATTAAAGTTTCAGTGAAAAAGTATCAGACTTTAAAAAACATCACACAGACGCATAGATTTAGACATGGATATTACATTCTAAATATAGACGTGAGACATACGTGAGACATATGGACATAGAAGACACAACCGGGTGGGGGTTGGGGGATGTGTGTATGACGGATGTGTATATGTTCAGTAGTATAAAATATTCTGAGGTCCTGTATTGAAGATGACAGTGAGTAGATACAGAGTTCGGAGTAGTGTGGTTTAGAGGGGGGCTCACTGGGAAGGGAGAGGGGAGAGCTGAGCTTATGGTTGAAGACTGACTTGAAGATGTCCGACCCGGGCCATGCTGACAACAAACCCAGGGGAAGGCAATGACATCAGAGGGTAGGATGAGGGGGCATCAGAGGGTAGGATGAGGGGCATCAGAGGGTGTGTGAACCTGAACCTATAAGACTCCCCACCCACCACCACCCCAGACAATGGCCGACTCATGTTTTTTTTTTATATATTTCAATGATATTTCACTGAAGGCCAGTGTTTTTAATGCTTCATGTTACCTCCATATACCTTTCACTGACAAACAAACATCTATAAAGACTGATTCCAACAAATGTTAAAGAAGTTGTCAATAGCTCATAAATGATTGTCATTTTACTGACATGTTATGAAAGCTGAGGCTTGGAAGATATTATAAATACGTCAGTTGTCATGAAAGGTTAAATGTTGTGGAGCGTTATCAATAATTAGCAATATGCCACACTAATTAGTTTTATCTTTGGGTATTATTTTGGATCACTGTTTAAAACTGAGCAACAAGGTAAGTTTAGAGGGCATTGAAAACTAGGGCTGGTACATTGCGCTCCAAATGAGTATCAGGTTCCTCCGATATTCGTTTATATCCCTATCACATAAACAAAGGCCCAGTGTTTTTCAAGCACCTGGCATGTGTCTTTGGCATGCTGACAAGATCCTTAGTGCTCTGCTCATTTCCCAGCTCAAAAGCTCCCAGTTAAAAGTGAGTTTCTCACTACTGACTAACCTTCCCACCCCACTTTCCAAATGAGCGAATCTCCCAGCAGACTGTGGGCCTGTGAAGCAGTGCAGTATATGGTGAGGTCAGAAGCACTGAAGGATTGAGGTAGTGGCTGTCACGCTGCCCACAGTGGGCTGGAGGGTCAATATATGTCTAAAAAGCCTTCGCTGCCTATTTCTTGCTGTGATCTCATTGAATGGTCATATTAGAATTTGGGAAACTTTTGAGAGTGCGACTGCTAACAGTTAGGAGTAATTTATTATATAGGAGTAATAACTGTTGCAATAGTCCTGGAGAGGCTACTCAGAACTGAAGTAACATATTTCTGAAACTAAATTCAATTCATTTCATTTCATTTTACAAATGCAAAGACAAGGAATGAACACCAGCCAAAGTAAATATATAAATAAAATGAATTAGATCCCATTTATGCCTGTCCTGCTGCACTTGTGGTCTTGTGGTCTTCTGTTTTTGTTCTCCATGTGCACGGCTGGAATCACAAAAAAGAACTACTTGACTTTACTTTTCGCAAACACCAGAGTGAGTCGCATTCAGGTACTCAATGCAATCACTGAGAGTTTAATTCGTGGAATAGTCTATTTTAATCAGTGTTTTCTTCCCTGTTTGCTGTATCCATGGTAACACAACAATACGTCTAGCCAAGATTATGGGGTGCCGCCCACCGCTTGCAGAGCTGATTTGTTCCTATCTGCCGGAATACTCAAAAAAGTAAACTGATAATACAAAACATCTGGATGTGACTGTGCTGAATATCAATAATCACTTGTTTTGCTGAATTTTAATGGGTGGAAAAACCAATGCAAGGAACAAGTAGATGGACAGAACATTCCTAATTAAGGTCTATTGACTACACAAGTAACTGCTAAATACCTCTTTACTTTTTAATGACCCACCTATTGACGTTTAAAGCACCTTCTGCTGATGGCAGCTCAGGCTGTAGATTTCTATTCACCAAGTTCTTCCAAGTGATGGTGTAAATGGTTTGACACTTTGATGAGGGCTCATAGCACTGACTAATAATTCCTCATTTTCAGTTCCCACACAGTAGTTTTCTCACTTTACTGACGCTTCACCTTTTATCCATGACTGATGTAACTAGTGTTTTGCGGTCAATGAGCACATAGTACAACAAAAATATTAGTCAGTAGTCAACTGTTTATATTTTATCCATTTTTGTGGTTAAAAGAAAAAAAGAGCGCCCTGACAATACCACTGTGGTTCTGAAGCCCACCGGTTGAACAGTACTGTTCTGTGGCACCTTTTAGGAGTGCATGTTTTTATACGGATCACATTTACACAATTTCCTCCTCGCCCTAAATGTAGTATCAGAATAAAATATTCATCAATTTGCTCTAAACAAAACTGAGCAAAACACTTCCAACATTTCAGCACCAACATAACATTCCCAACATACCATAAACAAAGTATAGATTACATTACATTCCCATGCCAGAGGCTGCATGCAGGCCTAATAAAATAAAACAGCAGGTTTTGAAAGCTATTAGACCAGTCTAACACATCATTTGTTCACCAATGCTACAGAATGTTAGTGACGGTGAATGCCATTTAAATCCTGTGATGCAGATCTAGATTTGCGAGTTTGGACGATACACATAATAGCCAGTGGGCTACAGAGAGAGAAAAAATAGTAACCAGTAAAAGAGATTTCTCTTTAGTGTTTCTGTTCCATAACAAAAAAGAATGATTTGATTTTTCGCTTATGTTTCGCTTCTGGCAAATACTTTGCACTGGGAGAGAAACTAAAACAGGAACCGAAGATGAAAACCATGCAAACTTGATTTGTTGCTGAACCATCTCGGTAAAAAACGTCTAAAGATCATTAACTGTCTCCCACAGATTTAGTCTTAAATCTCAAACAGAAAAGGTCACAGACCTAAAAACAGCCCAGCTGCAGGTAGAAGTCACATTTTAACGCCTTGGTACTGCTGGGCTATAAAACACAGAAGAGGAGAACAGGAGTCGTCTGTGTTTGATCATGAGGTCATATCAGAGCCTGCCAAGACCCTTCTGTGTCTGGTCACTCACGAGTCACCATTATGCGCCAAAAGACATCAAAAATGTCTGTAGTGTGCACGACCACAGGGTCTCGCAATAACAGGAAGTCTTCTGGTCTGACCCTTCGGGAGGCCTCTGAGCATCTGTACTCCTCTTTGTTTGGTTGCCATGCATAATTGCAGATGAACGAGTTGCAAAGGGAAGGACAGCATAAAGGTAGCAGCCAGATCCTTTGGCAGCACATTGCAACATGTGTGGAGCTAAAGCATGAAGAGGAAGAAATTGAGCTAAATACAGCCTTTCGTTAGTATTTATCAGAGCTCTGTCCCAACTTTCAGCAAGTTAAGCACAAGCCATATGCACAGTATAAACATACAAGTGTGGTATTGTTATAATTATTGTTTGACCTGAAGGAAAATTTAGATTTTAACATAAAAGATTATAAATACTGGCTATATATTTCAAAGTGCATTTGCAACAGCTGTTTTGTAATGGATCACAGTAACAATCTAGAGGATATGGTGTCTGTCATCTTCAGATATCTAGACATAAGAATATGGAGCACATAAAGGATGAATAATAAGTGTACACTGCTGATCATAAAGAAAAGTCAGGCAGTATTACATGATCAACTATTTATAGCAGGGTAACTTGCATAAAGAGGCCTTCTTCTCCCACTCTTATTTTCTCCTCTCCTCAAATGATTCTAACCTATTAGGTCAAACCTAATCTTGCATTTAAATTAAAGTATATAATATATTCAGTTTTGAAACTCAACCTGCAGTCCTGGCATTTTTCCCTGATCTCAGCTGATCTCACTGTTTTACATTTATATTACACATGCTTTTATCCACAGGGGGCAGTTTCCCTGGAGCAACTTGGGGTTTAGGGTCTTGCTCAGGAACCCAGTGGTGGTATACTGAATGTAGGGTCCGAACCCATGACCTCTTGGTCCAGAGGCAGTTATCCTACCCACTAGGTTACCACCACCCCATTGGATACTATTTATTGGATAGTAGTGATCTATACATTTATGACACTGTACAATAAGGAAAGACTTTTTCTTTTGAGAACCCAATAAGTCTTTTGGTTAGACTTCCATCAGAGAGTCAGAAAAGTTGCATGTTGTGTTTTCTACTATTAAACGTTAACTTGCTACTTACTTTGAATGCTATTGCTAATGTTAATGCAATACTAATAGCTTACCATATCAAAATGAAGGGACATCCTTAACATTGAGAAAATACATTTCGTTGTACATGCTGTTATATGTAGATAGAAGATTCCCCAGGGGAGCTTCTAACTGCAGAGGGCAGCATTCATTTAAGAAAATGATCCAAATTTTCTGCTGTTATTTGCAGACTATTTCCTGTAAATGTGTGTAGGTTTGTCGTATTGTACAAACTGCAATCATGCATGGATGTGGTTTACCTTTAAAGTAAATGGACACAGGGGCAGCTGGTGGTCTTGTGGTTAGGGTTGCCCTTTTAATCAGAAGGTTGTGGGTTCGATTCCCAGAGATGCCAATGGCACCACTGAGGTGCCTTGAGCAAGGTACCGTCCCCCACACACTGTACCTGGCAACCCACTGCTTCACTCCAGTGAATAGGTTAAAGGCAGAGGATTTAAGTAATTTCCTCCAAAATCAATATGGTACGTAAAATAAATAATAAGAGGCTGTTTTTCACCAAATAAGGACTTCTGAACATCACAACTGCAATGGAGTTCTTGTTTATTCAGGGTATATTCACATTTTTTATATGCTCAGACTAACCAGGAAGATATTGTTGCTTCATTTTGCCCTAGAATTAATTTAATGCCACCCCTTTTAAATTTTATTTAATACTTTAAGGCTTTAATACTTTTCAAAGATCTGTGGGGAGACCCTGTTATGTACAATCCTAGGCAATATATTAAGTATTCCAACTTGTTATCTTTTACCTGAATAAACACTTAGTGATGATCTTTGCTTTTGTACACTTTGTGTGCTGAAATGAAAATCAAATCAAAAACTAAAGTAAAATCAAATGAACCACACAATCAGTTCATCACATCAAGCACATCCAGCGTGCAAACACTCAGTATCCTCAAAAAGTCTGCCTTAAGGCTCGTCAACTCATCATTTATCAAAGGTCAGAGTAATTCCTCTAATTCACTTGACATTGCATCTTGATGGCTGGTGAGACAAGATAAGATATGATCTTCTGGTCAGACGCCAGACGACGTCTTGACACAGAATAATGGTCTCTGAGAAAAATAACCACCCCTAATACAGTACATATGCTTGCAGTCTGATGTGTGTGTACCTTAGATTTGGTCAATAGGTCAACATGAACCTCCTCCTCTTCCAAGTCCTTAAGTAGCTCCTCTAAGCTCTCCTTCTCCTCCTGAGTCATCAGCACCAGACTTCCTGTACCACCTGCCAGCTGCATCGCAACACACACACACACACACACACACACACACACACACACACACACACACACCTTAAAGTTTTGCACAGGAACTGCAAGAGCAATTAAGGGAAACTTACTTTAACATTTTCTTTATTATTCAGTCATTAACATCTAAAACAAAATAATCTGAATCAGAAATTAATCTTTATCTTTTTCTAAACACTTGTGGTGCTAGGAACCATGGCTTTCAATGCATAACAAATCTAGCCATCTTATCATCTTTCCAAGAACCTGCACAAACCTCTGAGGTTTTGTACGTAATGCTGACAGTTATAAAATAGCATGTACAGTAAACCCCCACTTTAATTTTTTTCTCAGATGCCAACTATAATTGCTCGCTGAAACCCGTGCACTAACACGGAAACTGCAGGTATCCTCCGCATTTTTTGCTTTTGTGACATCCGGCCCTCATCTTCCACACCCCCTTGTTCTCGCGTTGGGTTATTTAGCACCTGAACATAAACAGCCAAGCACAAGGGGGCGTGGCAGACAAGGCCCGGGCGTTTTAGCTTTTTTTTAATTATTAGGAAAAATATAATTTACTAATTTTGTAACATAAATATCAACATAAGCTATGTTTCCATAAAAAAATAAATAAAGGTTTTGGTCCTGCGGAGAGAAAGCCTTGGGATGGCGAAATACCACTGTACTCAGAGACGGGAGGTTTGAAAGTAGCCAATCCAAGAACATTATTTATTTCTCTTTGCTGCTGATTGGCTACTGCCCTTTGATGCAGCTGCAGTCCAGAATTTCCCCCATGGAGCGTCTCGAGTGTTCTTCTTAAAGCACTGTATTTTATTACTGTAAATTAAATTACTACTGTATTTACCTGCTTATACCAAAGAAAACGACAGCACATACCAAAGAAAACGCCCATGCATGAATTATAGTATGGTCAATACAGGGGTAACATCAGTATTTACATTCTAACATTGCAGGAGTTCAGGGTAAACTGTACAGTATGGATACAGGTTTACCTTTACATTCTTTCAGGGTAATGAGTTTATATAAATTTTATTTTTTCATATTTATGGTTTACCTTTTTGAACCATATCACAACGTGTTTTTTCACTACACGCGGGTGCTCTTAGAACGTAACCATATTCCCAAATAAACACATTTTTGGGGTACTACTCTGCAGGTACCGCTCCATGAATACATTTTAAAAAGCATGTAGGTCAAAAGCTTACCTCAAAAACAATGTTTTTGAGGCTTCAAGCAACATATTCATAACCATAACATTTTTGAAACAGTGAATCAGAACTGAAACCAGACATCTGAACTAAGTTTCTCCTGAATGATGCACAACATAGTTTTGTTTACTCTCTATGCAGATAAAAAAGTGTGTCCAAAGTCGCGCACGAGCACTTTTAGTGTGCGATTTTAGGGCGAAGTGCGCTCACACTGAAAACTAAGCTAAAACTCAGAGCACTGAAAGAACCCGGATGCTGCACTGAAATCAGCCAGAAAACGATGGACACTCTGCACTAAATGGGCGCCATTTTGACCATGTAGCGGAGGGGGCGGGACTTTCAACATGTTTGAGTTAGATAACGGCGGCAAACGGTGAAATACAAGCCCAAACGGAGGCAGCTGGTTCGTATAAATGTAAGTAACGTTAATAAAGTCATTTTACTGATGTACACTGCGGTAAAACTGGCAGATATTCTGGCGGCTGGAGAATCGCGAGCAAATGTGAGTCCGTCACTTCCACTAAGTGCAAAACGTTAGTGTTCCGTTTAGGACAGCACTGACCCTCAGCAGTGCGCACTACAGAGGGAAGTGCGACGGTAGTACGCGATTTCGGACACACCCATGGCCTTTAATGGCTAACAGGAGCTTACATTTACTAATTAGCATTTCACAAGATGTATGCCTAAATGAACAAATGCATATGTAATCTGAAATAGGGCTTTAAACAAAGGTAGGTCAAAGTTCAGATAATATTTAAACTTACTACTATTGTAAACAGCTGTGCTTCATGCAGCTTGAGAAGTGGAGTACAGAGCTAACAAAGCCAAGCTCAGGGCCACTTAGCAAAAATGATCTGCTAAGTAATGTAAATCTTTAAAAGATTATATTATAACAGTGTATAGTCTGTGATACAATATATGTCTCAGAACAGCATCATTTTAATGGTAGGTTTATCTTAAAAGTGACAGATAGCACATAAAAAGGAAAATTGAAAAAAATAACTTTTTATATATCTTTTGTTTAAATAAAAGATAGAAACTGATTTGCATTTAATTGAGGGAAGTAAGTATTTGAACCCTGTAACAAAAAAAGACTTAATACTTCGTGGCAAAACCCTTGTTTGCAGCACAGAGGTCAAACGTTT
>JBBJLR010000001.1:36561542-36573759 GCA_037577145.1 Brachypetersius gabonensis
CACACAGCGAGGGACAATCTGTGTAGTTTTAGCTCGTGATGTATCTACTCTAACGACTTTAACGGTCAGAGTTCTCGATTAGAACCGTCGTTAGACCCTCTGTACCCCCACCCCCATAAACGGACCCGGCCCAAAACAGCACGATATTCTGTGGCCCCCGAACCCCCAGTGACTTTCGTATCCAGCCCACTTGCTATTGTAGTTGAATAGCCCTGGTATAAGGCATTCTGTACACATAAGATTATTTATAATAAATTCATTATTACATGCATAATGTGTAATAGAATGCATAATGAACATTTCGTAAGATGCCAGGATCTAAATCAGTAAATAAACATGTGTTTATATAGTGCATGTATTTGTGTATGAGCATTGTGACTTGCTAGCTGCCTAAAGGGCCAACAAGTCTGCCCTTGTGAAAAAGGAATTATTGATATACTAAAAGGAACTTTGTTCTCTTTTTTCCTTATTAACTTCAGCATTTTAAATAGCATGAATGGCTTAATCTATGGGCATTTAAGAATCCCATTATTTATCATTACCAATATCATTATTATGCCTATCGAGTTTAATAGGTTTCAGCTCTAATTGCAAATGGCAAAGGGGAATAAATAATGTTACAGAGAGGAATACTTCAAAAATTTCACAAAACTGGTTCTAGAAAGAAGCTACTTGTGTAGTTCCCCAAAGGTCCAGTTCTTTTTTGTTATTTTTAAGTTCATTTATTCTGCCAGGATTTATGTGTGTATTGTGGGTTTATTTTCCTCTCAAAGTCCTCTCTGAGTTACCAATAAATGATAAATATACAACAGATAAAAATCCTTTGTCTTTAACATTAAACTAAATATGCAAAAGGAATTTTAAATGGAGAATTAAATATTTGACCAAATCTAACCATAAATCTAAACCTGACCACAACTCTTACCACAACTTAAATCTGATAATAAGCCATATACTAATGCTCTAAATAATAGTTTCACCAGATCGTCTGTGAATAATTTAAGCCTTTGTAGGAGATCGGTACCAGACCAACAATATAAAGTGTGATGGAAATATTTTGCTATCAAGCCGTATTTGCTAATTAGTTATCTTAGCCACATCGTTTAATCCAGAACCTTCTGGTTTTATACAAATTCTCCACAACACTGGCATTCCTGCTCTAAAGGCTTCTCAGAATTTCGTGTTTCATTTGTATAGTGACTGTTTGTGTGCTACAATTGGACACCTAGTGTTTCATTGAAAGTGCTGCAACTTTCACTAATGCACAAGAAAGAATTTTACCATTTCCAAGGCAAAGCAGGAAAAATAAATCCTGATTTGTTTGTATATGTATATGCCTCCCTCTCTAATAGACACTATAACATTAAAGCAAGTTTCCATGGGGTCCTAATATTCTTAGGTTCTCCCCAAAGGACCCCACTACATTAAGTACATTATGAAAGCACAAGTAAGCATTTCCCATCTGGTGTTAAGGAACTGTTGTGTTATTTTTTAATGGCGCTGCTTTAACCTGTTTACAGTTTAAATAGACAGTATAATGTAAGACAAGAGCAGTCTGTTTTCAGTTTAGCCCATCTGCCTCTCCAGTGTCTTCTCTCTCAACATGTTTTCTCTTTTTTCAATCATTGTCAAGACTCTCTGCTGGGTAAAGTTCTCACTCATTCCCGTGCGTATCTCTCCAGATCCTGCTTAAAAAAAACACGTCTTTCTGAGCGTTCACTCTTCTTAACACTTGTGGTCAAAATCCCTTTCCATCAGTTCGTCTGCATTCAGAGACCAGCGGATATGTTAATGCTCATCCTGGGGTACTAGGGGGCCTGCTCTGTAATGCCTCCCATTCATCTTTTATAGTTGTCATTCAGATGTGGCTGTGAGTGACTGTGGAGCATTGTCACGAAGCATGCGATTGTGCTGTTTGAAAGTGGTCTTTGGCGAACCATGCTATTTGCGGTTGCTGAAAGCTCATCTCGAGCACATCAATCTTTTTCCATACGTTGCTCGAGGAAAGTGTTTGTGCCAATGTATGGACTTTTTTTGTTTGTTGACAACAACTTTCAGAGCCTCTGTCATTTGCACATTGCAGTGAGAAGACCACATGCCTAAACTGTTTGCCCTCACATGCAGTTGTCCCTCTTTGCATGCAGTTGTGTGTGCGATAAGAAAAGCCAGGGTTTAAGGTTCAATCAGGCAGGGTCAGAGGTTAATGCACAGCACTACTGAGTGTGTGGCTCATTTTTATCACAATGGTGCGACTATGATTGATCCCTTTCACTCCCCACCGGATGGCTGCCTCCAGACAAGATTAAAGGGTTATGGTGCACCACCTGTGCGTTCTTTGTCACACATTTCCCTATCTTCATGCCCATGCTGACAGAATGCAAATGTTAGAATGCCTTTGATGAACTGAAGGTGCTATGTGTGGTACTATGCATGCAACGTCAGTGTAACTGTAGCGCAGCTATTGTTAATACACATGTTGACTAAACTTGAATTGTTACTTTAATAATGACTAGTATTAAAGATATTTTATTCACATTAAGTAATAACTGATAAAAAAAGAAAGATATGAAGCTGACTGCTGCTCTATGCTGTATCACACTACTGTGTTCAGCCCAATGGGATTTTTTTTTTTCAGTCCCCCCCAAATGCCCTCCTACCCTGAGCTTCCCCTCCTCTCGTGCCTGGTCCGAATACAGGCCGCACATGGGCAGGGAGCCAAAGCAAATAAACCAGCAGTGCGCTGCCTAACGAGGGCGTGAAAGGGGTCAGAGGGGAGCTCAGCGGGAGGGGAGCAGGAGGTGACAGAGGGGAGGGACCCAGTCACGCAAACACAACAGGAGCCGTCACAACTGGCTCCGGCCTTCTCACGCAGGGGCCCAGACATGGTGTCTTGTCATGCAACAGCCGTTCCATCAAAGCCCATTAGCGCTGACGATCAGGCGATAAGAGTAAAAAAGAAGGCCAGTACAATCCCACCCACATTTGCTCTCCCTCTCCTGCTTTACTGCAGTAATAACCCTGAGCAATTCAGCTTCCCCAGTTTGACACAGACTGGCATGGACAGATCTACAGATGTTGCCCTGGTTCTGGGCAAATTTTCACGTTCTTGAAAAGCAAGGAAGCGGTTGCCTGCTGAGATCAAGGCCTATAGGAAAGAAATTCAAAAGTATTCCACAGTTTTACTTCTTCACTCTTAACAGTTTACATGTGGTCTTAAATTAAAGGTCATTTTACAGTGGCTGCAAAATCATTTATTACAGTTGTCCCATTAAAACCTATGCTATTTCATCACAGCAGCTGCTGCAAATGGACCAGTAGGAAATGTTCCAGAACCACCTGAAATACAGTATAATGATCTATATTCATTCACATTAAACTGAAGAAGCTTCTTGGGTTTCTCTTGTGAAGGTATGGAGATCCACAGTGTTGTTAGGCAGTTAAGGGTAGTGAGAACGGCACTGTCATAACTAGAGGTGTCTGACCAAATGTGAATACATTTTAGCATTTATCATTATAAAATTGCAATATTTTCACAATATGCACAAGCCTTTATTTAATATGTCAGCTCCAAGCTAATATACATGGGGGGTTTTTCCCGGTGGGAGAATTCGCTTTAAATGTGGGCCTGCTTGTTTAATTTTCATTAGTTTTGAGTCTGGATGTATTTCAGTATCAGCCTAACTGGAAAGGCTCATACTGAACAAAATAATTGAGGGGTGTAATCTACTCTTTATATTTATCTCATCTTGTTTGGTTAAAGTGTATGAGGGTTATGGAGAACTTATGGAGTATAGGTGGTCTTCCCCAGATGGTAGGCACACCAAACGTTATGGCCTCCATAAGGCACATATGGAATACATTGCGGAGGGGTAGCTGTTCTCCTTAAAATCTGTTCTCTCTATCAGGGAGTGCCGGGGATGGATATTACAGAATCCTAATCACCTAACAGCTCTGGAGTAAAGAGACCCGACTCCAGTGAAGCACAGTTTAGTGTTTTTACTGCTACAAAAGTTCTGTTCATGTGGACAAAAGTGCAGCTTGGTAAGAAACCAAGGTTTGCTTATATTTCAAATCAGCTTTTTGAAGTTGTGATAGAGCAGGAACAAACAGATACCTACCTACATTAAACACAACATATATTATATTAAACACAACATAAATATATTAAATGTGAATACATGTTTACTGAAGCTTCAGCTGACCTTTTCAGATAAAGTTGCATTAAGCCCAGTGTAAATCATTGGACCTGAAGGTCACAAGACTGGGCTGTGGAGCAGTGGAACTGTGTTCTCTGGGGTGATGGAGCTCCATCTGAAACCTGTGGGATGAGCCGGAGTAGTGTTTATGATTCAGACTAATCATCCACCATCATTAACTGCTCTTGCAATCAATCCTCACAGCAATATTCCAACATCTGTAGTAAAGCCCTCTGATCCACAGGATGAAAATATACTTGCAAACTGTTGCAGAAGTTTGTAAAGCTGCGTATGATATGTAGTATATATCATATATACAGCTTAAGAAAAAAATAAGAGACCAGTTGGATGGAAAAACAATGTTTTTGCCAAGGGTAATTATTGCAATTTTGTTTGAGGGTGAAGTTCTGTAAACACTGCATCATTTCTCGTATTTTCCTTTAAAATGATAATAAGATGGCACCAATAGAAGTCTCTTATTTGATGTGCATGTCTATATGATGCACATGTTGGTAGCTGTATTCAGATACAAGAAAAAGAAAAATAACAAATGTAGGAAAAATGTAAATATAATTGGAAAAAAGGAGAGACCATAGACCCAATAAATACCTTCATAATCGTCTGATACAAGACTAAAAAAGCATTTATCCATCTACTGTATCCTCATAACATCAAAATTCTTCTCCGTGACTGCCCCAGGAAAAGAGGCTCTATTGTCCGATTGCAACAATGTTTTTTTTTTGTTTCATTCCATCAGTTGTTTCTACACCCACTTCAATCTCATGCAGCCTGCCTCAAAAACATAAAAATCACTCAAGAGATAAACAGTGCAAATATATTGCCATTCATTAAGCTTAGTTACTTAAATACTGAATTCGTATTTACAAAATCACTCAAGGTCACACAAGTGAGAACCTATGAAAACTGTCAAATCAGCATGAATTTGTTAAGAAAGAGGATAAAAGGGGCAGCTGGTAGCCTAGTGGTTAGGGCATTTGCCCTGTGATCAAGAAGTTATGGGTTCGATCCCCAAGACCGCTATGCGCCTCTGATGTTCCCTTAAGCAAGGTGCCGTCCCCACCACTGCTCCCCGGGTGCTGGGTTCCTGGCTGCTCGCTGCTTCACTTGGTGAATGGGTTACACTCTGGTCACACTCTGGTGTTCACATATGACAGAATCATTACTTTCACTTAAAACAGGTGCTCTACTGTGGCACTGGATCATCGATACCAGTATTTGAGTTGTATGACAATACTGATTATTAGTTTCAGAGATACTGATATAATATTAGTTCTAATACAGTATAAGTCTAGTTTGGGTGCTTTAAAATGTTTCTAAAGAAATAATCTTCCTTTAACTAAATACAGCACGTTTGGCAATATGGTTACACAATTTTTATGCATGCAATTTTTAAGCTTAACATGTCAACTTTTGACAGCGACAATTATTTTCATTACGCTGGGGACCTGCTATCACTGGACCAGACCGGGCAGTAGGCCAACTCCCCCACAAATATCTGTCAGCTGTGGAGAGACTATAGTTACATAAGAACAGCATAGCATCCACTGAGCACTGGGCGTACACTTCATCTATATTTGATTAGCAGTGCACAATGCTGGACAACAAACTCATTTCAGATATAAAGACACTGCTGACTAGAGTATATAGGACTTAAACCAGCGAAACTTATCTCCAATGTGCGGCACTGCTTGTGCTCCAAAGTTAGTTTAGAAGTAAACACAACAAAAGCCTCATTAATGTCAGGATAATGCATTTATATCAGATGTTTATAAAAACATAGTAGTAGGGATCCAGCCCTCATGATTTTTTGTGGCTGACTCAAACGTTTTTATGGGCAAATTGGCTGATGGACTTTTTATTTGCTTTTTAACAGACCAAACTGACATTTTAAACTGAAACAAAAAATTATTTGTAAATGACAATCAGATGACAATCAGTCACTAGCTGTTTAGCACAGTGTGTCATGTATAACTATGCATTTGGTGCAGATGAAAGTTTAGTGGCAGTTAGAATACACTTACCTGCATTACATCATTTGGGTCAGTGAACTGCAACACAAAATTAAAATAATAACACCCATAGTCACGATGCAAA
The DNA here is from genome assembly GCA_037577145.1 of Brachypetersius gabonensis. NCBI lineage: Eukaryota > Metazoa > Chordata > Actinopteri > Characiformes > Alestidae > Brachypetersius > Brachypetersius gabonensis. The sequence goes on from JBBJLR010000001.1 coordinate 36,567,854, forward strand.
AATGTATCGGTTCTGATGTAGCCTGATCGCTATTGGGCATTTCTACATAATGGTGCAGTGTAGTCTTGGTTAAAGCACAGCTTAGTGATGATCGTCCTCACATAAGGTGCTGAAAAAAGAAATGGGTATCATAAGGTTACACTGATTTTCCTGGAGGTTAAATGAATGCTGTTATCTCAAGGTTCATCAGAGCCAATGCATATCCTGATCAAAATTAAGTTTTGCAGAGAGGCTGATATCAATAACAGGCTCCTCTCTTGGTTATATTATAAACACTTTTAAAACTAGAATAATCCTCTGCTTTAAAATCTTTTTGTACATATAAGCTAGTACAATCAGATATATTTGTAATCCACCATTTATATCTAAGATCTTGTGGCCCAACAGTTATATGTATATTTGCATAAAAATCGTATACATATAAAGAAAATCTGGATTCCAGACTCATCACAGCACTGAAACAGCCCTAACAAATACTGTAAAAGATCCCTTTCTGTCCACTGATAAATGTAATGAATGTCTGCTGGCTTTGTTTGACCTCAGCACAGCATTTGCCACTATAGACCATTTTATTAGACAGGCTAGAAAACCTGGTTGAGGCCACAGGAATAGCTCTGTCCTGGTTTAAATCGTACCGACTGACGGCTACCAGTTTGTAAGTGTGTGATGAAACACCAATAAATACCAATGCAGAATATGGAGTCCCATAAGGTTCTGTGCTAGGACCTCTATTATTTACATGACATATGCTGGGTACAGTTGTCCGCAAACATGGGATTAGCTTCCGCTGCTATGCAGACAAGATGTATGCAAACCAGGTGATAATCTTACATTAAATTGGATTAAGGATCATGTAAAGGAAACAAAAGGCCGGATGTCACATAACTTTCTCCTGTTCAACTCCACTATTAATTTGAATCTTTCAACACGCAGGTAGGTAATATTACTAGAATAACATTTCGTTATTTTCAACCAACATTATTAGTCCAACATTATCAAGACTACATCTCCCTCTGGTCAAATTTCGTATTGATTATAAAATGTCATAAAACAATGCCCTTAATCCCAGAATTGGCTCTACAGTACTTTCTATCCTTTCCATCTAACCTCTCCAGTTGAAACTGCTGCCCCTTCGTTCAGCTTGATCAACTGTCATTGGGGGTTTTGGCTAATTGCTCTCTGGACAAGATCAACCATTGCTGGAGTCTTCTGCTTATTTTTCCTTTATACCAGTTCAACTACCATGGGCCACCTGCATGTGCTCCACACCCCCTAACCAAAGCTACTATTCTGCTACAGACTCTAACTTGTCCTTATTTTGCTAACTAAACGGTCTAACTAGTCTGTACACTAAGGCTTTAGATTGTTAGTCATTTCTACAGTGTTATTCTTTTATTTTCTCTTGCTCTCCGGTGTAGACCAGAGAAGGATGGGATCCCCTTATGAGTTTTGGTTCCTTTCTTTCTCCAGCTTTACGGAGCTTTTTCTTGCCTCTGTCACCCGTAGATTGCTCACTAGGGGCTCAGACCCAGATTTTGTTATTCATCTCATTTAGGCTGCTGAAAAGAGTAATTCTGTTCTTTTTTCTTTCATAATTACCACATTTGTTCTACTTAATTAGGATAATTTTTTGTTACTATTTCCTCTATGTTTATTTCACAACCTTTTGTTCTTTTTATTTCTCTGTTGCTGCAAACTGCCTAACAGTAGTTAATGAACATATTACTCACTTCATTCGTATTTAGAAGACTATAAAGTGAGGCAACACTGGCTTCATGAGAGCATTTCTTTCATGTCAGTGATGCTGTCCCCTTGTTGTCAGTTTGACGCCAAGTGTGAGCAAAGTCTAAAGGTCCTATATCAAATAAAAGTTTTCTTTTGAACCAAGCAAATAGGCACTGAGGACTGGTATTTACAAAAATATGTATTAGCCCTGTTTACATTATTTCATCATCATTCTTTGCACCTATCTTTGATAAGAAAAGAAAACAGATGTCATTAATCATGGACTCTGTGTATCTTTTGAACTGGCGTTCAGGCAGTTCCAACAGCAGCATGAAAAGCATTAGCCCATGTTCCTTCTGGGAACTGTGGATGCTATCATTCTCTGTCTGCCACAGAGTGGGCTGTCTTAGACACACAGTAAATATCACTAACCATCTGTCTGTTGGCACAAGGGATGCTCTTCATGTGTTTACTTTACCACAGAACTACACGGACATCATGCCTTATAAAGGGAAATTCCTTTCTTACCCTTTTGTCAGGCCCTATAATTCCCAAAAGAAGGCAAACGACACTGAAATGGTCAAAAAGAAACATTGCGAAGAAGGCCTTGCTCGCTATTTATATCTCTTTAAGCTCTTTAAAGTGACTGTGGAATGCTCTTTGACAGTGAAATCATTATAGGCAGTCACCCAAAGCCAAGTGCACAACACTATTTGGAGATAAATGCAAAAAAAAAAAATGCTTTCCTTCCACTCCAAAGAAGATTTTGATGTTATTATCAAAAATGGAGACTGGAGAAAGAAACAGTACCATTCTGTTAATGCTCTAAAGACATGCACATACCACATAATTATACTGGAATACGCCTGCTAGCTGCTGGGACACTGGAATAAGGAAAGGAAATATGGAAAGGTTGACCAGGGAGCACTTGATTTGACTGATGGCTGGGATTTGTTACATACTTGGGGATACATGCAGTCAGTGTGCATCTGTGTGTTTACCAGCAGCTGTTGTCCACAGATACTTCCTAAATGGCATGTTTCCCACGTTAACCTTTGCCACAACATGACTGTGGCAGATCAGAGAAGATATAATCATGAGAAAAGTATGACAGACAGGCAGCCTGCCTTCACTCGTCATAATTTCTGTGAAACGGCTGCACAAATTGCTCCGCAGACAGACTCCTTTTAGCATGTATCATGTCATCGTATCTCAGAGGGAGTGCTGTTTTCAGAGTGGAATCACCTTTTTAGCTAGTCTAAGAATGTTTTTGGTGTCTCATTCCTTCTCCTAACCCAAGATTGGAATGATATGCACTAACAAACTGCAGTAACAATATGACTGATCTTCTATATGCCTGAAAACATACAGCCTTCTGTTTATAAGACTGTCACTACGAAACCAAACGCCTTAATTTCACCCTTTATTTTGAAAAAGAGGAAATGAAGGAAAATGAAAGTAAAATCTGCACAGATAGTGCAAGGAGTAACACTACAAAATTGCCCCTTGAATAACTGAACCTCCTAAACAAATGTACATTGGTTTCACACTCATGCCTTAAATCTAATTTTAAGGTAAACTAAAGAGATCGGTTTCACAAATAACACCCACTTAACTGAAATGAAGGTGTATTTTCTGGTGTAAATTAAGGTTGGGTTACGTGCATTTTAGGTACTTTGTGTTTCATAATGTGTCCACAAAACCCTCCACGAGTAACAAAAAATACTACAAACAAAAAAAAACACTGTCAGAAAATGTACAAAACCATCACTGAAGTGGTATATTCAGTACCTTCAGTTAGGGAACATAATTTAATTAGATTCAATTGCAAGTGAATTTTTAGTTACACTATCTAAATATAACTCACCCTGTTTTGAGCCCAAGCCTTTTATCTTATTTTTCTATCAAAAGCTACAATTATGCCTCTTTCCTGTGGGACAACCTGTTGTGTGGCAGTTGGTTAGAGTGTTGTGTTTATCTTTGGAAGAAATATGCTCTTCGTGAAAGAACTCCAGGACCAGCCTCACTGGATATTAAAATGAAGCGTCTTAGAAACAGCCCAGTACTTTTACAGCACTCTTGTTCTTCACCAGTTCTTCAAGGTCTAATCCCTTAGTCTCATCCCAAGAGAGACTTGGTTGAAAGTGTTTATGAAAATGCAGCTCATATGAAAGATTTATGGAGTTAATTAAGTAGCTGCAGGATGCTTGAACTCGACTGTAATTTTAATCCATATATCATTCGGTTTCCAGTGAGGTTAGAAACAAGGGGGGGGGGGGGGGGAAGACGTTTTGAGATGGTATTTGTGTTTTATGACATAGTGGGTCATGAAGGAAGAAACGTTCGAGCCTAAGGAAATGACCCATTAAGTACTTGTGTCAGAAGGGACAGATAAATTAGAGCATAATAAAGACTGACTTTCCAAAAGCAACTGAAGGATTTTGCATCTTAGGATACAACCAGTGAATGTAGATATTGTATTCTCCTTTCCATCCATATTACAGTCATGTTCTGATATTGCATCATGTAAGATGTCTAACATAGATATTTCAGTTTCAACCATATTTTGGGACTTCTGCACCAAGCCGGCATGGGAGCCTTTGACAGAGTTTGTGAGCTCCACAATCTTCTTTAAAGTTTTGACAGTTCAACTGCCCTGAAGATAACTTTAGTTATCCATCAAAACTAGAAGAATGGCTACAGAGAATATTCACCGTGCAAAAGTATACTGTATCTTCTGGGGAAGTTCAGTAACCCTTTATTTGAACAGTATGTTGTAGATGCTTCCAACCAATTTATAGATTGTTGCATTCGATTTACATTCAACTAAATACCAGTGAAATACCTTAATGTCAGTCAAGCCCTAAACCCTACCCTTATCCTTGTCCTAAGCCTTACTCTAGTAAAAGTCCTAATCCCAACCCTAATGAGAATCTCTAGAGTTTCTCAGGATAATTGAATCTATAAATTAATTTAGGGGCTATCCAAATAAAGTGAGGTGGAAAACAGTGTTCCCTCTTGAAAATAAATCACATTTGATTTAAACACATTTGGTTCCATAAATGCAATGGTTGTTTAGAAATATTAAACATATTCAAATATTAAAAATAATATTAAACACTCAGTTATCGAAAGCACCACCTTATAGAACCAGAAATGCTTCTTCTATGGCATCACCCCAAAGAACCTCTTTTTGCCACTTCAAGAATTTCGGCCTGACAGAACTGAAATCCTGGAAGACCACCTCAGTAGAATTTCTAAGGAATTGCATTGCAAATGTTATATATCATACATTCAGCATATGTAAAACAGAGCATTTAGCAGCAGATTAGAAAGAAAATGAGGAGGCTTGACTGCAAACACATGTTTTCAGTGGGGTTATGAAGACAGTTGAAGATGATTTATGCTCAGACTAAGCGAAGACAGAGTGCAGGCTCTTTCTTCTGATTCCTTAAGGATGTTTCACACCTCCGTGACAAGAGCTGAGCATTCCCCTCAGTGCAAGCCAAGGTCTAGACCATTCTGATTGCCCTTCTCCATTTACACTACTGCATGCAGATGCCTGTGGTGTGCCGTCAAGATCTACAGCAAAAAGGCCACCCACATTTCCCTCTCTCTCACATCTCCATTAGAATGCATCACGATTTGTGTATATTAAGGATGGCGGTCAGCCCAATTACATCGGTGTATAAAAACCATACAATAATTCATTTTTACATGACAATTATTTTTTGCCTTAAAATTGTATGGTGTTACAGCCACAGCTGCTGCTATATGTGCTGGGAGAATATTCTTGTGCTTTACAGTTTGATTAGAGTGCAGCCCTCAGACAACAGAAATTAAGGGACCAATATTATGGTAATGTAAACAATTGACAGTGTTTAATGACCTCAGTGATTGAGTAGTAATATCACTACTTAACAAGTTTAACTAACAAAAGCTGTTCAAATAATCATATCAACACACTCACTTAACTCCATGGCAAGCCCACAAATTTCGCTGGCTAACTACCGGAAAGTAAAGTAACATTACCCTTTTTTTATTTTCTGATATAAATCACACCTCAAATGCGTCTCCTGCCCCTCACTAGACTCATGATGTTGATCTGAGGCAATGCGTTCCACTCTTCCACAAGTGCTACACGCAGTTCTGCCAGGTCACGTGGGGGTGGGGTACCATCA
>JBBJLR010000001.1:36578170-36591367 GCA_037577145.1 Brachypetersius gabonensis
AATTGTGTCTTCATGTGAAGTGTGTTTATGGTATTGGAAAATGATGGCTACATTTAGTAAATGTGTTTAGACAACTGTTCATTTGGTTTAGAGGATTGGATTTTGTGTTTTAGCATTTGAGAAAAACTGTAAATACATACAAATTGATAATTCTGTAGTTATATAAAATTATGCCAAAAATACTAATTTTATTAAGATAATTTTATATTAATTTTTATATCTATTTTTTTCCCCTCTCCGGAGAATGCAGTGATTAAACGACATAAGCGCTGTGGGTACATTGTGGGCATTTGAAACAATGGAAACAGGTGGACTCATCAGACAAACTGAAGCCTCGGAGGACTGAATGGTGAGAAGGGTGCTTGGGGGACGCTACTGGGGCAGGCAGGGGTTTAGTCTGACCGCTAACTGACCCAGCTTCCTTTTCAGGACCCTAAAAGGCAGTGAGTCACTCAAGTGGAACAAATAGGTGCAAAAGAGAGGGAATCACGAAACATTACCCGCCCAATTACACAATCAGAAGAGCCACTCGCTGCCAGCACCCAAACTGCACAGAATGCCCCTACTGTGTGCACTCTACAAATTTCAGCCCAGAATGAAAAAATTAGACAGTTCACATGGTGATAAACAAATTATGTGTCTCCTTTCACTCGTTCGTGTGTGAGGACATGACAAATCAGTGACTGTCGAATGTTTGGCAGTGCATCTGAGGGATGGTTGGGGGGAAAACATGGCTGGCCTGTCGGTTTCCCTCACAGCTGAGTACTCTTGTGAGAAAAATGTGTCGAGTGACAAAAGGATAAACACAAAACATCACACTGTTGTACTGAAAAACTAGTGCTAGGCAGTGCTAATTAAATTCAATGCAGAGGGAAAACAAGTACTGAGACTCTTTTGATTTTGTTACTTCTCCTTCTTTTTCTACTTTCAGCTGCTCCCAACAGGAGTCTCCACTGCAGATTAACTGTCTTCAATGTATATACAGTAAACCCCTGAAATTGTGATACATCACAAATTTGTGATTTGGTAAAAATGCCTAAAAATGCCTATTTTGATAGTGTAAACCCTAAATATGCTCCCAAAATACACATTTTTTAAACTCAGCTTAATATATTTCTCCATTAAAAATGCAATGGTAAACCTGTATTCGTACTGTACAATGTACACTAAACTGTCTCCTGCAGTGCTAGAATGTAAAATCCCGATGGTGCCCCTGTATAGACGGTACTGTAATGCATGCACAAGCATTTTCTTTGGCATGTGCTGTCATTTTCTTTGGTGTAAATAGGGTAAATGCAGTAATAATTTACTTTACAGTAATAAATATACAGAGCTTTAAGATGAAAAAAACAGAAAACACTCTGTGAAACACTCGAGATACATGCGGGAATGCTGTACTGCATCTGCCAGTGCTGCCTCACAGGGCAGCAGCCAATGTACATTCTCTCGATAATATATGTTCTCTTGATAGAACTAAAAAAATTATAGTTATATTTTAAACGTGAATTTAGCTGAATTTACATAAATATTTATGTTACACAATTAGTAACATATATTATTCTCAATAATTTAGCCCTAAAATTCATGAAAATTAAATATTGCCACGAAAAAAGCAAAAATGAATGCGGAGGATATTTGCCGTTTCCGCGAACAATTATTATTTTGGTTCTAAAAAAAATCTGTGAACTCTGAACTGTGACTTTGTGGGGGAACGCTGCATTCACTTCCAAGAGATTCACATCATGCTTTTGTAACTTTGTAAACAATGTATTCATAAGTATAACCATAACCACTTCCTCCCAAATGAAAGAGGCTTGTTTTTACCTTTTTACTTTTACTTTTTGAAGGTTCCACCTTTGTTACAGTTTGTATAGGTTTATATACACATACCTGTAATATTAAAAACACTTGCCTAATATTGTGTAGATCCTCCTTGTTCTGCCAAAACAGCTCTGACTCATCGATTCAAGGACTCCGCAAAGCCTTTAAAGGTGTGTTGTGGAATCTGGTCCCAATACATTAGCAATGTCTTCTGTAAGTTGTTAGGGGCCTCTATGGATTGGACCAATTCGTCCAGCACATTCTGCAGATGCTCGATTGGATTGAGATCTGGAGAATTTGAAGGCCAAAACTCTTGGTTGTGTTCCTCACACCATTCTTGAACAGTTTGTGTGGGGCAGAGCACACCTGCTGAAAGAGGCCACTGTTGTAATGAAGGAGCATCCTTGGTCTACAACAAAGTTTAGGTAAGCAGCATCCAAGGTTTATCAGCAGAACGTTGTCTCACAGTGCCTCCACTGACTTGCCATGTTTTCAAAGTGCATCCTGGTGTCATCTATTCTCTAAGTGACACATATACCATGTTCACGTGATGGTTCATGGGCCATCCTCTCCTGTTGCTCCATGGTCCAGGTCTGTAGGGGGTCTGCAGCTACACAGCCAGGTCCTTAGCTAGCTGCAATGCACTGTGTGCTCTGACACCTTTCAATCATAGCAAGCATGAACTTTTTCAGCAATTGTGCTTCTGTGGGTTTAGACCCGTCATGCGTGGCTTCACTTCACATAAGTAACCCTTGAGTGCTCATGACCCAGTCACCAGTTCACCAGTCGTCTTTCCTTGAACCACTATTAGTGGGTACAAACTAATTTATAAAGGGAACATCCCACAAGTTCTAGTGAAATTCTCAGAGATTCATACACTTCTTGCTTTCAACACACAAGAACTGACTGTTCACTCACTGCCTAATATGTCCCACCACTTGACAGGTGACATCGTGACAAGATAATCCATGTTATTCGCTTTACCTGCCAGAGGTTTCATTGTTATGACTAATCACTGTAAACATACCAAGTTGTGATTCATGGTACCGCAACTAATTGTCCCCAGACCGGTTCACTACACCAGTGGTTCCCAACCTTTTTTCCTTGAAGCCCCCCTTGCCTGTGTCCAAGACGACCCGGGGGTCCCCCCAACCCCAACTCCTACCCCCATAGACACACAAAAATAATGAAGTGATTAATTACACTTTTATTTGCAAAATATAAACAGTGGTTGTATATACACACACACACACACACACCCTTTTACGTTTCTCAGACACTGGGATTGTATTAATTTAATGTTTTTATGAACATAATTTCAGTAACTTCAGTGCAGACAAAATTGTGCGCCCCCCTCAGGGGGGCCCGGACCCCAGGTTGGGAACCACTGCACTACACAATATGTTTCTCAAGCTAATGATAAGGAAGAAAAAGGAGGCTTTGAGTTACTCTATGCTGGGCACATACTGGATAATTAAAGTTGTTTGCAATGGCTTCGTTTCTTTGTAATGACATTTCAGATTCTTTTCAATTTGCAGCTTCCTCAAAGCTGGTTACAGCTGAGGTAAAGCTGAGGTTTCTGGAATACTGAGGCTTTTTATTAGAGCAGATTCTCTCTGAAGAACCAGAACCTCTGCCAGAGTGAAGTTATTCAAACCTCTTCCTCACACCAAGTGTGGTTAAACAGTTTGTCATCAGGCAAAACGTCATACCGCTACTTTTTTCATGCTTGTCAGCGCTGTCATTTTGCTTGGATGTCAGTCAGAATAGTGGTTTCCAGATGTAAGCTATCATGAAGGATGATATGTAGGGATAAGGACAGAATAAAAGAGAAAGGGCTTTCCCGTGTTATGTAACTGCACTTCCTCTCGTGCTGCAGCCAAATAGCTCAACATGTTGGAAAGGCGTAAAACAGATTTGTTGTCCGGTTTCTGGGAATATAACACAGCTCCGGTAATTAGAAAAATGTATTGTACTGGATGTGTAGACAACACTTCTGTTAAATGTTCTGTATTGAATTCTAAAGCAGTTGTGGGAAGTGTACATGTTATAATTGATCATGATTATACACAGTATTAAAATTGAACTATTTGGCTTTCAGTGGACCACACAAAAACATTTCTTTAATTTAAAAATGACAATGGTGTTTCCTCAAAGTCTGAATGCTGCGTATTGGTTTGGTTGACAAACTAACCACATTCACATCAACATGTGTGCGTGTTTGTGGAAAAAATGTGGAATGTACTGTATGGCATGCTTTTAAAATATAAAGGGTTTGTGTGGAAAACACAAACCCTTTACTGTTAAAATACAAATTATTGGCTAAAACAAAAACATACCAGAAGAGTGCCCATACAAATAAAAATGCCAAAAACTGACCATTTAGAGCTTTTCTATAGGTGGTTCTTGAAAGAGTCAAACTTGTATGAAAATTGTATCCTGTTATTTAAAAGAGTGTGTTTACAGGGACACCAATAATATGATTGGATTTCATCAGTTATCTGATCATTGAAGTGGCCATGAAATCCACATACAAGTTTCCAGCAGATTAAAGTAGATTTGGGGTTTCAAAGAATCTGACAAAGAAACACTGTAACTCAGTAACAGCAGTTTGTTCAGCAATTTATCACTATTTCACACTTTTGGCCACATATACTCCTAAATAAATATTCACCACAACTGTGGCAAGAAGTTTTTGTTTATCATTTGCGTTAGTGAGTTTATTCTCTTATTATCAGACATCTGAAATGCTTGTAAAGGTATTATTGCCATGTTATTTACATGTAAATACATCTGCCTTCAGGTATGTTTAAGTTTTGCTTACATTACTGTGCACAGGCAGGTGGGGAAATGTAATATTAACCAATAATGTAAGGTTTCACCTTCCATATATCATCAAAGGAAGCTTTAAACAAGCCCTGAGACTTTCCTGATACTTGACGTAACTCACAATTGACTTGAATGTTCAAAGAACCGCAGGGCAATGCAAATGTTTTATTGCAATCAGTGATTTTTTTCAAGGACCGCACATCTAAGCCAAGAATCGTGTGGGTATTGCTCAAGTTTACACTATGTACGTTGACATCAGACTATGGCTTTTAAAAGAAGTCACTTTACCGCATTATGTGGAACATAGTCCACGGTGCTGAGCACTTAATTATGCGTGCCCTGGCCGGTCCATCAGCCAGATGAACAGATGAGCTAAACTCAAATGAAATCGGGGTCATCTGGAAGCCATTGATTGCGGTACTAACCCCCCTCCGCCATCTTTCTCTCCCTTTCCCTCTCTCTCTGTCTCATTTTAATCTCTTGGCAGAATCTCCACCCGCTGCTCCCCTGGGGAGGTCGGGGCCCAGTGACCGAGATCTGTGCACGCTAGGCCCGCATGGCACGCGAGCTCATCCCAGCACACACTACACTCACAGGATCAACCAACAAATAACTTTGCATAATACATAATGCTGCATAGCAAAAGTGGCACACAGATTTGTGGAGGCAGGGAGCACGACAAAATCTCCTCAAGGATCCAAAGCCTAGTTTAAAAAGTTTCACAGGGTAAGAACTGAGATTTGGGGATTCGGAGTGGCTGTGTCGGTGGGTTTGGCTGTTTTTAGTCATAGACTAAATATTTATGTCGTGTAAATCCAAAATTAGACTTTGTGCTCTTTTGACTTGGAAGCACAGTTTTTAGGGAAATGCTTTCATTTACATTATGTGGAGGTTGTTTTACATTCCAAAAGGGTTCTTTTCATAAAAATAATACCAGACAGTGGAATTATGATTTGTTTAGTAGACTTTTTTTTTTTAAACAATTTAAACATTGCTTTCAAATAATAAAACTCAGATGCCACCTAAAAAGCCTAAATAATATATAATAAAATAAATTCAATAAAACTTCACTAACGCTACTCAACAAATCCACATCTTCATTAAGGTAGCCCAGACTCGTCCATGTGATTTAAGGCTCCAGTCCTGGTGTTGTCTTGAAATAGCTGCCTGTAATAATGATGTTTGGTTGATTATTATACATTACCGTTTGTCATGCTGTGTCCTGAAACACATGGGCACTGACTTTTGATGGTGTTTGGGTCCTTATTGACTTCTACTGTTATGTCAGCAACGATAGCTTTACTATCATCTAGACACTAAACACGTTTTGATGAATCATTTGGGGATTTTTCGCTAAACTAGTCCGTCTATGTACATATTCAACCTCATTAACATACATTTAAAAACTAAAAAGGGAACAGTCTTCATGACACAGAGAAAGGCATTAAAAAAGCAGCAGTGGTGAAGTGACTGTACTGCATGTACTTTGGCCCCCAACGACAGCAGCTGCAATCAAGAAGCGGACATGGCCAACATGGTAAGAAGCGCTGCAGGGACAAAAAATAACACGCCTGAAGGCTTCTGATGAAGAAAAATAAACCAGTCTTCATGGTGTGATAAGAAACTCTGGGAAACAACAACATGCTCAAGTTTTTAAAAAAAGGTAAAGACTTCCTCACCTAAAATATCTCAAGTGAACATGAGTTCTGCCCAGTATCGGCTTTCCAAAGTAGACGGACGGATTATAAAATATATATATATATATAGGGAATTTAAAAAAAGGTATGTTTGCCATTAAAACCACTGCAAATAGTATTACTGTCATTCACAGCATCCCATTTAAAACTGTTCATTACATAAAGTAGGGACTGCAAGGTGGCTGTACATACAGAGAGCAATGGTTATGCTAATGCAACAACACAACATTTTAACACTTGCTGCCCAGAGAAATGGTATTATATATAATTTTTATAGAGATCTAATAATTTTGCACAGTTCTGTATGTCAGGTTGAATCTCGCAGTGTGTGTGGCTCTGGGATCAGAAATTGGCCTTTTTGTCAAGACCCTCCTACCATAGACAGCAGGATACTAAATCACCCCTATACAGGTCTTCAGTGTACACTCACTGCTTGCTTTATTTAGATAAGAGAGAAACCTGCTTGTGAGCTTCTGGTAACAGAACATCACTGTTTTTTCCTAGCTGCTATTTGAATATCCAAATACCACCAAAATAGGCCAGTTGTCTGTATACTGTAACCAGCTCTGCCTCTGACTTTACCAATGTGTCTGTTAGCTAGACAACGTGTTTGCAAATCATCTAATCTGTCGTGTGATTGGACAGGTGCACTGGAGACACATTGTGAATGAGCCTCTAAGAACAAAATCACTGGTGAATCAGAAATAAATGGTAATTCAAAAATATAATGATATGCACAACTTTTGTTCAGTATTATACGATCAAAATCCATGATAAATTATACAAATCACCATACGCAAAAAAGCTGTGGAACAGTGGTACTGCACACAAATAACAAAATACAGTTGTTCATTGATTATAATTTATCTATGTTTTAGTTAAAAAAAAGAATCAATGAATGGCTTCCTTATAGCCTAGGTGCCCACTACATTTGAATGATCTCCCTTACAGTAGTCAAGACATTAGTATCTCGTGAAAGAGGTTAATGACTGTGGTACAATACACGGTTTTTATGCTGCATTGTCCCCAGTGCCCAACTTAGAACCAAGTCCCTGACCATGTCCTAACAAAGACATAAAGCACTAAATTTAGATTGTTATAATGTTTACATGCTGTTTGCTTCATTTGTTGAATATATACATGAACACATCCATGCAAGAAACCACATGGATGGATGTAAGTGGCCGGTGTCAGAGCAGTACGTCATCCTGCATATATTGGAGCTGATCTCATTGAAATGGCATGCCATGTCAAAGCATTCAGGATTCATCCCCACCAACCACTGCTTATCAGTGGAGCCACAAGTTCCTGTGGTTTGATGGTCTTCTGGAGGACGCATGGAGGATTTTTCCACACCCCATGGGATGTGAAACAGACAGAGTGCAGGCTAGGCAGAGCCTCTTGGCTGAATGCAGCTGGCAAAATACTCAAACATTCGAAGTACACCATTTTTAATGTCTGCCTGGCCTGTGCCCCCTCAGGCAAGAGTGGAACTCTGCAAGTTTGCTCTCAGAACTCCTTGAAGATGACTAGTTTGAAGATTTGCAAAGTAAACAATCATTGGATTTATGTAATGGAAATGGCCTGTCAGTGTCAATAAGCTGAACTGTCAGAGTTATGCATGTCAGGGAGGTTCAGGGTGAACTCACTTCTTTTTCTATGAATATAGTTGTTCCTCATGATTCATTCATGAACCAGCTGAAAATTTGATGAGTTTTGAGACACTCATGTCATGCTGAGAAACTCTGTGTTTCTATTTATGCAGTGAATTAGTTTATCTATTATAGTTGGTGGTCACAATGGAAAAAACCTTTTAAACTGACCTTTTTGGATGCAGGGTCACTGCATGAGCTATGACAAAAGTGTTTACTAGATTGTGATGGTTGTTGCAGTGGAGTAGGTAACATCGATGTCTTCCCAGCAGGAAAGTGGGGGTTGAATCCTACCCTGGGTGACACACCACACTACACCAATTAGAGCCTTTGGGCAACACTGGTCCAACACTGATGCAAAAGTGTAGTACAAAGGGATATGTGAGGAAGCAGAAGAAGAAGAGCCACAAGTGGACAGGGGTACACACTACGCTTAAAAACAAAAACTAGTCCACTATCCCATCAATCCTGTTTGTCAATGTTTGCTCCCAAGACAAAAAAAACAGACTTCAGGCCTGTTTTGAGGTTACTGAGTCGTACATGTTGCAACCTGTAGTGGCACCACCAACCTAGAGATTTCGGTGCCTGGTGACATCAGAATTCAGCACCATCACCACATGCCCCATCCAGAAGCCATGCATGACTGTAGAAGCCCTGGATGACTGTAGAAGCCATGAATGACTGTAGAAGCCCTGGATGACTGTAGAAGCCCTGGATAACTGTAGAAGCCATGGATGACTGTAGAAGCCATGGATGAGTGCTGCTGAGAACCCAAGACACCGCAATCAGGTGATAAGGCTGCCCTGAAAATAGCAAGGATGTACCTGCCCCAGCCCATCAGAGTTAGACGCTGAATCACTTTTATGTATGGTTTGAATCACAAAATAGCAAAATTACTGATATGAGGAAAACGCTGCTTAGCATCAACATGCGGATGGTTGCTGGACTACACAACATTCCTAGTCCTGTGCTTACAGGATGAGCAGACCAGCTGGCAGATGTTCTCACAGACATCTTTAATATCTCTCCAGACACCACCAGATGATGCGAGCATGGTGTATTTGGTCAGTGGAAATAATAAGGTCACATACAGAGAGGAGCAGCAACAGCTACGAGACTAGTGCAGAACCAACAGGTTGTCTCTGAATGTGGTCAAAACAAAAAATATGGCTATTGAATTCAGAAGGGCACAATGTGTTCAACTTGTGTTGTGTTCAAGTATACTCACCTTTGAACGAAGAAGTCATGGGTTTGAATGCGACCTTCAGCACACCACCAACCACCACTGGGTTCCTGAGCAAGACCCTAAACCCCAAGTTGCTCCAGGGAGAGACTGCCCCCTGTAGTTACGGAATGGAAGACGCTTTGGATAAAAGCGTCTGCTAAATGCGATAAATGTAAATGTAAACACCAATGGCTCCAAAGATGAGATTGTCCAGTGCACCAAGTCCCTTTGTTTTCACATCTCAGAGAACCTCACATCGACTCTCTTTATCTACTCCAATCCCACCAATGTCTCTATGTCCTGCAGAGAGCAGCCCACCCGCCCCCAGTCCTCACCACGTTCTACAGAAGGACGATAAGGAGTATTCTCTGTAGCTGCATTACAGCTTGGTATGGCAATTGTTCCGTTTTGGATCACAAGACCTTACAGAGGATAGTGAGGACAGCTGAGAAGATCATCTGTCCATCTCTCCCGTGGTGTCACGGACATTTACACCACACGCTGCATCAGCAAAGCCTCCAACATTGTTGATCATATGCCTGACATAGCCTCTTCTGTCTCCTCCCACCTGGCAAAAGGTTTCATAGCATACGGGCCTCCGCTGCCAGAATGGGAAAAAGTTTCTTCCCTCAGGCCACTGGATTCCTCAATCAAAACTGAAACTGAGTAAACTGTATCTCCCACACACAGAAATAAACACACCCCTGATCTTTACTTACTTCTCCTTCACACAATGTATATACACACTAATCTGTTCTACCTTAAACAAACAACTCACACGCCAATCGCCTCTGTAAATACCCCTCGATATATTATACACTGCATGTTCTCTGTCCTGTTGCAGCTATATTCGCACAATTTCATGTACTGCCGCCTATTCTGCATTTTTGCACACAACTCTTCACTGTAACAAAATTCTGTTCTTGTGTTGCACCATGGTCCTGGATGCATGTTGTTTTGTTTCACTGTGTACTGTGTGTATGGTTGAAATGACAATAAATCTACTTGACTTGACTTGAAAACAGGATGTATGTATTCAGTTGCATTTAATTTATTGTAAACATGGCTGCATTCTTCTCTTCTACAATGGATGCAGTTTATAGTGGAATGGGTAAACTTACATACGGGACTTTGTATTTGCATCACACATTTGCTGCCTCTGTATATATTAGTTGTTTCTATATCCTTAATCTGCAGCTCCACTTATGACATTTAGTAGAGTTTATTCATCAAAACAGAGAATTTTTCTACCTCATTTCATCCCTTACTGTGCCTATATAAACTGCCTCTGATGTAATTGACTGCCCAATTTGTGCCTTATCCGTCCAGACTTATCCAAAAAATCGTGACAAATGTCAGCATTATAGGGCAGAGCTAAAATGCAGCATGATGAAACATTGAATATAAAATATCAACAGAACATTAATATGGAATTATAGAGAACTAAATTTTGACACCTTTCAGTAAAGCGTGTCTAACCTTATAACATTAACAATTAAAGACAGCAGAGTGTGGACATTTAAGATGCAGGATCCATTTTTAAACCCACACTATAAAGATAAAAATAATAATTTAACTTTAAAAGGTTTTAAGTTTATTGTGGGATTTTTTTGTGTCAGTCTCTCTTCTATGAAATTTGATTAATCAAAGCATGTGGCAATGATATGGAAGTCCATTTTGTATTTGTAATGGCCATTTAGCATATAATATACAATAAAACAGGGCCATGCTGATGTAAATCATATACATTGATGAACCCCTTCTTTAGGTAAACCTACCTTGTATCTGCAAGTCATTTGTTATTTGGGTGGTGGGTCATTCCTAGCATAATGTCACTGACATGGTTGTTGGATGTCAGTGTGGGTTTGCTGCTGCGTGGATTATACACTGCAGTGCTGCTGGACTTTGTAAGCATCGTGTTTATTTACGGTCCTCTTTATTAGATCCACCTAAGCTGCTGGCTCACCTTGCAGATGTAAGGTTATGATGGTAGACCATCTGATGCTGTACAATGTTTGTTATTCTCTTTATCAGTGTTCAGTTTGTGCTATGCTATCTAAATTGTACCTGCTCACTGTGATGTCCTGACCACTGATGAATGCCGTATGATGCTGAGAAACAAATGGACTACAGTCAGTACTTGTAAACTACAGAGTGCTACTATATTGTAAGTGGAGCTGAAAAAATAAACAGAGTGTGTAAATACAAATACGGTGTCGCAGGTGAAGCGGTTTGTCAGTATATTGTTTGTGAAGATAAAAAATATTCTCTACTGAATATTAGCCACATGCTGTCACTAAAGGAATATGACTATTACATTTTACAGTACCCATGTATTACTGATCCTGAAGTTATTTTGCCATCAGCTCTATGTTTAACACTTTAAAATCATCTGATGTGGGAGAGAGTGAACATTTTCTGTGGTGCTTTTTCACCCCCCTTACTGTCCCATGAGCTCCTAAACTGCCTGTTGGACCCCCAGGCTCTCTTCCCTTCTCCTATTCTTTCCTCTCTCCCCTCTTCCCTCTACCTCCTCTGGGCCATGCGTGACAGTAGCTCACTGAGAAGTGGAAATGAGACTAGTAAACAATGATTAGCTCCAGAGCCGGACAGGCCATGTCCACCGTGAGACCTGTCTGCACACACTGCACAGTGCCAAGGTTTCAAACCCCCACACAAACTACCCAGTCTCCATCCCCAGGAGAGCCAGGCCGGGGTCAGGGCCAGCTTTTCACAGCCAGGTTACAGGGGATAATCACAGGCAAACACGGCAGCCACATGGAAGACACACATGCACGTGCACACACCACAAGGCCTGGCTCTGATTAGTCTTGATGGCAACACGAGAGGCCATGTGTGTGCAGAGTGGAAGACGGAGCAGAAGGAAGTTTAAAGGATTCCCGAGAAATTAAGAGTTTGGGCCAGGAGGAACCATTGTTCAAAGGAACATAAATTCACTATGAGTATCTCTTCTCGATAAATGAAGTCCTGCTTGCCCATCCTTTACAGTCGCGCTTCCCGTATTGCCAGCCTCATGAAAGGGATATATGACTAATTGCTTTATGTAGTACCCACATTTATTCTTTTGTAATAGTTTTGTTGACGATCCTCCACAAAAGTATATTTTTAATGTTGTAATTAAGTTCAGACACTGTATAAGGGGACCTTACCGCACATCACTGGAGCTTGTCATTCACACTATAAAATGTGGCAACATTAAGGCCCTTACATGAGTCAATAAAGATGTTTTGAACTCGATGATGCTCTGGGAAACCAGAGCCTGTTTGTTTTTACCGCTTTTCTGATTCTCTGATAGGGTTCTCTGATTAAAAAAGAAAAAAGTAAAACACTTCAAAGCTTTGTAGTGCTTTGGTTGTCATGCATATCCAGCTCCCAAACCCAGAGCATTGTGGGAACTTTCAGCCCTGTGAATTATTTAGTTTAGCCCAGCACTGGTGTGGCAGCACACAACACAATAGATATGGTTAATTTTAAACTTGACACCTGGAGAGTAATCCATAATGTACTGTTTGTTTAATTTCAAACTTTTCAGGGCTGTGTTCTAAAAACAGCAGGCCACTTAGACTAGGGTGGCAGGGAATATTCAAAAGCATTTAGTACATTTAAGAATAAAATTTGTTGTTGGTTGTTGTGCCTGACCCCCATCAACAACATTTTTCCTCAGTATAAAACAGTGTTGAGTGATTTATTCACCATCATCAAACAGAAATAAAGTCATTGGCTATTTTGATGACTATTTACAGTTTTTACCCATTGCTTGAACACTACAGACACATGCTTAAACATAACTTGAAGTTGTTGTTACTATACTTTAAACAAAGTATAACCATACCTTAAACAAAAGTGCAATTCTGCAACACACTCGCTCCTTTCTGCAACACACTCGCTCCTTTCTGCAACACACTCGCTCCTTTCTACAACACACTCGCTCCTTTCTGCAACACACTCGCTC
>JBBJLR010000001.1:36653081-36665891 GCA_037577145.1 Brachypetersius gabonensis
GTGTATAAGAGTATAAACAAAAACTTACAACTGCGTTTTTTGTTGTTTTTTTTTCGAATAAAAGTCATTATTCTTTTTGAGCGTCTATGTGTGTGTAGGCCTGGCTTGTCTTGGACACAGGGGGGCTTCAAGCGAAAAAGGTTGGGAACCACTGGTTTACGCTACAAGAATAGGTATTTTTAGGCTTTTTTTTTTTTTTAACCAAAACACAACAACACAGTTTTTCACTAAAGTGGGAAATTACTTTAATAGAATTAATGATTAAGGGGTCATAGAATTTAAGATTCAAATCTAATTTTAGGGGGT
The DNA here is from genome assembly GCA_037577145.1 of Brachypetersius gabonensis. Taxonomy (NCBI): domain Eukaryota; kingdom Metazoa; phylum Chordata; class Actinopteri; order Characiformes; family Alestidae; genus Brachypetersius; species Brachypetersius gabonensis. Next base: position 36,653,388 of record JBBJLR010000001.1, read on the forward strand.
CAGTTTCTCAAACCCCTCAGCTCAGATTTTCCAGCTCTTTATGGTCTGTTCTTGTCATCTGTGTTGCTGACTCAGCTTTTCCAACTCAGCTTTTCCAGCAGAATGCAACTTTAGTGCGATCCCTGAAGAGACAGATGAGGGAACCCTATGACTAAAATCTCACATCACTGTAGGAACACCCCAAAAAACCTGCTGTTTTGGAGACCCAGCCATCTAACCATCACTTGCCCATTTTCATATCAGCTTCAGAGACTGATCCCTTACTGCCCAGTAAAGCACACTTATTGAAGAGGTGCCATTGTGAAGAAATGTTACTCACTTCACCTTCGGGTTGTTTTGACTGATCTGTGTATATATATATTACCCTCCAGGCCTTTTACAGACAAAACAAGCCCAGCTATTTAACTAGACTTGGATTTATTTGAACTCGGAATGTACTGTGTCAGACTGATCCTAACAGGTTCTGTGTTGTTAGATTCGATTCTTATTAAATGTCCTCAATTAAAACCTCAGACAACATTGAATATTATGTAATATAATAAACATTACAGCTCTTGCGATTTGAAAACTGTACTCTTGACAAACCTCAGCCTGAGACATGGGAACACTTCCCATTGTAAAGATATTGTAAAGATATGTGCGCTTGTTGTTATTTGTCTTTTATATTTTATTCATGCATTTTCAGAAGCTGCCATTGCCAGGGACTGTTTAACTTTATTTTTATTATAGGGAGCCTTTTTTTGGTGTGTGTGGGTTTTTTGTTTTTTTTTTAAAAAGTTACCTGACGCAGTAAATGTCTGCATGTATTACTCTGTATCTCTCAGTTCATGGCCGTAGCCTCCGGACCAAGAGGTCATGGGTTCGAATCCTACCTTCAGCACCACCACTGGGTCCCTGAGCAAGACCCTTAACCCTCAGTTGCTCCAGGGAGAGACTGCCCCCTGTAGGTAGGGAATGGAAGCCGCTTTGGATAAAAGCGTCTGATAAATGCCATAAATGTAAATGCGAGCGCATGTCCCTGTTTGCAGCAGGCGTCCTCACATCAAGCTTTGATGAAATCTGTCCTCTTGTTCATGAGGAACGAACCGAACAAACAACCTTGTGAGCTCTAGAAGGCAACATATTATCAAGCCATATCTCTGAACATGATATACTGTGAAACCTGCCACGGCCAGTTTTGCGTTTGATGATGAATGAGCTCTGGGAATCTCTTTAGGCGTTTACAGACACAGGAAGGTTTGTGCAAGATTGCTGCCCGTAAGTTAAGAAACTGACGAAGCGTGCCGCTCCCTTTCTGTTGTAACACCTTTCTGAAGATTAGAGGCACAGGAAAGTGTACGTATGAATCATGAGCAGCTGCTGTTGTTGGAATGGCATCTTAGACCTGATAACATTGTATAATGATTAATAAAAAGATTAATAATGTTTGAATAATTAAAAATGTAAAGACCAGTAACTCACACTGACTCACAGACAAGTAAAGCCCATAATGTGTTTGGGAAATTGCATGTTTTGATTCCGTATTTTCTTTTTACTTTATTTATTGAAATGCTGGGTTTAGTATTGATCTTCTCATAATGTTGTCCCCCATTAGCAAGTTAGCTGTGTGTAACATGTGAGTAAAACTAGCTAAATGTGTGTGTGTGTGTGTGTGTGTGTGTGTGTGTGTGTGTGTTTATGCACACCACCTCATCAGCTGATAGGGTTTCTGCAGGCCACCACATTTGTGTATCCTGTGTATTTTAAAAAATAAAATTGAATTTTGAAGAATAAATCAAATTGTGGTGCAATTAGAAATATAATGATACGTCACCTTATACACAAACTCTTCTGTTCACATTCTTTCTGCAAAAGAGCTGACAACTCCATGCAGAAATGAAGAAATAGCAGTGGAACTCAGTCTGAAGCTACGAGTTGCATATTTAAACCCAACAATAGTCAGATTTTACCATTGTTCATTAAAAGCATTGATTTTCTTCTTCCGGAAAAGGACAAATTCACATAAATGTGGCAGTGCTGTACAGTGTGTTCCTTCGCACGCTGCGTTTACTCTTGCATAATCGTCCTGGATCTCCCACTGAAATGGTGAAAGGCCTCTTCTTGAGATGGAGATAAGGGTGTTGGAAATCACCTGAAAAAGAGATGGGGGTTCACACATCTCCTGTGATTCGCCCACACACTCTGGTTTGGGCTGAGCTTACTGGAAGGCCCATCCTTCCTTTCTTTCGGGTAGAGCTAATTTTCATGCCTGTTCAAATTATGTTTTTGCCCTGGAGATGCAGTGCTGGAATCATACACTCACAAGTCTGAACTTGAATGCCCTTGTATTTAAACCTGTGATATCTAACCCATAGAAGCCAATCCGTGATTTAAGGACTGGCATGGAGCCTGTTGTAATGGGTAGTATTAGTGTAGACAATAAAAGCAACTTTGGATTTTTTTAGTACAAAGCAAGCCTGGGCAATGTGACTATACTATTGTGCTACAGCCTCGATCATGGCGAAGATGGCGAACAGCCGATTGCACTGCAGGTAACCATGACTACAACCGTCCACTACCAGTGTGTTTGCAAAGCAAAACTTTTCTTTTGCAAAGAAAATTGCTCTCACATGAGGGAGAATGTTTCTTTCAAAAATATCCAGGTTTGGAAGGGGCCATGTAATATACAGATACTTGTTTTTTCATTATAAACGATAAAACTGTCTTTTGGGATATTTGGGATAACAATGAAAATTGTCGACACGGATTCCAAATCATAGCATTTCCACTCTGGAGCACCAACATCTAATCAAAATGAGAAAGCTGTATTGTTTGTTGAGGAAATTGCTTATGTTATATAGCACTAAACAAGCACATTTAACAAATTCCACTGCACTGGTTTCTGTTAAATGTGCTAAAAGTGCTTTGTGTCTGGAAAAAAAACAGGAGCTGTTGCAGGAGGAGCTGGAATGTTGGATGATTCATCTCTTTTTGTTGTCTTTTGACACTGACAATACATCAGTGTCTGTTTCGAATCGCTTTCGATGTTTGGCTGGAGGGGAGCCGGAATGCCTGCTGACCCACACTGTCTCTCACCAGATGTGGCCAGCTGTCAGTGTCTGACACTGCGAGCCCTTTCAGCTTCATTTAGCACCGCATCCTGAAGTCAGCTGAAGAGCAGGCTGCTTGCACCTGCAGGTTTATTGCTGCTGTAATGGTCTAAACTATAAACTATATTTTCTTTTATTGCTCCAAATGTGTTCCTATTGAATAGCAGTTCTCTGAAGTTTCTCCTCACTCCCAAAACAGTCCCCCAGCCGAGACGGGCTTGGTGTCAGAAGTTTGCTTCTTATGTTTTCCACTGGAGCTATGAGGCGAATGTAGCGGAGTCTGTCATCTAAAGTCTATTATATTGATATATACTGTGTATTATGTCGGCCTCATGGCAGCAATAAAGAAGCCAAGTGGAAAATTGTGGGGGGGTTTGTACCAGTTTCTTTTTGCAGCATCTTGTGAACATTCAGATTGGGATGTTCAAAGTGTTCCAAGATGTAGAAACACTAATGAAATCACTGTCATGCATAAAGTCCACATAATCTCACTATTCACTGCTCATCAATCTACCACTATTTAGCAATTAACTACCATCATTTCAAACATACAGCCATTGTTTGTACAGTTTGTGGCTGAGTGTGTGAGTGTAAAATGCACAGGTCGCTATTCTTTGATGAACTATTGCATATGTGTTTCATTTTGTTTGGATAGCAGCTTTTCTATGGTCTGTATTCCAGCCGCTTCACTCCTGATTCAGTTTCTGACGGATGGAAAAGAGTCACACATGCACTCACTCTGCTCTTAATCACTATTTTAATTGTTGCAGTTGTAAAATAATGTAAGAGTGTCGTGTACTTTAACATTTCCGAGGTATAATAAATTATTTATATGTATTATTTGAACATTTTGGAGTTGAATCTTGTGTGGCCAATAGTGTATAAAGCAACAGTGACATGCAGATTTTACACAGACACACTCCCACAATTTGCAAAAGCAAATAACCAGGAAAAAAAAAAAAAGATCAGGTCTTTTATTTACTTTCATGGCTGTATACTGAAGTCAAGTTATTACCACAGTAAACTGTACTTAACAGGTCATTTTAAATGAACACACTTGCCAACAAAGAAGAGAAGTTACCAAAATCTCCATTAGTTTGATGTGAAGGATGTCATTCCTCAGCCAGATTGGAGAGCTAAACTGATCTTGATGCACTTTCTTTCCACAGTTCCTTCCAGCATCCTTTGACACCTCCATCATGTCAGTTACGTCAGACAGAGTCCAGAAGAAATGGGCTGCAGTAAAGGGCCGCCTGGGATCATCTCAGGACTCGGATGGCCCTCAGGAGGCAAACCTGGAGAATGCAGACCCGGAGCTGTGCATCCGCCTGCTGCAGGTGCCCACCGTGGTCAACTACTCCGGGCTCAAGAAGAGGCTGGAGGGCAGTGATCAGACCTGGATGGTGCAGTTCCTGGAGCTCTCTGGGCTGGACCTCCTCCTGGAGGCCCTGGACAGGCTCTCGGGACGCGGGTGCTCGCGGATCGCAGATGCCCTGCTGCAGCTGACCTGTGTAAACTGTGTGAGGGCGGTCATGAACTCCTCCACAGGAATCCACTTCATTGTGGAGAATGAGGGTTATGTACGCATGCTGTCCCAAGGTACAGTACTTATTTCTGTTCATTCGATTGCACAGTTCGCACCTACACTAAGGTTACAGCATATATGGTGCTTTTAAACACAGCATTAGGCAAAACACGAATAAAAGCTTATTCAAATACAGCACTTACTAAACAGCAGTTTAGCTTTACAGCTACATTTGACCTCAAAACATAATAAATATAATGATTAAATATACATTATTTTTGCGTCAATGTGTAAATCCCATAATGGATTGTCTGTAATGTTCTTATGCTGTTAGTATGGATGTTGTCCACATTTTGTGTATATTCTTTAAAAACAAATCAGCCCTATAACTCTTTGTCACAGTAACCCAGTTAAAAAATGAGACCTGTTAACACCTTTAAATGGTTAAATGTGTATTTTCTTAGATGCAACAATAAAAAATGAAGTTACAGAGGCTAAATGGAAGCCAAATCATGGAATCACCCATTTGTGTGCTGAATTATGCTCAGCTCAACAGTGACACTGACTGGTCGTGGCATATTGTGTGTTGCACTGGTGTGTTAGACACCTTCAGGATAAGGGTACAAACACTGTGCTTCCTGCTTTAGACAAAGGAAAGAGTGTTTTCCAGATGTTATAAGACACCAAGCTGTGAATTAGGCAAGTGTTTCCTTATGTCTCCTCCAAACGTTGGTAATTAAGGCCAAATCCATGTTATTTGGAGTGTAAAGCATCCAGGTCAGTAGTTTTGGGCTTTAAACTGGGGCTCATGTTAGGGTTAGTGTTTCTAACGGTCCTTAGATCCTTTTTAATCAGTCTCACACATTCATACTTCAAGGAAACCAATAAAAGGAAACTGTGTTCATACTTGAGCATCATATTTTGTGTCTATATATCAGAAAAAATGAAGATAAATAAGGGATACATTTTTTCCCTAAAAGGTTTTGAGTGTAATTGATGTTTGACAGATGTTCCAGACAAGAAGCCTCCTGTTTCCAAAAACAATATGATACATTTCCAACTTTACGATGCTCGTCTTATCCTGCTACGCCACAATCTTGTCGGCATGTGAGGACCAGAGTACCGAAGATAATGTCGAGAGGGGTTTTTAAAGAACACGGGGGAAAATGCAACGTAGAGTCAAGCTTCACTGTCCAAAAGCATCTCTTTGAAATACTGTAGAAGCTCTGAAGGAGCATCAGCACATGCACACTCCCTGCCGGCAGAGTTTTCTAGTCACATTCTTTGATTTTTTTCTTCAAAGGTGGTCCAAAGTTCATATTGCATTTCCACCAAAATGCACAGTCAGTTGTTGTCACCGGAAATCACCCAGAGGATGACACACAGAACGTCAACAAAAATCCGTTGAAAGTGTAAAACCTTTGTTTTTGCTACCTTCAGCTTTGGATACCTCTAACACAATGGTGAAAAAGCAAGTGTTTGAGCTTCTGGCTGCTCTCAGCATGTTCTCTGGAGAGGGACACAGACTGGCCTTGGATGCCCTGGACCATTATAAGGTAGGTGTAAGTTACCAAGGCTGCAGTGCCCATATTTACACTACCGGCAAACCATTTGGGCCCACCTTCACGCTAAAAAAATAAACAATACACCGTTCTTTCCGATTTTTTGCAAGAAAACTGCCTGGTTCGGACGTGTTGTGTAACAGCAAGTGCAGTTTAATGGATACAAAAGCTTATGTACAAAAGAACAAACCCCTTTGATTATCACAGATTTGTAGAATACTTTCTATGTTTGGAAATAATTCTCTCAAATCTCTCCCAACACCCTCTCAAGCTTGTCTCAATATATGAACATTCATTTAAACCTTGTGGGTTCAGCTCCTCCCACGAAGGCTCAAAGGAACAAAGATCTGAACACTAGGGAGGCCAAGACACACTCCTCAAAACGTTCTGCCTCTTTTTGGACTGGATATCATTTTGGCACGATTTTGAAGAAGGATTGGGCTCAATATTATTATATTATTTTCTTGTCATACATTGGATAGGTTTGGATACTTTTTTTTCAAGGTCCTACATAAAGTGATTGTCATTAAATCAGCCCTAATCTCTTCTTCAAAACCAGTAATGAAATAAACACTAATAGTGTGTTGTTTTCTTAAATCCGAGGATGGGCCCAGGCTTCCAGCTTGTAGTGTAGATGAACACTGTATTTTGTTTATAGAAATGAATTAAGCCTGAAACACGGAGGTGGACCACCACTGTAAGTCCATATTGGGCTAGATTAGGGAATAATAAAAGTGGTAGAATTGCAGCTCACCTGCAAGATTTAGACCATATAAGAGAAGAAACACCTATTCATTTATTGATTGATTGATTGATTGATTGTTGATTGCCTTATAGAGCGTTAAGACCCAGCAATACCGCTTCAGTGTGGTCATGAATGAGCTGGAAAGTACGGATAACGTCCCCTACATGGTGACTCTCCTCAGCATGATCAACGCCCTCATCTTCGGCACTGATGACCTTCGGCAAAGAGACAAAATGCGCAAGGAGTTCATCGGTATACACGTTTAATCTTCCTTTACTCTACCTGAGCTGTTTCAGTGACATGAACGAACTCACTCTGAAATAATCAGCCGTCACCATAAAGAGCCGCTGAAATGCTGGATGAAGTGTTTCCCTTTATCGCAGTACACCTGCACTGCCACTAGGATTACCAGTTAGCTAGTTAACATTCAAGTCAGCTTAGAAAATCCTTTATAGTCTCTAGAAACATTCAACAAAATTCCAAATGAATGCAATTTAGATCATTGTTATTGTGATCTCTTATTTAGGTTGTAAATGTAGGTTGTAAGCTCTACGCTTCAGTTTTAAAAAGGTAACCTGGGAGGGGGGCCAGGCTGACCTAAGAGCATAACATTAACTAGTTCCTTTAGAGAAACCTTAAAAGGGCACAAGAGCACAAACCACTGAGGGCAAGTCGGGTTTTGTAGTCAACAACATTCCGAAATAAAGACTTAATTAGAAAAGAATAACATTTCAGGCAGCTTCAATTATTTATTTTTGTTTCTGTCAAAATTCCATTGAAAGCCACACATCGAACAAACGTGTAAAAATACATTCCGCAGTCTATTGAAAAAGTTCGACAGTGCTCGTGCATGGCAGTCTGATTCCACTTAAAAATCTGTTTTGACGAGTTGTGCTGCTTTGTCAAAAAAAGAGCTGCCCTAACACTTTCACTCTAAACATGATTGTGGGTTTGTGCCCAACACCCCAGGCCTGTTTATGATAAGATATTAAAGAACTTTCTTTATCACCAGAGAAATTATTGAGTATGACAGAATTATAGTGCAACAATGAAAGATAAGACAATAACAAATACAATATAAAATATATATACAACAGAAACACTAACACTGCTGTATGTAAAGATGTCTAGATACTTTTACAGAAGAATGTCACCAAAAAAAATATCATCCCTGCCTCTGCTCTGTGAACTGACAGACTGTAATCACATTGGTTCTGTCCCAAACTGCAAAAAGCAGGACTTACATACAACACTACACTACTGCGCAGAGCATTCCGGAGTGCGGTGTGGGAAGTATTAAAGTGGATTTGGGACGTAGCCTACGTGTCTACTCACCTTCATTAAATGGTTAACAAATGAAAAACTCGATCCACTCGCACCACTCTCCCCCGTGTCCCTCCGATCACGGCGCACAGCAGGGACTGTTTTAAACGAAAAAGTAAAGTATGAGTCGCTGTCCGAAATGTAACACAGCTCTTCTCGGTTTGGACATGCCTGGTTCCTCTGAATCAGGAGGTCGTTATGATCATGAACCCCCCAAAGCAATTAAAACCAGTCGGAATTATGAGATCGGCAGGTTGTGCTAGTCTTTACAGTTTGGCTTGGTTGGGGTCACAAATTGCTCAGTCTGTGCATTAAACGCACGTTTACGCGATATTAACGCACGCGCGTGTTTCTCTTACTTCACGAACTCCTTGCGTTTGAAAAAAATACGGCGTTTTTGTAGCACTTCTATGTTCCACGGGATGTGATGGCTCTTCATTTCCCTCCTTAAACCAAATTATTCAGGCGGACCACGGACTGCACCATGACGCCCAGCTCCAGGCCTCCCAGGTCTGGTTTGTAACGCGTGTGGCGGCTGGTCTAGAAGTTCCAGCTGCTCCATCAGGGCTTAATTGCGCCCACCTTTGGTTCGTGAGACTTTTTCGAGACTCAGAACCTCAACACGACTCATGAAAATTGGTTTGTTTTGTCTACTAGGGTTACAGTTGCTTGATGTTCTGCCAAAGCTGAGGTGAGTTTAGTGTCGTCCTAAATGCCATCTTTGTTAGCCTCCAGCACGTCTAGACATTAAACCTGTCTCTAAACCCTTCCTGTGCTCACCAGAGAGCAGGAGGATGAGGACTTGATCATCCAGTGCGAGGCATTTGAGGAAGCCATGGCAGAGGATGAGGAGGAGTTGCTGAGGCTCTATGGAGGCATTGATATGAGCAATCACCAAGAGGTCTTCTTCACACTGTTTAACAAAGTGAGTGGTTTGCACAGCCCTGTATTGTACACATGCACATCAACAACAAACCAATCAAGATTCTTTACCAGATTCCAGATGGGGAAGCCCTAGAGATTCAGGCCTAGACGTTCCCTTACTTTAGTGGATGGCGTCTCTATGTGCTTACTTGTTTACAGATATTTTGTGACTAGGATTAGTATTTGGTAAGCTGGTCCTAGATTACCGCAGCTGGAAAAGTAATGAATACTGCTATAATACTCATTTAATAATTAAAAAAAAGCTTTGTTTATATTAAAAGTCTTAGTACAGGGCCTGCCGAGTATAACACGAGTTTAATGGATGAGTCCTTGCAAAATGAATCAGACACGGTAGACCTGGAGTGTGACATGAGGCATGAAATCATGTGTGATGTGGCGTGAAAGACTTGAATCTCACACCCCGCTCTTCCAGGGTACAAGATTCTGCTCTGAAACCAGTGCTTTCTTTGCACCCCTCTGTAGGTGAGCAGCTCTCCCGCTTCGCTGCAGCTGTTGTCGATTCTTCAGACTCTGCTGCTATTGGGACCTGAGCGATCAGACATCTGGGAGGCCCTGGAGACTCTCACCAACCGAGCTGTCCTGCTGGCCCAGGACTGTGAGTACACTGTCAGAACTCTTTCAGCATTCAGGTCATTCGACAGTGACCGTACTGACTCCCTATTGAATCCAGAGCTTAACTGGACTGGGCTGAAAAAAGAGATTTTGTGATGTTTTCAGTTCAGTATATAAAATTATTTTATAAGTAAGGTTTTGTTTATTTTCAAGTTTAATTCAGGCTCAGGTTATTGACAGTTACTATACAGTGTGAAGGATCATAAGCCAACAGCATAATTTATCTGTTGGTCAAAGGACCTTTTATCATGAAGTAATATTGTCTTTAATGGCCTATAATTTAGTTTGTGGTGGCCTATGATTTTTAACTTTGTCATAGAGGTTTTATCGTCCTACATACGTTTGCAGACTCCTTAGTGACCGCTTCTTTTTGGTGAAAGCCTGATCCCTGAACTTCTCATCCATCTGTAGAGAGGCGATCATTTACTTTTTCATAGAAAAGACCATATTCTAATTTAGGTTTCCAAAAGGACAAGATTAAACCAGTCTAAAATGAAAGTAGCAAAAGTTTAGAAAGTGATTAATTGGTCTAATTCTTCACCATCTTCAGCTCAAATGGAGTCATCTGAGAAGATCTTGCAGCGCATTGTCTTTTTGAAAGAGCCAGCCAAAAGCTCTCATCGCATAGATGGGCGTCCCCTCAAGAGGACAGACAAAGCAGTGCAGACTGAGCTGACTGATGAGGGGAAAGAACGTTTGAACAAGTTACTGTCCAAACAAGCATCCCCACAGAAGCCAAACACCACTGCGCCACCTCCTCCACCAGCACCACCTCCACTGCCTAGCATGGCTCCTTCACTTCTCTTGACACAGCATGCGCCACCCCCACCACCACCTCCTCCTCTACCAGGAATGGGAGTCCCACCACCACTTCCAGGGATGTGTTCTGGAGGTCCTCCACCACCACCACCACCTTTGCCAGGAATGGGCATGCCTCCTCCACCACCACCTTTGCCAGGAATGGCCATGCCTCCTCCACCACCACCTTTGCCAGGAATGGGCATGCCTCCTCCACCTCCTCCGTTACCTGGGATGGGTTCTGGAGGACCTCCACCACCACCACCCCTTCCCGGAATGCCCGGTCCACCTCCCCCGCCCCCTTTTACAGGAACCGGGGACATAATAGTAGCCCACAGTTTTCAGACTCTAGGCAGGTCTTATTCTGTCCCAGTGAAGACTGGCCCATGTCCATCACTCAGGATGAAGAAGCTGAACTGGCAGAAGCTGAACTCCAGAGCTGTTACTGGTGAGAATGATGCACTTCACAGTCGGCATAGAAACTTTGAGAGGAACGTCTTAGAAGATATACTTCTTGTTTCAGGTTTCTGACATCAGCATTTGACTGATGTTACAGAACATTACATAAGCCATAAGTATTGAAAGCTACAGAACCCAGCATTGAATGCTTACCATGCCCATCTCGCTTTCAAACAATGCACATTGATAGAAACAGAACATTTTCACAAAAAACAGTTCTAACAGTGTTTTTCAATACTGTATCCATTTTATATCCATGCCCCATGAAGCTCTGGGTGGCTAAAGGACAGGACTTCTGGTGAAGTAGTGTTAATTAATGATTTCCATGTTAACACCCTTTTCCAAAGTGTGATCAGGGAACCACATTGAAACGTCCCCTGAAGCTGTAATTTCAGAGTTATGTCTGTAAAATTCCTGTTATTGCAGCATTTCACTGGAACCACCACTGTCAACTGCATCATGATGATGTAAAACAGAGACATTTAATGAGTAAAACATGGAATAAGCATTTCTTCCCAGTCAGACATAACATTGAAATATAGTCAAAAATATAACACATCCTGATTTAAATTTTTTAAATTAAATTTATGGCATTTATCAGACGCTTTTATCCAAAGCGACATCCATTCCCTAACTACAGGGGGCAGTCTCCCTGGAGCAACTGGGGGTTAAGGGTCTTGCTCAGTAGCCCAGTGGTGGTGTGCTGAAGGTAGGATTCGAACCCATGACCTCTTGGTCCATAGGCCAGCACCACCCATATGGCTTCCCCTAAGCTGTTTTTAGGTTTATTCTTTGAGTTGATGCATGTAGTCTGGGGCATTAGTGCTATATTGAGGGAGATTTTGCCGTAATACCTGTGAAGTGCATGTAGATGATTCAGGGGTGTCCGATTCAGTCCTGGAGGGTCGGTGTCCGGCACAGTTTGATGGTTCTCCTCCTCAAACACATTCACTAAACCTGACCATTAACTGTGGAGGTGAACCTGGTGTTTCTGAGCAGGGAAATACAAACATGCTGGACCACGGCCCTCCAGGCCTGGAGTTCCACATCCCTGATTTAGACCAATTAGAAGAATGGACCCACATGTTTGTGTTATATGAGCTTCAGAGTTCATGCCCCAAGCCGTAAAGTTGATAGGCTAAACATCTTAATTTAAAAACTAACAAAAGACCAAACAAAAAACCATGGTCCTTATTTTGTAGACAATAATGGCATTTAAATAATGAATGTTGCAATAATGATATTCGGCAAAAAAAAAATTGTTTCCTCCAAATTGTTCAGTCCTATAGGGCATTGCCCTCTAGCGTATAATTACACATGCGCACATATCTGCACTCAATTTTTGCACCTTCACACATTCCATATACTGTATATTAGTGGTGGGCATAGATTAATTTTTTTAATCTAGATTAATCTCACTGTAATCTTGGAATTAATCTAGATTAA
>JBBJLR010000001.1:36665991-36685547 GCA_037577145.1 Brachypetersius gabonensis
GGCTCCGCGGACCGGCGCTTCTGTTACTGTGCGCCCTTTCCCCGCCCCCTCGACTTCATGGCCCCGCCCCCTGCTCTCCTGTCATAGACGTATATATGGTTATACTTTGTTATATATAAAATGGCCCATAGTTTGAGAAACGCTGGTATAGACCCGCTCCCAACTTTGGGAATAGATTAACGACGATATTTCTTTAATCGGCCGATAAGAGTCTCAAATTAACGCAGCACGTTAACGCCGATAACGGCCCACCACTGATATATAAATATTTCAGCCATGGGGAAAAAAATGGCCACATTTTTTTTTTTTTACTAGTTTTTGTTCTTGTAATGTGTGGGAGTGTGTCTGTGTAAAATGTGTATGTCACACAAAATAATGTTTGGAGAAAATGTTAAAATCAGGAGTGAAGCTGCAGGAATACAGCACATAGGCGTTAATTTTTTACACCACTCACACTGCAATAGTTTAAAAAAAAAAAGAATAGCAGCCTGTGCATTTTACACACACTGCTGCAGACTGTACAAACAGGGAAAAAGGGGAAAGTGGCTTTTTTTTTCCCATGGCTGTATTCATACACACACACACACATATATGTCACTGCTTGTCATTTTACATTGTATGAGTGTATAGTAATTCTTATTCAAACTTCCTGTCCTAGATGGTCGCTGTATATGGGCCTCAGCGCAGGCTGACCAACCTCTGATGCCCAACTACACCAACATAGAGCAGCTCTTCAGCCTCCCAGTAGCTGAACCCAAAGACAAAACCACCGCTCCCACAGTCAAGAAAGAGCCCAAAGAAGTCAGTGGCTGCTTTGTTATCTGTTAGAAAGATGCTGTCTTAAGAGTACTTAAGTGACCAGCTGAATGATTTCTTTTCTTTCTTGTAGATCTCCTTTATTGATCCCAAGAAGAACCTGAATCTGAATATTTATCTCAAGCAGTTCAAATGGTAAGCTGGCCAGGATTTAAGCTGATTAATGCAGAGTGGACTCCTGCCAGTGGAATATCTTGCTCTTAGGGCTAATCCACTTTATCCCCTCAACCCTTCAGCTCAAATGGAGAGTTTGTGGACATGATCCAGAAAGGAGACCGGTCCAAGTTTGATGTTGAGGTGCTGAAGCAGCTTCTGAAGCTCCTTCCAGAGAAACATGAGGTTGGTCATCTACTGCTGAAGTAAAATTCTGAAATGAAAAGGGGAAAGTCATAAAAATAGCTAATTATGGCCCGGATTTCCCTGGCGCACACTTTCTGTTTCTTGTTGCAGATCGACAACTTGAACTCCTTCCAAGGAGATCAAGATAAACTTGCCAACGTGGATCAGTTTTACCTCCTACTCCTTGCTGTTCCCTGGTAATGACTCGCACTAGATGCGTGCTAAAGCCACATTTTACATGAGCTGCAGAAAGTGAACCTGGTTAAAAAACCCATAATTGTTGACCCTCAGTTTCAACTCACTTGTGTACCTGCCCACTCATGTGTTTCTCTCTCTCTCTCTCTCTTTCTCTCATATTTGTCTGTCTCTCTGTCTCTCTGTCTCTCTAACTCCCTCTCACACATTCATCTCTCTTTCTCTCTTTCTCTTTCTCATATTTGTCGGTCTCACTCTCTCTCTCTTTCTCTCTCTCTCTCTGCCTCTCTCTCTCTCTCTGCCTCTCTCTCTCTCTCTGCCTCTCTCTCTCTCTCTTTCTCTCTCTCTCTCTCTTTCTCTCTCTCTCTCTCTTTCTCTCTCTCTCTCTCTTTCTCTCTCTCTTTCTCTCTCTCTCTCTCTTTCTCTCTCTCTCTTTCTCTCTCTCTTTCTCTCTTTTTCTCTTTCTTTCTCTTTCTCTCTCTCTCTGTCTCTCAGCTACCAGCTGAGGATTGAGTGCATGCTACTGTGTGAAGAGATGACTTCTGTGCTGGAGATACTGAGGCCTAAAGCGGAGCTGGTGGAGGCGGCATGCAAGAGTGAGTGAGAGCTGTGGCGCTGCGTGGGAGTTTTGGCCTCGGCTATGCTTCTACAGCCCTGATTGCTTTTTCCACAGTCGAAGCAGCTGACTCACCCTCACTCCCTCACTGGAAGCGTCTGAAGAGTTTATTCTGCTAGCGTTTAATACAGCTGCTCTTTTGTCTTTCCCGCTGTGAGAATTGGAGCACAGGCAGCTTCAGGGTCACTAAATTCTTTCTTTTTTTAAAAAACAAGAACGCTTTCTCCATAGTTTCTAGTTGTGCAGCCTAACAGTTAAGTGCTGCACAGTTATCAGTCAGACAAAAGTTGCATTCATCCTCATACAATGACAGCCTGCACTGCAAAAAGAAGCACATTCGTAATGGATTAATGGCCCACGAGAGCTGGGTGGTCGAGAGCTGAGCAGTTTAAAGTGCACACACGCACATACACAGACAAGCATGTTCAATTAAGTGTTTATGGAGATGCTCCTTATCCACTAATGAATATTGACAGTTTTCTAGAGCTGCTCAGCTTATAAGGTGTGAGGGAGTGAATCCGTCACTCAAATGCACACCTCCTGTAAATAAAGCTCCTGACTGGAGAAATAAACACATGCACTGGATTTCCACACTAGTAAAATTCTTAGAGCAGAGACAAATGTGCTTCTCCACATAAGGGTCACCCAACTCCAGCAGCTGAGTTCTGGTTTGCAACCCAAAAGAGTTTTGTTGTTGATTTTGGTTAAGTAGGTGTGAGGAGATCACAAAACTCCTTCCCTCCAAACCCAGTGTCACACCCCACTGACAAATCAAGCCTGCTTCATTTTTTGTATCTCTGTGTTAAATTATCTCCATATCGTCCTGTTTTTCGAAGTTGATCTTGCAGGTTTTTGATATCTGTCTCCCCCTGCAGGTCTCAGAGCAAGCACCCTGCTGCCCAGCTTCTGCAAACTCATCCTTCATGTGGGAAACTTCTTGAACTATGTAAGAACTTTTATGCCTCGTCATAAAAATCAGGCCTTTAAATGATAGCGTTCTGATTCTGAGCTACCAGTTGTTTTATTTACATTCTTAACGTTGGATCGAAGTACATGTTGTGTAATGGATAAACACTTTAATAATGTCTCCTATAAGGGTCTTACTGTTTGTCAGGACGGCCCACT
Organism: Brachypetersius gabonensis; assembly: GCA_037577145.1. NCBI lineage: Eukaryota > Metazoa > Chordata > Actinopteri > Characiformes > Alestidae > Brachypetersius > Brachypetersius gabonensis. The sequence continues at coordinate 36,669,083 of JBBJLR010000001.1, forward strand.
GAGCGTTTGCTTTTATCTCCCAGGGAAGTCACACAGGAAATGCTGAAGGCTTCAAGATTAGTTCACTTCTGAAGCTGACGGAGACCAAATCGAACAAGGGTCGCATCACACTTCTGCACCACATCCTTGAGGTACTGCAAGAGAGCAGATTCTGTCTTTGAGCGTTTACACAGCCATGGGGGGAAAAAAAGAGACCGCATTTTTTTTCCTGGTTATTGCTTTTGTAATTTGTGGGAGTGTGTCTGGGTAAAATGTGCAGGTCACTGTTGTTTTATACGCTGTTGAACACACTCAATTCCACACACAACATGTTTGGAGAGCTTTTTAAAACAATAATTTATTATACCTTGGAAATGTTAAACTACACAACATTATTTTACTGTTGCGACAATTAAAATAGTGATTAAGAGCACAGTGAGTGCATGTGTGACTCTGTTTCATCCATCAGAAACTGAATCAGGAGTGAAGCTGCTGGAATACAGAACTTAGAAAAGCTGCTATACAAACACTATTAAACACATATGGTGGCATTTCTTTTGTTTTATACAGATTTTTTTAGTTTTTATGCAGTAGTTCATCAATGAATAGCAAACTATGTACAGTTCACAGCTGTGTGAGTGTGTGACGCAAACAGTGAACCAAAAAAAGGATAAGCGGTCTCTTCTCCCCGTAGCCCAAGTGCAACCAAAGTGTCTTTAGAGAATTGCAGGACTAATGTAGTTAAGTACTGGTCACTGATACCCTTGAAGTGAATACTGTGTAAACTGCATGCCTGAAAAACACACACACTACTGTTGTTCAATTGTCTCAAATGGATTTTCATGTGATTTTTGATGATGTATGACATACAAAGGCATGTCATACATCATACTACTGAAGTATGATAAAAGGCTTCTAAATGTCTGCCCCTACTCCTTTATAGCACTGTATTACTTTTTTATTAATGGTATGGAGGATTGCAAAAAATCACAATTTTCAGAAAGTCACAATATATTTCTTTCTAAAATCTGATCAGTTAGAATGAACAGAAAATGACCAATAGTGCCTTATTAAAATGCAATTATTGAGTGTTTCTCTCACCAGATTGTAGTCCTATGTAAATAATTAACATACCTATGCTGTGTTGGTAGTAAAACATTTGTTTTAATTATATACGTTTTTATTCATTTCTTGATGTACAGACATCAGAGATGTTCACAAATCATTTTTACCAAATCCAAGTCAAGTCTCAAGTCTTTGACCACGCCCCATGATTACAATTGGCTGTTGCTCAGCAGGGGGGCGGGGCTGCGTGCTGTGATCTGCCCTCACCAACATGGAGGATTTGCCTTAAATGATCTAAAATCTAAATGTTAAATATGAAAAATATATCTCTCACTCTAAATGTGAGACTCCACAGTTAGATGGAGCTCAGTGACACATTTCCAATTAGCTGAAAACCGCTCACCTCGGACAAAAGTAATGGGACACCGGAGCGAGGTGAACGGTTTTCGGGTCATTGGAAAGAGTGCGGGAATAAATAAATAATTCCATGAAATGCACATTATTTACGAGTTATGACTCACGAGTCACAGCACCAGAGTCCGAGTCAAGTCTCAAGTCATTGAGGGAAGTCTAAAGTCAAGTCACAAGTCTTTGTTTGTGCGACTCGAGTCCCCATCTCTGACAGACATTGTAACAGTTTGTCATACAGTATCAGAAACCACTTAAGTGTGTCCATTTGAGATGACTTAATGTGTATTTTGAGGCAAGTGCATGACTTTCTTCTTGCAGTTTGCTTGATGCCAGTCGTACTGATTGCAGTCTCCATTACTTGTTTGTCACATTAGCTTCATGGCGCCAGTGCAGAACTAAAGAGGCAAACATTTCGACACCAGATGTGTTCATTTGAAGTTGTTTTCTCCCAAGATCACTTTAATTGTGGAATACTGGAGTAGTTTCTGTGATGGGAGTCCGTAGTAGGGGGCTGTATGGTGAAAGATTGTTAATATGATGATCCAGTTTTTTTTTTTTACTGTTTTATAAAGAAATGTGTTGATGTGGAATTAGTGGATTTTGTGATTGCAGGAAGCGGAACTGAACCACCCGGAGCTGCTGACGCTGCCTGATGAAATCGAGTGCTGTGAAAAGGCAGCAGGGTGAATACAGTGCAAGCCTTAAGCCATCCCTGTGTTTCTGAGGTGGATAAATAACTACTGAATGAATGAGTCTCTCTTTTTTGGGTCTGAGTCCAGTTCTGCGTCTGTTCTAGGATCAACCTGGAATCCATTCAGGCCGAGGCAAGCGGGCTGTCCAAGCGTCTGCGAGACACCGAGAAGAAAATCTCCTCTGTTCAAGACATTAAAGAGCAGTTTTTGAAAGTTATTGAGGTATGTGTGAAATGTAAATAGTTGAATGATTAACTTAAGAGCATTTATTTCTAACGTGAATGTTAACGGACAAGAAAAATAGGCTTGGGGTCATTCGTTATTGATCACAAGGAGTTGTGGCCTCCTGTTGGTTTTGGATGGGGGGGGGGTCAAAGTAAACTCAGAATGCAGCTCTGTCTCTATCACTTTAACTTTAATGTGAAGAAAATGATAAGCACACATTTTCAGTGATGGAGCTGAAATGCACACATCCCTTTATAAACTGCCTTCTCACAGAACGTGAAGATACAAGCAAACATAGTAGCATTAATTCTCCTTCATAGTAGTGTTGCTTTCGTCAACGAAAATTATGACTAAATATCGTCGTCAACAAACATTTATCACGTGACGAAAAACGAAACGAAATATATCCTGTAATGTTGTTGACGAATAAAAACGAGACTAAATGTGGTTTACAAAATAAAAACTACGCTAAAATGTCTCTTCTTGTTCGTCGACTAAAACGAGACGAGACGTTATTTCCTGTACGATCGCGAGGGGAGACAAAAGTATTGGGACGCTTGACCTTAGAGTTGAACGGCGGTACGTCCGAATACGTCCATTGAGAGGCACTGTGAAATAAATCTATCGTAAGTGGACAAAAGTATTGATAAGTATTGCCAATAAAGTGCCAGGGAGAGGGAAATGACGCACACAAACTCTCACTCACTCACACACACACTCACTCACTCACACTCACACACACACACACACACACAGCGTTTTGATAAGCAGCCTTTCCCTTATCCATGCAATAAAAGCTGATCCTAAATTGTTCTGATTTGTTTGTGTAGACTATATTTGTTCAGGAATAAAAAATGTTCAGGGAAGTTCAGGCTGACACTGAAGGTGAAGACTTTTACCAGTTTTACAAATGTGGGTTTTGTGCCAATAGACACACACTTTCATTTTATTTACACTTTTTAGTGACGTTATGATGTTTTTATTTATTTTATTTAAATTAATGTGTGTGTACTTCTAAGTTCTAACATGGTTGGTTGGCAAAATAAATGTCGTAAATTCAAATCAGTGTGTGTTCCATGTCTGGAATGGATGGACAGTATTCTTGAGTTTATAAGGTAACAATAATATAATAATAACCTTGTTTGAATTGTGATAGTTTTGAATAAAAGAAAAATTTGATTTTGTCTATTCTACTCGGTACTTGTACTATACTGACTGGGTTAAATAGAATTGCATCACTAAAAAAGAGACTAAAATACAACTTTCATCGACTAAAACCAGACTTAAACAGTCATGGATAGTTCTGACTAAAATGAGACTAAAATGCTCAGACTTTCAGTCGACTGAAACTTGACTAGACTAAAAAGAGTTTGGACGTGACTAAGACTAATAAAGACTAAAATGACAGCTTGACGTAAAGACTGGACTATAAACCAAAAACAACACTAGTTCATAGACTGCGCACTTATAACAGAGATGAAGTAGAAAGGGCAGTGAACTCAAAAAAGAAACAAATTATTATTATTACAAAGCGATATGTTTATGTTTAAAGGATAAAACAGATTGAACAAAGCATTCTTGTAAAGCAGTGTCTAGTTCTAACCACAATCCATCACTTGCTTCAGCTAATTAACTTCAGAAGTGGATCTGGATCAGATGCTTAATGTTAGGTAAGCGGGGGAACGTGTTGGATGCAGGTTGGACATGAACTCTGCATAAAAGTAGATCTGCAGGAGGGTCAGTGACCTCCTGTAATGGAACAAAAGTTGAATGTAAAGGTAACAAGTATAAATACAATGTCAGAATGGCTGCCTCTACAGTTATAAACTAGGTGTCCATATTCATAAGTACCAGAATCTCAATGTCAGAAACTGCAAAAGCAGCTTGATTTCAGATCTCAGTAAGGTTCCTTCACTCGTGAGCTACATTAGCCCCATAATTCCCATCCAAAACCAAAGAGGAAAACTGAAGAATGTTGGCACTCAGAAGAAACGTTCTTGATTTTGTTTGTTTGTTTGTTCATAGGAGAACCTTCAGGCCTGTAAAGTTTTGGAGGATCTCTTTACATGTATAGAAGCGGAGAAGGGGGATCTGGCTGAGTATCTTTGTGAGGATGCAGCCCAGCTCTCACTAGAAGAGCTCTTCAGCACCATAAAAACATTCCGCGGGCTGTTCCTCAAAGCCTTGAAGGTGAATGACCTGCATGGTCTGCTGGCAGCAAATCTGAGGTTTACTTTCGTGTATTTGAGTGTAAATATAATCGTATGCGAACGATGAGATTTTGCTGGTTGACTGAAAATATCTACGGTTTGTTAAACTTTTAGTGAATTATACAATAGCCTCGTTCGTGCTGAACTCTTCACTGGTTTGCAGGAGAACAAGGTCCGTAAAGAGCAGGCTGCCAAAGCGGAGAAGAGGAAGCAGCAGCTGGCAGAAGAGGAGTCCAAGAGACAGAAAGGAGAGAACGGCAAGATCAGTGAGTAATCGCCAAACCTGCCTGTAGTCTGGCACTGTCTAGCCTGTACTGAACAAAACCAGTACTCCGTTTTTTTAAAGATGTGCTTGCATTTTATTTTAAAGGACTGGATGCTAGAACCCCAGTTTTATAGTATTAATCATGAGTGTCAAACTGGGTTCCTCCCAGGCTACAGCTCTTCAGAGATTAGTGTTATCCTTCCTTACCAATTCCTATTTACTCCATAGCATTTTCTGTGTAGTGGAAAATGAAATATTTATTATCCACTACACATTGCACTATTTCTGTGAAGGAGAACAATTGGAAATGCAGCTAGAAATTTACAACCACACAAGTTACATCGTTACAGTTAAAATGTTTCTTGCAAATTTAACCTAAACATTAATCTCATCAAATCAAAGCTATTTGCCACTGCAGGCCATTTACGTCTTCTCTAGTTTGTTAAAGAAAAATAAGCCTCCAGCGCCAGCGCGAAACATTACAACAGACGCCTTCCGAGCATCTTAACATTTATAAATCTTTTCTTTTTTTTGGGGGGGGGGGGGGGGGGGGGGTTGTGAGTGAACACAGACAAAAAAAATCTTTTATCAGGGAGCAGCAGAAACAGAAGTCTGTGTTCAGTTGCAGGAGTTAGGTGATGTGGTTGAGCGCAAAAAAATAATATATAATATATAATAGTATATAATAAACCATTTAAACATTTTTTGCGGTAGCTGTTGCCCTAGTGGACACACAGTTTATCTCAACATGCAACTTTTTCCTTCTCTTTTCTACTTTCTTTTCTTTCTGTCCTTCCAGTCAGAAGAGGTGCTTTACCTCAGGAGGACGGCTGTATCATTGACCACCTGCTGGCAGACATCAGAAAGGGCTTCGCTCTCAGAAAGACTCGGCCCAGGTGCGAAACGGAAAGTGCCCCCTCTAGTGAAATACGTAGGGATACCGGGCAGCCTGGTAAGGACAAGAGAACTCCAAGCCCTCCACAATGGCTTCAGTCCAAAAGTCTGGGGCCACATCCTCTTTTTGTCTCCTCCGCTTCATGATCAGTAATGGTAGTATAAAGATGATGCTTTTAAAGTGGCAGTAAATTGACCTGCTGTTCTAGTGGTTTGAGATGAAAAGTAATGTGGTGTTCAGACTCTTGGACGTTGAGTTAATGCAGTTGGTTCCGCCCACATTTCTCCGCCAGACCAATAGCTTGGTGCTGCTGCTTTGCATCATTGCCTCTCACCCCCACACCATCAAATTCACCACTAACATGTTGGAAGAGTTGCACGTATGTATTATCAGTAAAAGATGATAATGTATTTTTGCTCACAATTTGTTAGTTGATACATTTTTAAAGAATTTATGGATCTGTATGTAGTAAACATCTGGCATTTCATGTCTTGGACATTCTTTAAATTTGAGTTTCATTTCTCTGCAGTCTTTCAGTTTGAGGTCATTTATGACCTACTATAGTGTGTAGTACACTGTATAGACTAGCACTACTAAATATAGCAGTTGGTAAAGTAGTGACCAAGATTTAAGACTTCATCAAAAAGCTGTTTTGGGTTTTTTTGGTGCACTTGAGCTTCAAAGCTAAGGCCTCGTCCACACGGACGTCTGAATCAGGCGTTTTTCAGGCATTTGTGGCACCAGGTGAGCGCAGGCTGAGCGCCGACCGTTTTTCTACTCGATGGAGCAAATTGAAGCGTCCATGCGCGTTTAGCGCCGGCTGCGTGTTTGTGTGGCGTCAAAAAAACTTATGCAGCTTCTTGGTGTCAATTTCTGCAGAAATCCTGACACACGCAAAGAAAATGCCATGTAGATCCTGACATGCGAGTGTAGTTAAAGAACGTCTGCAGAAATCTTCATGTCTTCAAAAAGCACAAAAACGTCTCTTTGACCTGACTTTGTGCAGTAAGAGGGTGAACCCAATATTGGCTTCCTGTCTGCGGCGTCATATCAGTAGAATTTTTAACACAAAAATGTAATTATCGAGAATTTTTATCGATTGAAAACAAAGTTGAATTCTTTGTTAAAACGTACAATGTAGGACTACAAATTAAGATGTCCAACATGTAAACAATCTGGAGAATAATTACTGCCCCCACAGGTGAAAACATGAAACTACACATTGGGCTGCAGGCTGGAGTTAAACAGTGTCAGACGAACTCCAGTGTAACGCCTCACTAAAGTCAATTAAGCGCAGAGACAAAATGCAGCAAAAACGCGTTTGGAGTTCAGAACATGTTCATTTATCCAAGATTCAAAAGTCTGTGTGGACGAGGCCCAATACTGTCTCTCTAATAAGCATCAAGCAAACTGCATGCCTGCATCCTCACATGCTTGCCTTAGTCCGCTCTTTCTGGCCTTGCTTATGCGATTTCTGATTCTGACCGTTAGACAAACTATTGCTTAGCTTAAGCATCATCAGCCATCGTGAAGTCTGAATATTTCCCATATTTCTGTTCATTTTGGTTCAGAAATGATGCTGCACTTACCATGATGTGATGGAGCTCTGCTTTTCTGCAGTTGATTTGAACATTTTAGATCAACAGCACCGCTCGTTTGTCTTAAATCTGATTTCTCCTCACTTCCATTCTCCAGCAGCATGTGTCAGGTCTGCAGAAGGAGGAGTCTCTGTGGCCCAGGTAAAGGAAAAGGCCGCTTCCTCCAACAGCCCCCCCGGAGAATCTGCAACCAGTAAAGCGCAGCTCCATCCTCAGGAAGTGGAAGAGTCCCAGGCAGGCCTCTCCACTGAGGAAATCCTATCAAAAGACAAAGCACCACCACAGGAGAATCCAGCAGAGCCCTCTCCAGCTCACGACCACTCAGAAGATAAACCAGGGCCGCAGTCCATCACTACTGAAACCATTAGCAAGGATAACTCCTCCTCAGACAAGCCGCCGCAGCAGAGCGTCACTCAGAAACCTTCTGAGGACGTACAGCAGTCTTCAGCAGAGCCTCGCCAGACCCCGTGCGCAGCAGCCGACAAAGCTGTACCAGAACACAATCTGAATGGTAACAATAGCCAACTGAAAGACGACAGTGGCATTCAAGTTACATTGCTGCACAATGTCAAGAATTCTGATTCTGGCATTTGTATCGACTCTAACATAAACGGAGAGGGTGAGGTTATCAGTGAAAATACCCCGAAAAGTCAAGATCGAGAGGAACAAAGACATTCAGGCAGCGACCGAGCAGGAAACAAAGTGTGTTCTGGCAGGAATGAACCACAGCAGGGGTACGATGTACCTGAGGGAGCGCAGGCACAGAACAGCCCCACCCCAGTCAGTCCTCCAAACACTAAAGAGCGCAAACTGCTCAGAGGAAAAAAGAAAGGCAGTCAAGAAGGTAACCTCTTCCCACATTTTAACAAAGACCCTAATAAAGATGAAGCATTTGCACACTGTTGTCTGAAACTGAAAGTGTATATGGTGATTTTAATGTGTTATTCGAAAAAATGTTTCAAATATTTAGGGTTGCAGAAACTGCAAATGATGGGGCGATTCAGAGAAAGAAAATCTTTCTTTTTTTTTAAATAAATATTTTTCCTCCTGAAGGAGATCTTTCTACATTTGGCATAGTTTTGCAACTCGGATATTTGTGAAACTTAACAGCGTTGATATTTTGAGCTTCTTTTTATTTTTTCTGATCTTATCAAAATTTTCAGTCCTGATTTGTTACAAACATGCTACCGTGTTTGTAAAGGCATTAATAAATGTCGTTCAGTCCTTCAGCGTGTCTCTCTCTCTTTGCCCCTCTTAAGCCGGGGGTAACAGCGAAGGACACAGTAAGCATAAACAGAGCTGTGTGTTGCAGTAAGGTAGGTCACATCGCTGGATGTGTAACTAATGGGGACTGAAGGGACAAACGTCCGACTCCATCCTTTTATAACCAGCTCCATTCAGTGTCTAACAAAACAGCCTGTCGTGTGTTTAACCTGCTGCCGTCTCGACTCCATTAACATTCTGTTGTGTGTGTGTGTGGAAAGCCGAGTAATCGAGCTCTTGTAACCTTTCCAAAGCTTCCGAAGACCTTTGCCTGCTGACGTGAGCTTTAGTTATCTGGAGGCAATGCAAGAGATAACTCCCGTGTCTTGAGTATTGCATTGTTTGCCTCATTACCTCCGACGTCCAGTCTACTGTGGTGTCTGTGTCCCGAATCAGTCTGGGTCATGTGATTGCTTATAACTGTTTGTTAGGCATTTATTTTTCTGGGCTTTTATTGGATCAACTGCAACATCTATTGACGTCATCATTCTATAATGCATCTACTAACATCAGCCTCTGAGGGAACTCCTGTGTCTTTGTATGTTCTCTATATTGGGCAATTGATTATAGCTACAGATAATAAATGATGAAAAAATTAACTCTTAGTAAAATAACCCAAATCTGGGAATGGGTACTTTCTAAAATCATCTCTCGTTTACTCTCTTCTGACTCTCCAACCTTGTACCTGGAAACTGGAAATGCATACCCAATAATAATCAGATTTTTAAAAAATCAGTTTAGATCATAATTTTTGCATGTAAATAAGCTAGAATTAAATTCCTTGATTAGTACAGATTTGAATCGAAACGACTGCAGTCAAATGAGTGTATTTATTTTGTATGTATTTATTGCCTTTGCAGGAAGACCCAGGAAAAGGAAATCGAGAGGGAAGAGATGAAGCTTTGCTCCTGAGACTTTATAATCAAATAGGCTTATTTGTGATCAGCTTTTCCAGCTCCCTTTAAGTGTTTGCACACAGTGCTCAGAGTGAGGACTGAGCCAAGCAACGATGACCTAGAGCCGACTGAGCTCCGACGGTTGCACATGGACCAAGCGACAATTTAACGAAATTTCTTTATCGAGACTAGAAAATATTTTTTGGAACATGTTTTCTGTTTAGAGTTGACTACGACCAAATATTGCTTTCAGTAACACATTTGTACATGATATTAATACGCGAATGCAGCAGATGTTTGTTTACAGATCTTGGAGGTATATTTCTGGCAATGTATTCATGAAAATTTGTATTTTAGTTGATCACAAGAGATGGGCCAGCATTCTAAACCCATATTAGAAGTGCAATATATAGGACTAATATCATGAACTAAAATGTCTATATTGTTATGATGAATATTACACTATTGCATGTATATTGAAAAATGCAGTATTTTGTGGAAAACTTGTTTTGATATAGTGTCCTGTTTCAGGTTTCATCTGGACAGTTTGGAGCTAAAGGGGTTCTAGTGCATTGTTGTTATACAGCGATGTAAAAGATCCCAGAATCTAATCATGCAAAGAATGTAAAAAAAAAAAAGAGTAGTGGATTGGATTACATGGTCGGTGAGGCTGTTCCACCGCAGATGCCCTTCAGTCTTCTTCTAAACTGGTCCCATATCGTTTGTCCGTGTTGTCAGTAGTGTAAATGTACTATTTATAAGCTTCTCACAGTAATGTATGATGTAACCTGATGAAATGTTTTAGTTTAAATGATCCAAAGCGCTTGTTGAAATAAAGCAGTTGATTGTGATACATGTGAATACAGTGTGGTTATTATTTACATGACCCTGTGGAATTCATATCTTTTCCATTCATGAACCACAGTAGTCCTGATTCTAGACCAAATCTGCCTTTTCAGTCTCAAGGCTTCAGCCCACATTGAACACAAATAAATCTGATTTTCTGTATGTTGTACACATCTGTTATACAGACGTCTGTATGATATGGCAAAATACAAGATGCTCACAGTCTTTTGAAGTTTGAAGGCCATGGTGAACTAACGGCCCAGTCTTTGGGATGAACTGGAACGGAGATTTAGAGCCAGGCCTTCTCATCCAACAGCAGTGCCTAACCTCATAAATGCTCTACAGCAGTGGTTCCCAACCTGTTTTCCTTGAAGCTCCCTTTGCCTGTGTCCAAGACAAGCCAGGACCCCCAACTCCTACCCCCGCCCAAAAAGAATAAAACATTTAAAACATTTATTTGCAGAAAATAAACAGTGGTTGTAGGTTTTTGCTCTTATACTCTTATACACACACACACACACTTTTACATTTCTCTCTTTAAGAATTTATTGTGTACAATTATAATTTTGGTAAACTCAATTCAGACAAAATTCTGCGCACCCCCTGTGATCTCTAGCGCCCCCCTAAGGGGGGCCTGGACCCCAGGTTGGGAACCACTGCTCTACATCAGAGGTCCCCTGGTATCGGTCCATGAGTCTATTGGCACCGGGCCGCACAGAAAGACAGAATAAAAATATTGTAATAATTATCAGACCCTTTAGTTTTGCATACACAATTGTGAATTACTTGTAATTATTTTATCACATGTTAGGAAAGAAGAAAAAAAACTCAAGGGAGCCTCAGAGGTGCCACTAGCAGTCCTGGGAATGGAACCCACGACCTTCTGATTGCAGGAGCAACACCCTAACCACTAGGCCACCAGCTGGCCTTCAGTTTTGTTTGTAGTCAAAAAGTTTTCTGGAGTCACATAGCCTGCTATTAGACCAATAGATTTATAGTAGGCATGCAACGGTACTCTGTAAAATACCGGACCGTTCGGTACACGCTGCACGGTACGGTACTCCCTTGTGTACCGCGGTAGTTCGGTTATGCACTTCCTTTTGAAAATGGCGCTTAATGCTTACCCTACTGTTAAGCAGCAAGCGCCAATGAGCGAAAGCCCTCCACCGAGAGTTAATGTCCAATCACTGTTGTGGCTCCACCCACTCGCCCTCCCTCACACTGACGTAACTGGAGCTGAGCTCGGGGCTCGGCACACAAACAAGCATGGCCAGCACCGACGGAACAGTCGCGAGGCAGATGTTTGAAGAAGCACCGGCTTCGTACAAATCTCCAGGATGGATTTTTTACAGGTTCACTGTAGAATACAACGACCAGGGAGTCAAAACAGTTAATAGAAATGTCACCGTTTGTAAACATTGCCGAACACGTGTCCCATACGCTAATGGAAACATGAGCACTATGGCTAAGCATCTCCAGCGCAGTCATGCTGAGATAACGGTTCCTGAATGGAAGATCGACTCACTCTATTAATGTAGATGCTGATCTTTTCATGTGGTGGAGGGCAAATGAGAGCAGGTTCCTCCATGTTGCAAAAGTTACACACCGTCACCTCTGTGTCCAGGAACTTCTGCTGTGAGAGTTTTCTCCACTGCAGGACAGAGTGTAAGTGCAAGCCGCTCTTGCCTCGCAGCTGGCAGTGTTGACAGGCGTACATCGTGAAAGTAGCTGAAGTATGTTTACTCTGACTACTGTGTTGTGTTAAGAGCACTTTAAGAGGCAGTTTTAATATTTTAACAAATGTTTTTTTATATATATTTTGTAAGTTAAAAATTTTATACATGTATACATAATTTAATCGTGAGTAAGAGGCAGTTTAATATTTGTTTTGTTGTGTTATTATTTGTAGTGTTATATTATTGAGCACAGTGTTGCTGGAATTTGTTCAAAATAAAGATATAATTTTGGGAGAAAAACTATTGTTCTCTTTATGCACGTTTTATGTTGTATGGAATTATCCAATCCGAGCACAGAAGTTGCCATATTATTAGCCAATCGCAGCAGAAAGAGGTGGGATTTGTCCAAAAATGGGTGTGTTAAAGAAAAAGCAGAACAGAGCTGGCTGTAAGGAAAGAGAATCCGGTCCCACACACAGCGAGGGGAGGATCTCTGTAGTTTTAGCTCGGTGATGTATCCACTCTCACGACTTTTACCGTCAGAGTTCTCCTTTAGAACCGGACAGCGTTAAAACGGCTATGTTTGACGGTTAAAGTGATCATTGGGCAAACCGGGCCAACGGTAAATTCGGGCCGGCTTACGAATCCCGTGATCCCTGGCTTTGGTGTAGGAAAGCAGAACAGAATGGGGAAATACCTGATCATTATTTTTTAGGTTATAACATTTCTGTCTAGTTAGATTGACATTGTCTTGTTAGATTAATATTGTCTTTACAGTTCTGTGTAGCTCAGCCGATGGGTACTGATGTAAAAGCATTTCACAGTATGCTGTAATAAGTAGGACTGCATATGACAAATAAAACTCTTGATCTCTTGAACACTCTTGAAAAAACTTTCCAGCACAAGAGGTGACATCCCAGTGTACCACCGCACATCAGGTGACAGCCAGCTGAAGCCATTGCAGCATGGAGACATGGAGATGCAAATGGGTTCCTCAATTCTGTGATTTGAACGCAGGGTCCAAAAACTCAACTTGTATTGAAGCTGCTTCTTCCATGCTAATGGAAAATTTGTGTAACTATTTTGTGAAAAGCCGAGGCCGTCACAAGTGGCAGTGAGAAACAGGTTCAAGGGTGAGCACAGCTACTCTGAAGAGACATCAGATGGAATGGATGAGGGGTCCACCTCCAACCACCGGTACTCAGACTGGAGCAACAGCAACTAAGTCATGAGTGTGGGCACCTCCCTCTGGAGCTGAATCCTGGACTTCCCTGACTGGGGAGACCTCAGAAACATCTCCTGTCCCACCACTCTGAGCACAGGGGCCCCCAGGGCCGTGTACGCAACCCCCTGGTGTTCAAGCTGCTAAACCATGACTGTGCAGCAGCACACAGTTCAACCCACATCAAGTTGGCCAGTTATGCAACAGTGGTGGGTTTGATCAGCAGGAATGAGGAGGTGGTGTACAGGGAAGAGAAGAAACGGATAACGGACGGGTGCAGAACCTACAACCTGTCTCTGGATGCAGGCTGAACAAATGGTTGTTGACCTCAGGAGAGCACACTGTCCTCATTCGGTGGAGATCGTCCGGAGCACCAAGTTCCAGAGAACCTCATGTGGACCCTCAGCACCAACTCCATCTCCAGCAAGGCCAGCAGCATTTTTACATTCCCCCCCCACACACACACACAAACACACCCTCTTTTCAATCCTTCCATCTGGCAGCAGATTTCGCAGCGTCCGGGTCTTTAATACCAGGATGGGGAGCAGGCCATCTTTTCACAGGCCATCAGACTCCGAAATCAAGGCTGAGTAAACAAACTGTATTCCACACACACACACACACACACACACACACACACACACACACACACACACAGGCTCTGAACCGAATCGCTCCCTTCTTCCAAACACATTGTATATCCACACTAATCTGCATAAACAAAGAAAACTTCCCAGCTGCCACTCCCCTAAAAACTCCCCTAATCTATGCCTTTTTCTTTGAGACCAATTGGAAAGCAAACAATACAGAAATGTAATTGTGTGCTTTAAATGATAAGCATCAGTTCAATATAAATATACAATATATTCTGTCCTTGTTCTGAACACTGTACAAAGCTTACGATGTTTAGCTTACAACAGCATTTAAACAACAGCATTTAAACAACAGCATTTAAAAGTCATTGTTTTCTAATCAAAGGGGTGGTCTAGTCACTTTTTTGCTGCAAACCAAACCTATCTGAAACTGAAATGCATTAAAGCTTTAGTCTTCTCTTTAATTGCAAATAACATATGAATATGTGTATTTCTTTGTTTGCATTATTTGAAAACATCAGCTACATTCTATAGCCTACAAGAAAAACATGGCCCATGAATTAAGCTCTGCTAGCAAGTTAAGATGAAGTTTATACTCCCCCAGGACCCTATCAGAGCAATGGACAGGGGAACTTTCTTCCAAATACTTGGATATAAATGATGCTGAATAGTTTTGGTGAATACTTCGGCATAATCCTGGCAAACATCTTGAGGATAGAGGCAAGGGCTGCTATTGGCACTCCTTTAAACTTCGATTTATAGCTCAAGATTAAAATAATAATAGTGTTACTCAGCAAGTACCCACTTTTCCAGGAATGTATACAAAGATGCCCAAGTCACCAACCTATTTCCAGTCTACCATTTCTGTCTAAGAAGTTCAAGAAAGTTGTGCCCCAACAGTTATGTTCGCTACTGCATTAGAATTGCATGTAGGTAAAAATTCAAATCTTGGTTCCGGCCTCATCACAGCACCAAAACAGGGTTAGTAAAGACAGAAAATGACCTTTTACTGTCTGCTGGTGAAGGATTTGTCTCTTTGCTGGTTTTGTTTGACCTCACTGAGGCATTCAACACATTTTACCACTCACTTTTACTAGACAGACTAGAAAACCTGGTCTCAGGAACAGACCAGCGCACACCAAAGTCAAATACGGTGTCCCGCAAGGTTCAGTATTAGGACGTCTTTTGTTAACTTTATACATGCTGCCATTAGATACAATTATTCAAAAACATGGGATTAGCTTTCATTGCTACACAGATGACACACAACCTTATATCTCTTCCAACTCAGACAAGAAATAACACTGAGGATGACAAAAACATATGATAGGCCGGATGTCACATAACATTCTCTTGCTCAAGCAGGTTCTGCTTCTTGGTCCAAAAGTGGCCAGAAACAAATTCTCAAGTCTAATGCTTGATCTTGCTGCATCTCCAGTGTCAACAGTAAAGATCTTGGTCTCACTACTGACCCAGATCTATCACTCATTGCACATATACAGTAGGTACCATTTCTAAAATAGCTTCTTTTTTTACAAAATAGATAATGCTATCCCTACATGATGCAGGAAACGTAGTTCTGGCCTTTATTACCTCCAGATTTGATCATTGTAACACCCTACTGTTAAGCTGCTCCAACAAGTATCTAAACCAGTTACAATAGTCCAGAATGTATCAGGAAGAAATGGCCCACATTAATCTGATTTCAAGGGCTTTTGATCAAACTTTGTATTGATTATAAAATTCTACTATTTATGTAAAAAGTCCTGAACGGCACCCAGAAAATTCTGTGAACTTATCTCTTGCTACAAACCTCCGTACTCACTTTGATCTCAAGGTGCTGCCTGTTAACTCGTCCCAAGAATTGTGAAAGCTACAGCAGGGGAAAGAGCCTTTTCATATAAAGCCCTGGAATACCCTTCTAAAAAGTGTTTGACACTCAGACACAGTCTGACACTCACAGTTAGAAAGACTTTCTGTGATTACTTTTTTCTGACAGATGAAGGGTATAGAGCTGGGAGGGGATGGAACAGGGAATTGTAGTAAACTGGGATGCTGGTGCTGTCATGCTACCACTCCTCACATTCACTCGGGTTTATTGATGGGGGCATCAGTGTCTCGGGGTGCTCTCGGCTCTGCCCTTATCTGGCTAGGCTGCTGTAACAAGGTATGCCCCCTCAGTCTCAGCGTGCACTCTTTACACGTATAATTTACACCCTGTAAACTTAAACAGAACTAACTCTGTTTTCTCCCATAACCTTTTTTGTACCATTTTCTTTAAGCAGAACTGTTGCCCCTTTGACAAGCTTGACTGATCACCATTGAGGCTCCAGGTCATCCCAGATCTGCAATCGCTGGGAGCCCTTGTCCAAGTCCTCGACTGGTTCAACTGCTTTGGACTCCCCATGTGCTCCTCCCCCATTCAAGGGCAACTGCTGATTAAAAACTCCTCTGGAGTTTGTTTTTTGCAACTTACTCTTTTAGCCTCAGACTACCAACTGATTAAGTCTGTAAATGAAGGCCTTCTTATGATATTTATCTCAATATAGACCCTCTCTCTCTCTGTCTCTCTCTCTCTGTCTCTCTCTCTCTCTCTCTCTCTCTCTCTCTCTCTCTCTCTCTCTCTCTC
>JBBJLR010000001.1:36685647-36696418 GCA_037577145.1 Brachypetersius gabonensis
TTTCTCTCTCTCTCTCTCTCTCTCTCTCTCTCTCTCTCTCTCTCTCTCTCTCTCTCTCTCTCTCTCTCTCTCTGGGTCGACCAGAGGAGGATAGGTCCACTGTGGGTCCACTCACTAAGGGCTCAGACCTTCTGTTAAACTGCTGTGTGACAACATCAATTGTAAAAATCACAATACAAATAAATTTAGACTGTAAAGTTATTTAATTGTTAAGTTGTTACTTAATTTCTTAAACACAATAATTTGTGAATAACTTTCCAATTCAGTGTTTAAAGGGCTCTTAGTCTGTATTTTCTTTTAGTTTGTTCTCCTAGGTCCACTTAAAGGCTTCAAACAACAATTATTTTTGTATTAATAAAACAACTAATTGACAAATCATTGGTCAATCAGACTAAATGTTGTTCATCAGAGTGAAGAACTGTACCTAAAGAGCTAAAACTTTATACATCAAAATAGATGTGTGAAATTAATAACAAATTCACACCAACTTTATAACAAGGAATCATAAAATGGATTAAGTCATAAAATGCTGAAGTGACTAACTGCCAGGTTTGTACAGACCAAAGATGCAGACAGTTCAGATATCTTTTTAAAAAACATGATTAATGTGATTTGCATAAAAGCTGAATATAATTATTAATTACATGTTATAATGCTATTATAATGCTACAATAACGTATGACTTTTTTTATCTGTATGAGTATTTATTCTGTTCATTTAATCAGGTTCAGTTTGACATAAGGCTGAACTGGCCCTCTGTCACAGAGCACACCACTAATTCTGTTTACTACTCCAGTCTCTCCCCCTCCCTCCTATATTTCACTTTTACATCGCAAATATATCAGAAAAACACCTAAAACGATTGAATGATTATTAATTTGCTATTAATTGCCTGACACTAAAATAAATCAAAAGGTATCTGCGCATGCGCGGAATGCCACGGTCTTGCCCTCGACCTTTTGCGGTGGGTTTGCAGCTGCTGAAGAACCTGCCAATCACAGGGGGAGGGGGCGGGGTCTGCCAGAAAACGGGTAGTAAAACAAAAGAACTGAGGTGGAGAGCTGGAGAGCCTCCTCACTCTGACCTGAAGCTCAGGATCGGGCAGCATGTCTTCAGGCTGGTCAGCAAACGACCACAAGAGTTACACAAACCCCCCTTCAGTGGGACTAAAGAGGCCGAGGATGGACTCGGGGAACAAAGTCACTGTGGTTCTCGGAGCTCAGTGGGGAGACGAAGGAAAGGGGAAGGTTGTGGATCTCCTGGCCACAGAGTCTGACATCGTGTGCAGATGTCAGGTAAGGCTTATAAGTATAAGGAGATGATATTCAGGGGTTAACGTTTGTATTTTCTGTTTGTCCGTCATGATACCAAGTCTGGCTGCCCGCTGCTTCACTTGGTGAATGGGTTAAACACAGAGGAAGTTCCCGCTGTGTGCAGTAGTGTGTTCCCTAATGACAGAATGGTCACTTTACTTTATTTAAAAACAATATATAACATGGATTAATACATGTAATAAAAGAAAAGAAAGTACTTGAAGAAGAATATACACATACATATACAATATACTACTTACTACATACTACACATATAATACACATACACACAGTGCATGAAATATATGTATATATATATCACCCAGTATACTTTTTGCACATTTTTCCCCATAAATGTTGTTGCACTATTTTTGTATTTCTGTATCGTTGTTTGTTTTTGTGCCGTCTGTGCACCTGGGACTGAGAAATGCAATTTTGTTGGATATTGATGGATGACAGTAAAAGCCAACTTGACTTGAATTCCAAGGTCCTGTGGTAATATTGCTGAGACAGACACGTCTTGTGTAGAAATGTTAATGCAGAGTTGTTAACATACACTTTAATGGTAAGTACATGCATTTTGGTCTGTTTCCAACATGGAAAGCAAGCAAGTTTGTTTTCTTGGTTTCTTCACGCGTGTATTCATTCTTCCACATGTTTGTCAGATCAGTTCGTTTCCCCTTTCTCCTCTATGGCCAGTCTTCAGTCTCAGGGAGCTGCTCAGTAAGCTTAGCCCTTTGAACTTTGTGCTGCCTCTTTTCCTCTTTCACCCTGTTCAGCAGAAATGTCAGTTTTGGATCTTTGCGTGCACAGACCAAAGGGTCTGTCCACATAACCTCATTGAATGTCAGTCACAGGATTGGGCCCCACCCCTCCTGACTGAGGCTGGGCTGCATTCTCAGGGCTGTCTGACATGTGAGAAGGCCAAGTCACTTACTTAGCTCAGAAAGCAAGTGAGCTCCCTGGCCAAAGGCTGTTCAAAATAGGTGCCACTGCTGGAGATTCTGCGCGCTGGTTAGTGCTTCGGCGGCGACCCTTTCCCATTGAACATGCCTCAGGTCGGAGGAAAGGTCAAGCCAACCTGTTTGTCTGCAAAGGAGGGGGCGGGGTCACATTTCCATGTTTATCACAGAAGAAAATAAGACCATAAACACCTACTGTATTGCTTTTGAGTGTCTGATTTCTCCCCACACTATCTTACCCCTGACACGTTCAAAGCTGGCCCAGCGTTTCCAGCTCAATCTCAGTGAGGCTGACTTTGAGACATTTCTGAGCAGTAAATGGATGTCACATGAAGTAATGCATCACTGTAACATCGCTGTGTGTCTCCTTGCAGGGGGGGAACAATGCTGGCCACACAGTGGTGGTGGAAGGGACAGAGTACGACTTCCATCTCCTTCCAAGTGGCATCATCAATACCAAGTGTGTTTCTCTCATTGGTGAGTATCAAAATCTCAGTCATCCAGATGGAGGTTTAGCTGGTTGTAGAGATTCAGCTTGAATATTTTCGAGCGCTCACCGTAAGTAGTGATACATTTATATGCATTTTACTAGGTGCCACCTGAGTGGGCGCTATGACAGTATTTATTAATATCATGATACGTTCACAATATGACACGACGCCTAATGAGCATATTTATGATTTTGACAGTATTTCAGCCTGATTTAGCCTGATATCTGCTTAATATGATTTAGTGCAGTAAAATGTGTTAAACAGAGAATTAATTGTTTACTAAATTTTAATTGTGCCATCCTGTGGTTCTTTGGTTATTCCAACTAATTAAATGTTAGAAAAAATAGCTTTTAGTCTCAATATGAACAGTTGTATTCCAGTTTATTGTTTTTAACTAGTGTATAGATACTATATTTCTAGTGTTTCTGAATTCTGTTCCTTGGGACAGGATTGCTGTTTCCTGGCTCAGGGCAGTGAGTCCCCAGGGGTGGGATAAGGAAACACTAATCTGTCTTAAAGGTTGTGGGTTTGCAAGCCGTTTTGCAGAAGATATCTCATTGCTGAAGCTAAATTGAATTCGTCTGGTTTCAGGAAAGGGATGAGGAGCATCTAAAGACATAAGATCAAATAAAAACGCGTTCCTCTGTCCACTCGCAGGTAATGGAGTAGTCATTCATCTTCCCGGCCTGTTTGAAGAGATTGACAAAAATGAGAAAAAAGGTAAAGCAAAGGCTGTGTTGAGAGAATTTCAGTGGCACCATGCTGACTTTGTTCTCAGGCCCAGCACAAACACCTGAAACGTTAAATCCTGTTGAGTCCTGTTCTGAGAGGCATCTGTGGAACAGGTGTGTTTGACTGGGCCTTTGGCTGCATTCTCCAGGTAGAACCAGATGGTGCCCATTTGTGACACTTTACTCTGCATTTTTTTTCCTTTATGTCCCACAAGACAGAACTTGATTCAACCTGAATGAATATGAATAAAGACATTAGTCATTAATATTAAATGTTCTTGATTTAAAATGTTTAATTTGAGTAAAAGTCTGCCTTGACAACCTTGTGTTTTTGTGGATAGGCTTGAAAGGCTGGGAGAAGAGGCTTGTCATCTCTGATAGAGCTCACATAGGTATGGTTTATATGAATAAAGCAGAAATTATATTTTATTTTGAGATGATGAAATGATGATGTAGAATAAGTGTAGTGTTCTCTGTTAGTGTTTGACTTCCATCAGGCGGTGGATGGAATGCAAGAAGTGCAGAGACAAGCACAGGAAGGCAAAAAGTAAGTAAAGGAGAAGATCACTAAGATGAATTCTGAAAAGCGGACTGTGATTTTGATCAATATTGTACTGCTTTGATTTTTCTTAATAGCATAGGAACAACCAAGAAAGGCATTGGACCCACATACTCCTGCAAGGCGTCTCGCACCGGACTTCGCATCTGTGACCTGTTGGCAGATTTCAAAGAGTTTTCTGCCAGGTGACATTTCCACATGTTTGCACAGCATTTACAAGGCCATGCTGAAGACGAGGATGGTGAGCCTGAATTCCGTCTGTCTCTTCACTTCTCCTTTTAGGTTTAAGAATCTAGCACAGCAGTACCAGTCCATGTACCCAGCTCTTAAAGTGGACGTTGATGCTGAACTGAAAAAACTGAAGGCAGGTTGAAGAGAAGAGATAACACGTTATTAGTCCCACATGTGGGAAAATTGCACTTCAGCTAATGTACGTAAATCGTCGTGGTCTCTCTGATGTGCTATGCCTTCTTGTATATTACAGGATTATGCAGAAAGAATAAGGCCTATGGTAAGAGACGGTGTGTATTTCATGTTCGATGCAATCCATGGACCCCCGAAGAAGATCCTTGTAGAGGGCGCAAATGCTGCACTCCTGGACATCGACTTTGGTATGGGCTTCCCTCAGGGTTAGTGTTGCATCCACTTCATTGTAGGTCATGTCACACTTAGAAAACGTATGTATGTCATCTTTCTAGGAACCTACCCGTTTGTGACATCATCCAACTGCACCATTGGTGGGGTATGCACTGGCCTTGGAATCCCCCCAGCAAACATCGGAGATGTGTATGGAGTGTCGAAAGCCTACACCACTAGAGTGGGCATCGGGGCCTTCCCGACAGAACAGCTCAACGTAAGAGCGCATGGGGACAGTTTGGATTTTCTGCCTCGCTAACCTCCGTGTTTATTAGCCATGTTAGCCTTTTTAGAACTGTGATATGAAATTTACAGTCATGTGCAAAAACTAAAATTTGGGCACCCCCAGTCAAATTTAGGTAATAGTACACATCCTCTGCAGAGATCTGCGTTTTTGAAGTACCGTGTATGTGCTGAAATATAATGTGATTAAATGTGGTGTGGGCCAAAGACATTGTATGTATTATTATTATTATTTCTCCGATTTTTTATGGGAGTGAACAATGCTGTATTTGAGTTTTTTACCTGTAGAGCAGTGGTTCCCAACCTGTTTTCCTTGAAGCCCCCTTGCCTGTGTCCAAGACAAGCCAGGACCCCCAACTCCTACCTGCATAGACATAATAAAATGATTAATTACAAACATTTATTTGCAAAAAATGAACAGTGGTACAGTTATAATTTTGGTAAATTCACACAAAATTCTGCGCACCCCCTGTGCTCTCTCTAACATTTATTTGCAAAAAATGAACAGTGGTACAGTTATAATTTTGGTAAATTCACACAAAATTCTGCGCACCCCCTGTGCTCTCTAGCGCCCCCCCTAAGGGGGGCCCGGACCCCAGGTTGGGAACTACTGCTGTAGAGGATGTGTACTTATTTTCACCTCAAAAATCAATAAAACATGGTGTTTGTCCTCACATGACTGTATGAACACATAGGGGTCACCAAACGTTTCGAAACTGAGAGCTACTTCACGGGTACTGAGCCTCACAGAGGGCTCCAGTTTGATATGCTGGAACACAGTTTAACTTATCTAAACTTCATGTATAATACACATGTTTTAAATGCTTTTTTATATATATTGTCTATATAAATGCAAATATGATTAAAGAAGAATAGCAACAGGATCAAATTAAATGTTAGACGCTGCTCACTGGTGAGTTGTGCTATTTTTAGAACTGGTCCGCAGGCTGCTCATGTGGTCCTTGGGGGCGCCCTGGTGTCCGCGGGCACCATGGTGGTGACCCCTGGTGTATACTGTACACTTGTATACATACTCATGACTTTCACACATCACTGAGGGAAGGGATTATCCTTCAGCAGCTGTCCCATAGTGGACTGAAGTCCTTCGGTGCTCTAATAGCCGTCACATGAACAGAAGATAAATTTAGGCTCTTGATACTTTGCCTGGGGTTTGATTTCAGAATGTAAAAGTGACCCTTTTGGCCGGAGTCATGCATTAACATCCTCTTAAAACACACTTCTTTTAATTTTATGGGATAAAACAATACACTTAATATTAAAAAGTGAGGTCCTTTAATATATTCTGTGATGTAAGCTGAAAACAGAAATGATCTTCGGTCTAACAGGTGTACTGATGGCTGAACTAGGGTCTGTTACTGGAAAGGCCAACTTTAATCCTACATTTCCACTATTTCAAGCATTGGGTGCTAATGTTCTATACTTAGAAAATAAAATCACCCCTCTGCATGACAGTATTTAACTCTTTTCTGTCTCTGTTCTCGCCTCTTTAGGCTATGGGAGAACTCTTGCAGACACGAGGCCATGAAGTGGGCGTTACCACTGGCAGGAAGAGACGCTGTGGTTGGCTGGACCTGGTCATCCTCAGATATGCGCACATGATCAACGGCTTCACCGCGTGAGTCGCTTAGAATTCAGGATCAGCTGTTTGGATATGTGTTGAAATGCTGAACCAGAGCTAATATATGTAGCGCTTCCTTAATACAATTAAGTATATGCTACAGTTAAAGTTATTTATTAGTAGTATATTTATGTGCAAATTAGTAATGAGTGTTTTTGTCTTTTTACAGCATTGCTTTAACTAAACTGGACATCCTT
This sequence comes from Brachypetersius gabonensis, assembly GCA_037577145.1. Taxonomy (NCBI): domain Eukaryota; kingdom Metazoa; phylum Chordata; class Actinopteri; order Characiformes; family Alestidae; genus Brachypetersius; species Brachypetersius gabonensis. Next base: position 36,692,419 of record JBBJLR010000001.1, read on the forward strand.
GATGTGCTTGATGAGATTAAAGTGGGCATTGCCTACAAACTCAATGGCAAAAGGATTCCCCATTTCCCAGGTACAGGCTTCTGGACTCAGCATCACTAAATGAAATGTGTATCAGGTGGTACTCCTTAACAGTATTTTAGGAGACCAGTACCACGTTTGTTACTGTTTACTTTGTTATTTTACTAGGTTGCTCAGAAACCAGCTGCAAGCTGTGCATTATGTGATCAAAATGCTGCTTAATTGAGATCTTCTTGCCTTAAGAAACTTGGCTTCACCCAATTAAATGTTTTATAGCTCATTTATGTTTTTCCCAAACACCGGCACAATTTTCAAACATATCTAGGGCACAAACACCATAAAAGGTTTTTGTGGTGCTATGTGTCACAAAGGTTGTTTTGTTGAATCTTTTCAATGCATGATGGTCAAAGGATTTGAGACACAGTACCATTCTGATTAATAGAAGTCAATCAGGGCCACCACAGCAAAAAGCTAACAGATTATTTTAATGCTGCGGTTGCCCCAATTGGCCAGAATCCTCTACTGAGTAAGCATACAGTGGAATTCAAGAAAGGACGTGAGGACTTTTTTTATATGAAAACTGTAACGCTGTTTTTTTCCATCACATATTGACCTTCCCTACAGTTCAAATTCATAAATGTACAGCTTGAGCTTCTCCAAACATGCATGTCTCACATGTCGCACTTTCTATGGAACAGATGCACACTCTATAGACCATTTTGTTCACTGCTATAAAATCAGACATGTAATAGACTTTTCTAACAGTGGTCATGGGTTCGAATCCTACCACCCCTGGGTCTCTGAAAACCCCAGGCTGCTGCAGGGAGACTGTCCCCTGTAGGGTTATTGAATGGACATTGCTTTGGTTAAAAGCATCTGTTAAATGCCATAAATGGAAATATAAATGTTCTTTAGTCCTTACATTTGTTAAGCATGTTCTATATCGGCTGGATCATCCCAACCTCACTCCCTCCAGGTCCCTTTTTGCTTGGAACCCTAACATTGTTCCTACATGATCTATTAGAAATATTAGGGTGTGCTAAAGGCTATTTATAACCAGAGAAAAACATGCAGGTCTGATTATATAATAAATAAAAATCCAGTCCACTCAGTGTTCCAAGTGAGGCTAAGTGAGAAAAACTTGTGCTCTTGTTTTTCTCACTTAGCCAACATGGATGTCCTGCATAAGGTTGAAGTGGAATATGAGACCTTCCCTGGTTGGAAGACTGACACCTCCACAGCCAGGAAATGGAACGATCTGCCTCCCAAAGCCCAGAACTACATCCGCTTTGTGGAGAACCACATTGGTGTTCCTAGTAAGTCAGACATGACATAAAAAAGCTTGTAAAAAGAAATGTAATGATGCATATTACTTGTATCATATGTATGAAAAAAATGTATTTCTGGAAACGATGATATAGGTCTATACATTTTTTCGGCGCAATTGTAGTCTATCTGTAGTCTTTTGGCCAAAAAACGATGGACAAAAAAAATTAAAGTGATCACAGTTATGGTGTAGGCGTAAAAATATATTCAACCTTTTTTTTTACTCTTTTTACAGTTTGGTGTGATCGTAACTTATGTTTCTTTCTCCTTGCAGTTAAATGGGTGGGCGTGGGCAAATCCAGAGAATGCATGATCCAGATGTTCTAGAGGAACCGCCTCCTCTGACATCAGGAACGTCCATCACCGCCCTCTCTCAGGAAAATATCTGGCAGACTCACTAATGGCACAGCAACTGGACTGGCATTCACGGCTGCTGTGTGCAGACACGAGACTTCTGTTTAATTGCATCAGGACAGTGGGAATTTGTCTCAGTAATTGGCATTAATTGACTGATGAACATGTTTGATGAATAAGCCTTTCTCTTCATGAGGGTTAAGCTATATGTCCTCTAATAGAGGGGGGGGTGTTTGTCCAGGCATTATTTTCTTTAGATATTGTGCAATTGTCTTTCCTTGGATCAAATGAAGGCCGTTTACACATAAAATACTTCGTGCAGATGTGTGTGTGTGTGTGTGTGTGTGTGTGTGATTGTGTGTATGTAAGTGGCTGAGTGCTAAAGATCAGGACAATAACGGCAGTATATAAACTCTTTGCCTATAGAGGTGCTGTTGACTGTGTTACAAATGCATTTGCATGGTTATCCTGTGGCATCACACTTGATTTCATTTGTATTTCATATAAAGTTCAACTGCTGACCTTTTGTCAGGGGTTATATTATGATTATGTCTATGAATGACGTCTTTGACTCGTGTTTACTCAGGATCTCAGGACTACCTTTAAGTGCTTTGGCATGACATGTGTCTGATCATTTATAACAACATAAAACTATATTCACTGCCTCATCTCAATTTTCTTCAGTCATTTTTCTGAAATTGTTTACTCTGTAATAAACATTTCTCACAGTTTTGTGAAGCATATTAGGTTTGAAAGGGCATCGGTGAAGCTGCTTCAGAAATAGACACTGACAGAACATTCTGTTCCACTGTAGTTTGCCAAGATTATCTGAGCTGACCTTCCACTGGCCCTAATGATGGCAGTAAAACACCAGACGCAACTTAAGTCTCTGTCGTCTGAACAACAGGCCCAAAGGAAACAAGGTGACCCAGAATAGTGCCACATGGAGAGAATCAGGTTTGGAATAAACTTGAGGAAGGAATGGAAGAGTCTTCTGGTTGGGCATCAATAACTGGTATTCCATTCATTCAGTTCATGAATCAGGAGTAATGCGTCCCCTTTAAAGACATTTAAGCCATTGGTAATGATCATATGCAACTTTGTAGTACAAAATGATAGGTACAATTGTGCTTCAAATGTCTTTTCCTAGGGGAAAGGAGTCTATTTCTAGGTCTATCGATCAGCGTTGTCCACTACAGCCACTCGTTTTTATATGTGTCTGTTGTGTGACAAACAAACTAGAACAAAACGTTTTCTACATGGTCAATGTCATTAATTTTTATGCGTTACTTTACACTGGCTCCGTTACAAGACATTTTTCTAAATGGGTAGACTTGGTGATTAGCTGTAAATGTTTATTCCTGATGATTCTCTCCTGAATTGATTGTATAGTGGTTTTTTTATATTAGCCTCATAGCTCCAAGGAAAGAAGCAAAATTTGGAATTCAGACATACTTTGGCTAATCGATTTAAAACAAAGGCAACTTCAAATTACATCTAAAATGTGTTTTCATTCAGTTTTCATTTATTTGTTTTTTGAATGACGTCCTTTAAAAATTTAATAGGAGGCCGTTAGCCTGATAGCTACCCGATGAGCTGTTAAACAACAGTGTAGGACATGTTAACTGTTTCAGGCCTTTTACTCAAATTAATTGAGCGATTTGTGTTTAAGTGAACAAGAATATAAACAAATAATCTATAAACCTGTTTTTTCACAGAGAAATAAATACACAAATACAATATAATGAATGGTGATTTTCAAATAACCAGATTACTTGTACCCAGTTTGGCTCAGTCAGTACTTCATTAGATTAAGTCAGGTATGCAGCTAATGGAATTTCACAAATCCCTGCAATGGCTGAAGCTCTGGGTGAAGTTTGGAACCTGACCAGCTTGAGAACTTATTTATTTACATTTATATATTAATGCTGTGCACAAAAGTCTAAAAAAAAATGCAAAAATGCACAGAGCGTGGGGTGACCAGGACTAAGATTAGGAACTCGGCTTGTCACGATACTAAAATTTCAAACTCAATACGATACTAAGGATGGTACTCGATACTATTTTCTATATTATTGTGTAACAGGCGGTAGCCATAGTTACGGGCTCCAGGCCAGCGGTGGCGCTGTATGTAACCTAGCCTGACTTCCCCTTTTATACAGAAGCAATAAGGCTACCTACAGCGCCACCTTACCTTTTAACAGCCAACTGCTGTTTTCATATAGTATATATACACTGCTCACAAAAATTAAAGGAACACTTTTTTTATTGGGCCTGGCATGAAATCAGTTAAACCTGTCTG
>JBBJLR010000001.1:36742180-36753176 GCA_037577145.1 Brachypetersius gabonensis
TGTGTGTGTGTCTGTGTGTGTCTGTGTGTGTCTGTGTGTGTCTGTGTGTGTCTGTGTGTGTCTGTGTCTGTGTCTGTCTGTGTCTGTCTGTGTCTGTCTGTGTCTGTGTCTGTGTCTGTGTCTGTGTCTGTGTCTGTGTCTGTCTGTGTCTGTCTGTATGTGTCTGTGTGTGTCTGTGTGTGTCTGGATGCTTTTCTTGGGGATAGACCCCTGGTGTCACATTCTACTGTGACGTGCGTCTCCTCAGCACAAGTTTCAGTCTCTCTTTGAGGCCAGGAGGTGAATGTTGGAGTTTAAATGCAAACTTGTAATGGACAATAATGTAAACATCTCACTTACCTTCCTCTCCATTTGTTTTCAGAAAACAAACGCTGCAGTGCAAATTTGATGCAATCAAGCTGCTTTGCCTTGTTAGCATATACAGCAAAAACAAGTCACATTCAGAGCCTCAGAGAAACAGAAGGAACTTCAAAAGAACTCCAAAATCTCCCTCAGGCTTCAACCTCATGCCGCTGTTTCTATGAACATATTTTATGTAACAACTGATATAAAAAATGTATAGACTTCTGCTTTTTAAAATGCATTCTCCAACTCTATAGGATATTTCAGTTATTGATCTGTTAACATGCAAAAATAGTACCATGATTAGTATGTGGCCAGTGCAGTTTAAACCTCTGTTTGCTTTATGCATAAAAGCCTGTTTTCCACCAGGTATCAGGAAAAAGTTATCCTTTTCTGATTCTAGTACAGACTGACACACAAGGTTGAAAAAAGTTAAACCCCAAAATCTGCAAGGGTTACATTCCAAGAGCACCAGCGAACTGTGAAAAACTGCAAATTTGTGATGTTTAACACAAAGGCCTATTTTTATTGTCTGAATCCTAAATATGCTCCCAAGATTCTTTAGTTTCATTTTAAACTCTGCTTAATACATTACACTTAAAGAAAACGTAAAGGTAAACTTGAGTTCCCTGCGGGAAACTGTACCGATGCAGGAATGCTGGACTGCAGCTCCCAGAGATGCGTTACAGGGCAGCAGCCAATCAGCAGCACGGAGAAATGAATATCGCTCTTGGATTGGCTACTTTCAAACCTCCCGCCCCTGAGCACAGGGGTGTTTCACTATCACAGGACACGCGTTCTCTCAACAGTACCAAACGTTATACAGTTATATTTTATTTCCATTATAAAATTATACAAATTAGTAAATTATATATTTTTTAATTTAGCACTAAAATCCATGAAAAAGGAAAAAAAAGGATATTTGCATTTTTGCAAACAATTAGTAGTTTGGTTCTAAGAAAAAATCCACGAACGAGGCCGGAAACGGCGAATTCATGGGGGTACACTACTTTTTTCAAAAGAAATAACGACTTTAAAAAAAAAAAAAGGGATTATTTATCAAGCAATTATGTTCTTATTTCAAAATAAGATTTTGTAGGAAATAGTTTTTTAAGGAAAATTATACTACTTTGTCAACAAACAGAAAAGGGAAAAAAAAGAGCAACTGGAGGGTTAATTTCCAGTGTGTGTGTGTGTGTGCGTGTGCGCGTGCGTGTGTGGTAAACGGGGTGGCATTTCACGTCATCGGAGACAAGAGAAATGCTGCCAAAGGCCAGGCCAAGCCACCTACAGTGGGCAGTGTACGTCAGCCAGGCTGGCAGGAAAGAACTGGGCACACACACACAATTACAGCTCCAACCCCTCATTAAGACTTACACACAGTACATATACATTTATTACATTTCATCAACTACATACAATTGCATGTCATCACACACATGTTGACACACATCTGCCTGCTGTGAATTCTGTGTAATCATGAATCCCATTCAGCTGCTGGAGCTCTTGTGCTTGGCTGTGGTACGACTGGGGTGTTTCTTGGCCTGTTCACCTGGTGGTATGAGCCGTAGTAAGCGCTTGGTGCCATTTCATCAGTCTGGAAAGACTCCGACAGGGTCTGCCCATTTCATTAAGCAGCTCTGTCATCTCTGCTGTGGGTCCCTCTGCTGTCTCCTCCGCTTTGGCTGTGAGGTCTGACCTCATCACCCAGTGCACTACACTGTGTACATACTGTCCTCAAGCTTGCTTGGCAGCCGATCAGCTTCAGAAACGAGAGAAGGATGAATTGAAGCCTGGGGGGGGGTGAGCTGGGAGGCTCTCCTGCCTGAAACTGCTTTATGATTCTTCCTAATTGGGTTAAAGTTCAAACATCAGAACTCCTAGTACTTTTGGAGATGCCTGTGAACTAAAGAAATAAAAGTTTGGTGGAGCAAGGCCAGGACCAAAACCCAGGTTCTTGCTGAACCCAGATCAGTTGGTTTGTTCTTTAATAGTGTTTCCCAACACTCTGGTGCTCTGTAGGTGCTCACCTTGTATTTTTTTTTTTTATAAACTAAAAGTAGTTTACAACAACAAACTTTTTTAAGTAGTGAAATGTCTAGATTTTGTTCAACCTAAAAACTTATTTTGACGCTAAGCCTAAGCCATAAGAGTTTCTTTCAGTAGTGTCACAATTTGAGTCTGTGTAGATCACAGGTCAACATAAAGTGTCACCAAAAAATGTACTGGCGTATATCGTAGGCTGTGCTTGAGCTGTTTAATCCAGTACAGCTTGTTGATTTTCCTGCTCGAAAACACCTGATTCTGCTATAACTGTATAACTGTATAACTGGTTTAAGTAAATATGTTTGCAAAGACATCAAAATTGGCCTTTAACAAGATCTTCCAGGACTGGATTCCACCATCCCTGATACAGAGAAAGGTGGTGTACACATGCAATGCTGACTGGATTTTGGAAGTACATTGCTTCCAAATGCTGGTTCTGAAGACCTCCTATTCTACCTCATCCACTTTAACCATGTAAGAGCTTGTGGAGGTGCTGACTAGTTGTATCAGGTCTGTTGGGATCTGAGAAAATAATAAAATAAACACTGGAGTAGGAATCCAAATGTTCGGGTATAAAGTATTGAAAAGCTTGCCACCCTTTAGAGAGAATGTGGGGTAAAGTACTACAAGCAGTTTGCTGATGGAGGCCACATTAAAGTAATCCACTGATTTTCCCCCCCCACCCCCCCACACACACACACACATCCTGAGCACCCCTTCTGCCTGTCGAGACATGTGATGAGTCGTGCATTATAGAACTTCAGAATTCAGTGGCAGAACTACTCTTGGCAGGTTTACAAAATGCAAGTTAGACGACTGACAGCATTAGCACTCCTAAAACAAAGCATGTTTTGATTGTAGATCCTCCTTACGCTGCAGAACGAGTGGCTGAGCCTCCGCCCTCGATGCGCCGATGAAAAATGGCAACAGCCGTAATAACATATTGGACATCTGCTGCAAACTGAGAATCATTAAGCACACAGGGTTGGAAGGCGGATGTCCTCTCTCTCTGTCTCTCTCTCTCTCTCTCTGTCTCTGTCTCTCTCTCTCTCTCTCTCTCTCCGTCTCTGTCTCTCTCTCTCTGTCTGTCTCTCTTTTTCTCTCTCCCTTCTTTTCTCTCTCACTTTCTCTCTCTCTCTCTCTCTTTCTCTCTGTCTCTGTCTCTCTCTCTCTGTCTCTGTCTCTCTCTGTCTCTCTCTCTGTCTCTCTCTGTCTATAGGCTGAGATGAATGTCTAACTATGTGTATTACACTCAGCTGGGTTACTGGTCTTGAAGGGTTCAAAAACACACTCTTATGCAGGTCAATCTGAGCAATATCTCACAACAGACACGTTCTTAATGGGAGAAAATAATTTTTGTACATTCTGTTCGCACTTCCTCCAGTGTCACTCTAGGGAATTGCCCACTTAAACCTATATTGGCTCTGGTTGGTCACAAACACGGGCAGCTGGTGGCCTAGTGGTTAAGGCATTCACCCTGTGATCAGAAAGTCCGGGTTCGATTCCCAGGACCACTAGGCACCTCTGAGGTACCCTGAGCAAGGTACCGTCCCACACACTGCTCCCCGGGCGCCGTGTTCCTGCTGCCCCCTGCTTCACTTGGTGAATGGGTTCCATGCAGAGGAAGTATTTTGTGCTGTTCACACCGTGTGCTATGGTGTGTTCATGTATGACAGAATGATCACTTTCAACATGCGTGCTTAACTAGGGGTTTTTGGGTGGACTTTTCAGCCATGTTTTCAACTGGAAGTGGATACCGGTGTAAGCAGAAAAAATTATGAGGTACATTTTGAACTACCCAAGTCTATCAGGCTTCACTAAAATATGTAGTTCATTAAGATTCAAGATTCTTTATATCTGTGTTTAGAACCTGATTTATATTAGTAAGAAAACTGTGTTTTCATGATTGACACCTTGAGTTGTGCAGTGGTTCCGAAGTGTGGTTCCGAAGTGTGGTTCCGAAGTGTGGTTCCGAAGTGTGGTTCCGAAGTGTGGTTCCTCTTACGTTTGTGCAGTGATGGAACTGATCTTCTGTATATGAGGCACTTCATGTGTTGAAGCTAGCTTTGATTTAGTCATCAGTCACTATGACTAGTGTTTTGTTTGGCAGTAGCACATTCATGCTGGAGCCTGTAGGAAAGGGCATATACTGATTAACATTAGGACAACCTAATGTATTTTTTAACCTTGAATTTTTCAATCTTTTATCCACCTTTAATTAACACATAGTAAACAATAGACATGTACGCTTGGAAACTGTAAACTAATTGGAAACAATAATGGAATCGCCTGTAGGCTTTCATCCCCTGATCAGAATTTCTTTGCTGTACCTTATGATGAATGCCACAAAGCCTACACCCACCAGACCGGTCTTCATTCTCCGCTCCATTCACTGACTGGTCTGCCTCAGCGGGAACAGACCCGAACTCTGCAGAGGCAGAGAGGCAACAGTCAGACTCTGACTGATCCTGCTCTGCTCCAGACTGAAGTGGAAGGGGGAAATGGACCAATTAAGGACAGCTTGCTCAGCCACTGCATGGGGTTAATGCTCCTCTACCGTAATTAAAAATGAATTGCGTCTCTCTTGGAGAACTGTTCCATTCCCAACTTTTCTCCAGTCTTGAGTTTCTCCCCGTCACATTGCAGATGCTTCGGTTGGGCCTTTTTTCTGATGCGTAAGCTTTTTTCCCTTGTTTTTTTTATATTCGGCAACATCTGGCGCACTGTCTCCCTCTAGTCTTCAGCAGAAATAGATGTTTGTTGCTGTGAAAGACAGCAGTTTTTAGGTGTGGGCTGTGGAAAGAAGTTTGAGAAGCTGACATCTTTCTGCGGGCTTCAGTGAAACTGTAGCAAATGGGGCTGTGTGTGCGCGTGTGTGCGCGTGTGAAATCAGACTGATTATTCAGGTGGATGGTGAAGTAAGTGTGTTTAATTTGGAAGCTTTTAAATACAAAGGTCTCATGATCAGTGCAGGGTGGGAGTCCTGTGGTCAGAGGTATTTAAAGAACAAATCTGAAGATTCCACAAACGCCTCTGTGTTGATGATGCAGGAAAATGAGATCATCTGACTTTGATGTCTGATTATTCTAGTTATTATTGAGCTATTTTATGTGTTAATTCTTACAGAGGTATTTGAAGTTCTGCACTGAAATGTCTATGAAATTGACACATTTCTTGCAGAGGTGCTACGTGCCTCGTTTCATATTAAATCGTTCTTTTCCTCCCGGTCTGCAGGAGAGTACATTAAGACGTGGAGACCCAGGTATTTCCTGCTGAAGAATGACGGTACGTTTATCGGGTATAAGGAGCGGCCGCAGGACGTGGACCAGCTGGAGACTCCGCTCAATAACTTCTCTGTGGCACGTGAGTATTTCAGCTGGGGTTGCTTAGGTGTGGTGCTTGGCATGGTACAACAGGAAAGAGACCAGCTTGGTACCAATGCAAAAAGTGCATGTGTGCATTATTTATCAATCAGGCTTTTTTCAAAACAGGAATACAAATGGTAAATAAAAATAGCCTCAAGCTTTTCAAAACGAACAATAGACTAAATCCAAAACTTAATAGCCTAGACCACACACAGACTATAAAAAAACAATGGAATGGACATGAATCTAAGATCAGATGTATTGCTTCCTCCTACCACACACTGTTTCAGGCACCGTTTGCATAAAGGTGTCTCCACCTCTCCACAGTCCCTCGCACTAAATGCAAAGTACCTCCATGTTTTGCTTTGGCAGACTTGCTTTTCAGCAAATTCCGGCTCTGTTTGGGCTGTAATATTTTTGTCAGCTCTGATTTCACACTGTGTGTCAAAGCTCTTTCACTGTTAAGAGTTAGACTTCACAGCCACTAGCTACTGTTTGGTTATAAAGGGGGACGTAAGTGCAAACTCTTAAAGGCGCCTTTCAGATAACTGAAAAAAAAAAACAACCAGCAGCTCGTGGGAGTGACCCCTAGTCTCCACACATTGTCATCGGACTCAGGTGCGGTGATAGCCAAACATATTCATAAGCCTTGGGTTCAAATTCAGCTGGAAGCCTCTTCCATGTACATCACTTGTCAAAATGTTGTGGATACCTAGTTTTCAGTAGATCTCTGCTATATATTACTGTGATGGTTAGTAATAGGTTTACAATTGAAACAATAGGTTATTTTTGAAAAATATATATAAATCAGGAGAATTTATTGGTATTGTTTTCTAATTTTATCATTCAAAACTATATTTATGGCAGTTATATTCAGTATACAGTTTAAAGGGGAAGTATTTCAATGCTTTGAGCTAAAATAAAGCCTCAGAGTAGAGCTCACTTCAGAGCTCTCTGTTTAGCTCTTCATGCCAGGTGTCTGCGTATTAAAAATTAAGTGACCTCTATTGTGACTGACCATGAAAAAAGCCAGATTCCATTGAAATTTTGTAGTTTGACCAGATTAGATTTTATTTTTTTTTGTTTCCAGTTTATCCAAATTTACTTCTAATTCCTAATTTATTTTGCCTTCTTTGGCCAAAAATATCAAGACTGCTCTTGAATTCATGATAATTCCAGCCTTGTGTACCCTCCATCCTGTCTTTAGTCGTGTATTGGTCCTCTCACTTGTTAGCTGGATGTATCTCCACTTATGTAACATGTGGATGAAGAAAACACTTTACAATTCACACTTTACACTTTACATTTTACACTTTACATTTCACGCATTACACTTTACGCGTTACACTTTACACTTCACACTTTACACTTTACACTTTACACTTTACACTTCACACTTTACACTTCACACTTGTGGTCAAGAATGTGGTCAAGATCCTTCTCTGACCATCTACGAATGTGGTTTGATGGATCGAGTCACAATTTGATCACAGTGCGTCCCGCTTTTCATGCACTCATATTACCTGTGTATGACTTTTGTTACAGTGCTATCTTTGGAGGCCCGTTCATTTTATCTGCTTGCTGTGGTGTGAGCACTCAACACTCAAATCTTTCAGCCATACCTCCGAGCCAAATGTTTTCCATGTGGCATTTGTTTGGGGCAATTTGTCAAATCTTTATCAAGACAAAGCCTACTCTCAAAGGACATGAAGCTGAGTATTAATGAATATAACCAGAGTAACGAGAAACAACTTTCTTTACAAAGACTGCAGGTATTTTTCTGATTGAAATATAAATTCTTTCACTGTTACTTTCAAACAGCTGCCCTGCACTGAACTTTGGTTCTTAACCCTGTAGTATCAGGAGGTCTGCATTAGGTGTAAACTGCCAGAATAAGTTTTCATAGTGACCCAAAGCAGTTTTGGCCTTTTTTCTGGGCTAATTTATACTTCAGATCTAAACATGTTTCCCCTCTGATTCATGCTCTTCATCTGAACGCCAGCAGAACGGCTCCCCTCCATCCCTGCCAGAAGCCACTTAAATGATTGAACAGACTAATTAGACAGACGTATTGTTTGTAGAAAAGAAAACATTTCCTTCCTGACACTTGTGAATTATAGTTGTTATTAGGTGGCTTATTCTCATTATTTATCTCAGCTAGGTTCTAGAGCAGTAGCACAGCCTTCTTCAGTGCAGTCAGTCAATCAGCGGCGTGATGCTGATGATGTTGGTATATGTTGATGACGGAGAGTGCGGTGCGAGGCATTTGGGAGCTGTTCATGAGCCCTGCTGGATCGCAGTGGTGGCCTCTAGACTGGTCCTCTATCTCCTCGACAGGCCGCTTATGTCAACCCCTCCCCCTCCCCCTCCGTCACAAATGGCTCCATATACAGCTTCCTTTTCCACATATGGCGCTGAATGCGACTCTGGTGGGATCGCTATGAGCCGTTTGACCGCTGTTGTGCTGTGTTTTTTTCAAAAAGCACAAGTCATGTTTTTTTGTTTAGTTGCCGGTGCTTATTTTTGTGGTGCCGCTGAAAAGAAGCGAGTGTTGGTTTTTAACTGCTGATGATGTGGTGGTTTGTTTTTTTTTTGTTTTTTTTGTTGTTGTTGTTTTTTTTGCTGGACTCTCCTCTGTAAGCACGTTGAATGCAAAAGTGTCGATTCATGAGACAAGCTCTATCCTTGACTCATGACTTTTACTCTGCTGTAGAGAAGGTGTCTCCCTGAACTTACTGGAACGATGGAAGGAATACAGTCAGGTGCATAAATATGTGATCACTGACAGAGTTGTTATCTAGAGCAGTGGTTCCCAACCTGGGGTCCGGGCCCCCCTGAGAGCCCTGGGGTCCGGGGGGGCGCGAGAGATCACTGGGGGGGGGGGGGCGCACAATTTTGTCTGCACTGATGTTACCGAAATTATATTCACAAAAACATTAAATTCATACAATCCCAATGTCTGAGAAACGTAAAAGGGTGTGTGCGTGTGTGCGTGTGTGCGTGTGCGCGTGTGCGCGTGTGTGTGTGTATAAGAGTATAAAAACCTACAACCACTGTTTATATTTAGCAAATAAAAGTGTAATTAATCACTTCATTATTTTTGTGCCTCTATGGGGGTAGGAGTTGGGGTTGGGGGGGCCCGGCTCGTCTTGGACACAGGCAAAGGGGGTCTTCAAGGAAAAAAGGCTGGAAACCAGTGGTGTACAGCATAGTGGAGTTGAAATGAAATAACAAATCTGACCTGAAAGTGCAAATTTTGGGATTTAATTTGAGGTTCTTTTCAACTCGAGTCGAACTTTAGGACCTACAGCCATGATCATGCATACTTACCACCACCAAAGGAATCGGCCCAAAAATGTAGGGACGCAAAGTAAATAAACAGTTGGTTGCTCAGTTGTTCCATGACTGTGTGCATCGTTCCTTCATTCTTTCACTGCAATGTTTGCGTTTGTATTTTGTTTCTCCCAGTCTGAAATCAAAAGAGCTGTCATTGCCAGTTAAGCAAGACATCTTTAGAATAAAAAATCAAAAGCCCGTCAGAAAGATAGCAGAAAGCATCAGGTTTTGGGCAAATCAACTAATTGGTCCATTTTTCGAAAGAAGGAACGCACTGGTGAGCTCAGTAACACTAGACTTGAGAGATCATTGCCAGTTGGCCAGACATTTCTGTGTCTAAGTCAACATTCAAGAGGAGTGGGATTACCAAAAGATGTAAACTGCTGGTAAGCCTCAAAAACAGGAAGGTCAGATTAGACTAGATCGAGAAAAGCCTGTACGATTCTGTGCAACACATAATGAGCAGAAGAGACAAATATTAGCTTGTACCAGAATAGTACAATAGGATGAGAAGCGTATGGACAAAGGAGGAAACTGCTCATGATCTGCAGAGTGTTCTGTATGGCGCCAGTGGGGCTGTGTGTAGGGTGTATAAGAGATTCAGTCGAAATGCATTTTATTAACTGAGGGCAAAGGCGAAGGTAAACCAAGCAGGAACTGAAGAGCTGCGGAAAAGACCTGGCAGAGCATCACCAGTGAAACAACCCAGTGCCGACTGATGTGTGTGGGTTCCAGGGCAAGTCATTTTCATTTTGATACTATTTTGGGTTACATTTCCAGTCAATTTTGTAAAATGGTTGGAATACCTGCATTTGGAATGAAATCCCCTCAAATTAAATTTGAGCTCAATTCCAATATTCTTGGGTAGAAAGGTGAAGTAAGTTTCTTACCAGATGTTCATCGTAGTGATCTCTTAAATGGGGGCTGCTGTCAACAGGAATACTCATTGCAGGGGTGTAACATTTAATTGCAGGGATTTAATACATTTCTGTTACAGCCTAAAACAAGAAGTGTCTGAAAATGCATGTTAAATTAATATGTTAATATTTTCAGTTATGCTTTATAGAATTTCAGTCTAATACAACCTCCGTTCAGCGTAGGTTGAGGCAATCTTGAGATGGTGCTTACATGCAGCTTTCACAGTGATGACTGGGCTGTGATAAGTGCCATTTCTTAAAAGCTCCTGTGCAAAAAGTAAAGGCACAGTTACTATTTCTTGAATGTCCACACAGTGTTATTCTCATTATCTTGTCTTCAAGTTTAGCAGTTGGGGTATTCTAAAAGTTGGGGCATCTTCATTGTTTTTTTATTAATATGATAAATTGCATTGCAGTTTTAATCTTAAAGAGAACCCCAGACGAAAGGGATTGTTTGAACACAGGCATTGTGTACAAAGCAGGCTGGGCTGAACACCCGCAGGCTCCCATAGTGCACCTGTTCTGTTGCAGCTTGACTGGGGAGGTTCCCCACCGTGTGTGTTTAATGTAGTGCTGGAGATAAATGGAGATAAAGATAAATGGTTGTAACCATGACACTCTCTCACACTCCTTCTCTTGTGCTCTCTCTCTCTCTCTCGCTCTCTCTCCCTCACTGTCTCTCTCTCGCACTCTCTCTCTCTCTCTCTCTCTCTCACCGTCTCTCGCTCGCTCTCTCTCTCTCTCTCACTCTCACTGTCTCTCTCTCTCACTGTCACTGTCTCTCTCTCTCACTGTCACTGTCTCTCTCTCTCACTCTCACTCTCTCTCTCTCTCTCTCTCTCACTGTCTCTCTTTCTCTCTCTCTCTCACTCTCTCTCTCTCTCTCTCTCTCTCTCCCTGTCTCTCTCTCTCTCTCCCTGTCTCTCTCTCTCTCTCACTGTCTCTCTCTCTCTCCTTTTTCTCCCCTCTCCCTGGTGGAGTTCTCCCTGA
>JBBJLR010000001.1:36787886-36806217 GCA_037577145.1 Brachypetersius gabonensis
TGTGTGTGTGTGTGTGTGTGTGTGTGTGTGTGTGTGTGTGTGTAAGAACAAAAACCTACAACCGCTGTTTATTTTTTGCAAATAAAAGTTTGTTGATCACTTTATGCTGTTTATGCAGGTAGGGGTTGGGGGTGGCTGGCTTGTCTTAGACACAGGCAAGGGGGGGCTTCAAAGAAAAAAGGTTAGGAGCCACTGGTATAGAGGACAATATATTAAATGTGCAAATGCAGGTGCACCTAAAGTTTGTGTCCACACTGAAGGCAAGTGCAGGCTTCCAGATATTCCCCAAATGTGTAAACATGTCTTTCTGTTCCTCAGTGGTAAGAGATGAGTAGTCCGTAAATATTAGTCATGCATGCTCTCACTCTGGTGTTACTTTAGGATGATTGACATTTTCGATTTTTAAGTTTTTCTTCAGCTGTGTTGCATGTGTCAGTTGTACTTGTCCAGTCTTAACTGCCGTCTTCAGGAAGCACGTTTTAAAGGACAGGAAATTGCTTGGTTGGGTATAAGCTAATTCTGCATTGTTCTCTGTACAAATTCTTACTATTGTTGTCAGCAATAGTTTAAACCCTGTTGTGAAGAAATAGTGGGACATAACACGTTTGGAAAATGTACCCCCCGCTTACCCAAAACAAACCAACTGAAAATGTCCAGCATGTCCAGCAGGAGAACAGTTTTTGTTCGAATGTCAATTTATTTAAATACAATAATGCAAGTGTACTTGTAAAGCTGGAATAACACTTCGCTATTCTTGCTAGATGGACACAATCATGAGGATGGAACACAAAGTGACACTGAAGATCTGCCCTCAAATCCTCAAAGCGTTTCACCCTCAGAGCCGTCACCTCCTCGGCTCTTCACTCCACCAGAGAGAGAAACAGAAGAACCGCTCACCAGCTCTACACCACGACCTCAGAGTCAAGGGAAACAGGAACCCCGGCAGGCATTTGTCATAGAGTTCTTTGATGACAATGCGCGCAAGAAGCGTTCACAGTCTTTTACCAATAATGTTTCTCCTCCAGAGTCCCACGTGCCCCGCAGAAACAAAATGGAGAAGGTGAAAGACCCATCACAGGCCGAAGAACATTCAACCCTGTCAGCTGTACATAGTACTCCCACTCAACAGTTTACTGTTCCACTTAAAGGTTCTAGTGGTTTCCAGAGAGCTGGATCGCTCAGAAGAGAGAAAACCGATGTCCGTTTGAGTTCTTCTAACTTTTCGTCTCGCTCAGCTTCCTCAAGAGCATTTAATAGCGTTGGCCGCAGGTCCAAGCTGGCGCAAGACTTCGCAGCGGAGTTCCTCAAAGTGTCAAAACCAGTTTCCAACCGCACCTGGGAGAAACCCCCTTCCTCTGCATCCTCACCGGCTTCCAACACAGTCTCCATGGTGACAAATAATTCTTCCACTCAGTCTCAACCCCCTGTTCTAAATCGAACTGTGGTCTCATCACAAACATCCCAACAGCAAGTGCCCTCAACGCCCACACCGGCCAATTGCGCAGATGTCAAGTCCACTAAAGGTCCCAGGCAAGAAGAGGAGGACAGCTTGAGCGATGCTGGCACCTACACCATTGAGACAGAGGGACCTGATAAAGAGGTTGAGGAAGCACGTAACAGGATTGATCAGGTAGTTTATTTTCACTGAGTAGATGAACATATTTCTGGTGGACAGATTTGGAAAATGTTCCGCAAGTTGAGTGGAAAGTTGAAGTTTCAGGGGTTTTTTTTATTTCGTATATTTAACATTTTGCTGTATTTTGTGACTCCGTCTGTGTTTCTAGTTCATCATGGGTAACGCTGCAGAATTTTAGAGGGGACCAAGTTTCAGAAATGTGCCGTGCAGGATTGCAGCAGTCCTAGAATAAGGGCTGCAAGATAAAAATAGTTGCCATATGACTTCAGATTAATTGGACAAACAACTCTTGTGTGTCCCATTTAACATTATATCACTATATTAAGTGAAAAATCAGAGGTGGTGTAGAGTAAATTGTGTATACCCAAAAAATGAACACTGGGGTGGTGGCCTGACTCCTGCATGGAAGAATCTCAGCAGGGTTTGTAACCAAGATGCAGTATATTCAGCGAACCATTAAAATTAAAAAAAAAAAAGAAAAAAAATTAATTTTTAAATTGTTTGCTTTTGTTTTCACATCATATTAAAAAATGAACGTTTTTCCCCACTTTATCCTAATTTTAGCAGACAGATCTGGGAATATTATGTGGGCTAGAATACTGCACGAATGTTTCCCCAACACAGCTGATCAGAGTGAAGGCTTTTTATTGGCTGATTTTAATCCTTAATTTGTTCAGTGTTTAGAGGGTTTTATGGCTAATTCATAAACCTGTACTAAATATATCTGAACTGTATATTGTCCTTAAAACAAAAATTATCTTACACCTGATACAATCACATGGCCAAAGTACACCCCACAACCCCAAATTCTGTTTGCAGTTCTGATTGAGTAGTTAAAGACGGCATGTTAATTATGGACAGACTTATAAATACAGCTCTGGAAAAAATAAGAGACCTCCGCAAAAATTTTCAGTTTCTCAGGTTTCGTCTTTTATAGGTGCAAGTATTGAATGGATCTGCTTTGCTTTAAGTTCCAAATAAAACTACTGTCATTTTTCTTTATAACTATTATCAAAACAAAACGTCAAAATAAGAGAAATGATGCAGTTTTTCAGAACTTCAATAATTCAAAGAAAACAAATCTTGTTTACTCTTAAACAAAATGGCAATATTGTCTTTGAGGTACTTCTAGTGTATCAAACTTTCACATTGTTGATCTAAGCATTCAGTGTTTTATACTTTTCCTCATTAAATAAGATTTGATTCACTGGCATTGAATGGTTGTTGTATTCATAGAGATGCTGCTTTTAAAATAAATCAGTGGTTTCTTATTTTTTTTCCCGGCGCTGCACATTCTTTTCCCAAACGATTAATTAAAATCATAATGAACCGATTAATCGGTTTTCGAATTTAAATAGTTGTAGCTCTGTGTAGAAAATTGGGTTGTGTCTGAGCTCTGCGATACTGAAATGGAAATCGTTTGGTTGGTTGAAGGTTAGACAAGTCTAGTCAAAAGAATGTAAAAGTTGCTGAGTTAGAAGCTGATGAGGTTGTAACATAACTCAGTAAAGCTGAAAGAAGCTGTTAAAACGTTTTAGCTTAAGGAATAGAGATGTTTGACTGTCTGATGGGTTTCTGTGTAAATTTGTGGAATCCTATGTATAACTTTGCGACTAAATTCCTTGCTCTTGGGTTGTTGAAATATCTTTTACAGAAAAGTTAACGAGTTAAACATTATCAGTGAATTCAAACTACACACACACACACACACACACACACACACACACACACACATGTAAACAGTGGCCATTGTTAAGTGATGGACCAGTTGTAGTATGAAAGTTTGAGAGCGTTTCTGTAGCCCTGTCCCCTCTAAAACTAAGCAAAGAAAAGAACCTCTTGAAACATAAAAAAAATAAATAAATCTGCGAGAGACATGTCCATGTCCGTGTCCGTGTCCATGTCCATGTCCAGCCTAGTCCACTCATGCATGCTTTGTTCCTGACAGGTGTTTGGTGTTGGCGAGTGCCCTGGGCACAGCAGTCAGCCCACAGAAGCAACAGTGTATAGTGCTATAGTTGGTGACAGGGGGGGCCAGGATAGGCTTCCACTTAGTGAGAGTAGTCCTGGCCCAATAGTGGGTCGTTTTCCAGTCTTTAATGACCCATCCATGAGTCCCGCACAGGTAACCTCACCCCTGGGCCCTGTTATCTTGAATAGTGTGGGTCTGTCTGTCTGTCAATCGACCAATCATTGACTGACTCTTCCACTGATTTTTCCATGTCTTTAGGGGGCCAGGCATCTACTTAGTGTGTGATTTTTTCTACCACGGCATCCCAGCAGACTTCTGCTGTTTTTCTTTCTTTCTTTTTTTTGGCTAAATGAGTCAGAACCAGTAACAGTCCAAATATGTTAGATGGTTAGATTGAAGTCGTCATTCCCGTCACGTTATTAGACCAAAGAGTGTACTTGTGTCACTCTACCCCTCTGCCATATTCAATGCAGCAGTGAGCACCTGTCAGATATTGTGTTGGTTCTTGATTTTGTGTTATTTACCATGTATCCATTTCAGTGAGAGTTCCATCAGGCAAAACCCGTACTAGTGGTATTACATTCATCAGCTTGTGCAAGTGTCTTTGGACTTTGAGGGTCATGTCAAGGCTCAACATTGTTGTGTTTTTGTTCAAATATTCTCATTCAGAATTCATGTTTTCACTTCAAATACCCTAAGATTAGGAAATCCAGTTCAATTTCGAGACAATAACAGTCAGATACGTCTGTGGACGGAGTGGTCCATCACAGTCTATCCATCCTTTTAACATTTGAAACTGTTTCAAGACTTCAGATATTTAAACAGTTCAATATCTTGTTACCATAGTGTAACTGATAAGTTGAATTTTACCTTGATTGGCTTCAATAGCAGTTTTTAATATGAAATCAGGTTAACTCAAATATTATCATATGATGCTTGGCCCCCTTCATTTTATCTTGCATTAGTGTTGACCTAAATTATCCAAAAGTCTTTCTAAGCTGTTTCTTTGATTTTTGTTCGGTGTCCTTTACCTCTTTCTGTTTTGTGGGTTCTGTGGTGATGGGTGAAGCACACTCTTTAGGGGAAGGGGGCTTCTTAATTAGGTTGTTATTTATGGTGAAGTCTACTAAATAAGAATGAAAGCAGCTTAATTGCTTGAATATTAGCAAGAATTCTTGCTGCACAACACCTGAATTGGTATTAACTGAAACATGTCCTCTATTAAATAAGGACCAGTTGTTTATCCGTTACAGTTTGAATGTTACAACATCTCTGCAGCTGTTTTACCTTCTGTTTTTCACAGGTGGAGTCTATGGTCTTAACTCCTGGCAGCACCAGGTGGGTCTCTCGATGGGCTAGTTTGGCTGACAGCTATTCGGACACTGGTTCAGTGTCGGGACTCTTTGACATCCCAGCACAGATGGATCTTTCAGGTAGCTGCAGGTCCTCCCTTTTATACATTTTTCAGCATTGACACACTCTCTTATAGGCAGTAATTTACAGAATTCTAAACCTACTTTTCAGCAGATGGACGAATCATTCATCAGACAGCGCTTAATCGAAACATTGACAACACAGAATCAGAAAGTGGACACGGTTCTAGAGCGCGGCGAATTCTACCTCAGGTGCCGTCCATGGAGAGGACTGAAACTTCATCACCTGCCATTCACATCCAGTCCGATTCCTACACAAGTTGTTCAGGCATGGAGAAAAACATACGAGGTTCACAGCAGAAAGAAGACCTGCAGAAACTCTATGTTCAGGATGACCTGGATCCAGACAGTCTGAGTGATGCAAGCAGGTCAGATGATGGTTCTGTTGTGGAGCAGGGCAGAAAAAACAGTGTTTTAAGACCAGAGAAGTCTTGGCCAGATGTTAAAACTCAAACACCTTCTAAACAAGATGGTGTCTCTCCTTCTAGTGGGACCAAGATGGTAAAAGATCTAGATTCTGCTCCAAAGTTCTCTACAGCCACTCTAACTAAACAACATGGAAGCCACACCTCAAGCAAATCCAACGTTTCTCCTTCTAATAGGGATGCCTCTCCGGTTGGGGAAAACTCTGTATCCCTCATCAGACAAGAGAGCTTTACCAAGGATAGGTCCAGTGATGACCTCCATTTCACAAGGTTGCCCCATATCTCAAGCAATGACAAAAATGCATTTAAAGGTATATGTGGCCAAGACACTCAGTCTTACCTCAAAGAGACTGAGAATGTTCTTGCATCTTTAGAGGCCAAGCTGCAAGTTCAGAATGTTGACTGCGCCCCCTGCACTCTGGAGGATTCGTTTTCTGAGGAATCGGATGTAGACACGTCCAGTACAGTCAGTCAGCGTAGTGGTAATAATACTGTCACTTCTTTCCCTAAAAAGCCAGTGATCCTCAGTGAACTCTTGAAAGAGAAAAAAGCCGCCAGTCAGCATGTTCAGGAAGAAAATCTCTTCCAGTCATCTGGTGATTCTGTGTCTCAACTGTGCAGGTCCAATCCTGCGGACGACGACTCGAAGGTCAAATCGGGTAAACGTTTTCAGTTACGGCGCGGTCAAGGGAAACATGGATCTCTAGATTTCGGCAGTGAGCCTCAGAGCTCTGCTATGCGTCGGTGGCCTGAAACCGTTTCAGACCAAGAGTCCAGCTCCCGTCCAACTCAAAGAAAGTACACTGTCCCCGTTCAGAAAGACAATTCGAGCAAATCCACTAAAGCTACAGTGGCCCAAGCACTGGCACGCTCAAACAGCCTTTCTGCACCGAGGGCGACGAGGACCTCCGTGCTCCGCCGTGCCCGGCTGGGGGAAGCATCGGACAATGATGGTACAGAGACTGATCGCACATCTCAGAACTCAGATGCTAACCCTTCTAAACAACAGGAAAGCAAGAAGCTTTCCCGCCTGGACATCTTGGCTCTACCGAGAAAGAGAACCGGTTCCTTCACTACACCCAGTGACACGGAGTCTTCTGCCGGCAAGACTGGCTTTTCCAACCGCAGCTCAGAATCTGGTTTCTCTGTGCGAAAGGCTTCAGTACCTGACAACAAGACTGGTGGCCCGAAGGCTTCAGGGACGATATCCAGACAACCAATCATCCGTGGAAGATCAAGCAGTGCCAAATACGCTAGCAGCACGGCCAGTGAGTATAAAATTACAAAAAGTTCTTTATTTATTACATTTTTGCCTGTTAGCACAAAGTTATACATTAAAACATTAGAAATAACTCTTTTTGTATTTGTTTAGGCACCTAAACAAATAGTTTTAACATTCATTGTTTTGGCAATTCTATTATAGCACATGGTTACACCTTATAACTGGAATTAATGCATACAAGCATTGATGTAGTAACAATCTTTTATTTGTAATATTTTTTTTAATAAACATTAGAGCTGGTTTTAATAAAATTAGAGCTTGTTGTAAATAGAAAGGTTTGATTCTAAAATTCATGATGCCTCTAGCCATCACTCCAGTTTGGTCAGATTCAACAGTAATGATTATTCCAACTAGAGTAGATGGAAAATAATGGGCTTTCTTGTGGAGAGGCTTGGAAATTATTCAGCAAAATCACTGCTTTATACATTTAATTATTTGTAATTATTGTGATATTAGTTTTTGTCATCAGTGGCTGATAAATGCAAGTAACTGCTCACAGCATAGATAATGTTTTAAATATAATTTCCATAAATGCCCAACACTTTGGTACAGTATTAGATGTTCATTCTAGGCTTTTTATGAAAAGTGTTATTGCCATATTTCCAGCTCTGGTTGTTGGTTCTGCTCTCAGTGGATTAATGATCTTTTGCTCTTCATGTTTCTGACTCAGTGGTTGTGCCCTTTGTTGCTTTGCTCCGCTAGGCGAGTGATAAACTAACAAAAGGCCATTTGACTGGGACTCCAGTTTACTAATGTAACAGGGTCAGCATTCTTACATGATTTCCAGTTAAAGTACTCATTCAGTGGTAATGTCGATTGCCCTACTGTGTGAGCACTTTATGGTCACTTCCAGTCTATATTTCAATCAGAGGGACCTGGAACGTGGGTTTTTTTGCTTTCTTCTCATCTATTTGGTTTCTTTCTTCTTCGTTTGTACTTTTCCTTTCCACTGATCACCCTGGTGCTCCCCAAACTTTCCTCAATACAATTCCCTGGAACCAAGGCTCCAGGAGACGCCAGAAGGGCTCAGACTACACCTCCACTTCAGAGGAGGAGTATGACTCTAACCAAAGCACTCCTAAACATAAACGCTCCCACCATTCAGGAGCTTTGAACACCTCCAGGACACAGAACCTTGGGCCGGTGCGGCCTGTCTCCAAAACCAGAGACTCTGAGGGGGAGGGACAGGAGAGCGATGCCTTCCAGAGCTGGACGACACACAGTGCAGAGATTGCAAGGTAATACAATTGTCTACCCTAGTCCATGTATTTTTGTAATTTATTGGGTTTTGTGTATTTGATAAATTGAAGGACATTTTTAGGTCTTTTTTAAATTGGAGCCTAGTTCGTCTTATATTGCCTAAAGGCTTGATTTAGTGAAATGTAGGTTTATTGCGTATTTGAAACATCCTTGTGTTTTGTACGGTAGATTAAGTCAAGATCTGGCTAAAGACTTGGCAATTTTAGCCCGAGAGATTCATGATGTTGCTGGAGATGGCGAGCCTCAGAATTCTGCCTCTGCTGAACCTGTGGAACCGGTGTCTGCTAATGCTGCCTGTGAAGAGGTAACCTTTCAAATAGACAAGTATCAAACAGTGAGAGGATGTGCATCACCAATACACTCCCCACCTACTCACTCCGCTACTTCAAACTCATAAACTCACACACAGCAATAATACTGCAGCCCCTTCACACGCAATAAAAGAGGGTGTCTTACCAAATACAGAAATGATCACAGAAATAGTTGGAACAGACAACATCAAGCAAGGTGATTCTGAAGCAACCATGAAGCCTATAGTTTTTCACCAAAGTAAACGGTTGGTGATGAAAGTTAGAAGAAACTGTAGCAGAAGAAAGAAACGCTTTGAATTTCTGAATGTTTGATTAATATTCTTCTGTATGTTTCAGATAACTGAGCTGAGACAAACATTTGTAATGTTACTTTCTAGAAATTAAAGCAGTGTTGGCTCAATAATTGGAGAGAGCACATCTCAGCTCATGTTTGTTTTTGTTCTGTTGAGTGTCAAAGAAGTTCCGGTTTGGTCCAAATTTTAAAGCCTCACTGACATAATGGTAGTTGAGTCACAGGTAGGGAGGCACATGCCCATGCAGCACAGATAGCCATACCCCCAGCAACTGGAAGATTTTATATTTACCAATCAAACTTTAAAGTTTCTGGAAAAAAAGATGCAAAATGTTTCTTGTCCAGAAAACACATTCATAGGGCTTCAAAAAATTGAACAAGAGAATTTGAGCGTGTGACTGGCAGAAGTGGTAGCTGGTGCAGTGACTGTGCCACTAGGCTTTGGTGTTTTTGTTTGATATTATTTGTCGGAAGTGACTCTGTAATATAGTAATCTTTAGCTTATCATTTCAGCTTTAGCTTATCATGTCTTTTTGTTTTTTGTCCTTACAGCTGCGGCATGAGATTCCTGAGACCAGCCTGAATTACTCTAAAGTTCCGCCAATTTCAGCTGTAGCAAGAAACTCCGACCAGAGTATAAATGATCAAAGCCTCAAACAGCGCAGTTGGAACACAGAACAGGTACTTTCTCTGACAATCACCCCCCACCCCCTATTTTTTAAATTTACTTCCACTTTTCTAGCAATGACTCATTCTCTCCCCAACAGTGTATACTGTATATGTCCTTTTTCTTTTATTTCAGGTGTCTCTGGATAATGGGATGCTGAATCCAGTCTCTGAACTTTCAATGGCTATCCGAGAAAACGCAGAGCAACTCACAGAAAAAATCAAGTAAGTTTGTAACATAAGACCACTGTTGTTTTCTAGAACCAGCTAATATAGAACATGACATTTTTACATGTATTTACCTTTCCTTTCATAACCTTGTCATTGACAAAACAGAAAATTGTTATTTAGGCCCTAACAAATAAAACATCCTTGAATATTTGTGTAATAACTGAATTTTGAAGTTATTATACAAAACATATCCATGATGTGCATGTGTTCTGATATAACAATAATATTGTATTGGTTTGAACTTCATTTTATATTTGTTGATCTTGGTTGTTTTTAGTCTAAATTTGATATTTGTTGTCCTGTTAGGCTTTTATTCCATAATAAGAATTATGTCTGGGAGGAGATTGAGGCCAAAATCAATGCTGCTGACGATCCTCCACTGCTGGAAACGCCTAACAAGGTACATTCATATCTCTCTGCTTACTTTGACGCAGCTGCTGGATGCACTTTCTCTTAACTCTGTTCACACAATACCTCTCTGCTGCAGGAAATAACGACTATTCTTCGAGACCTCAGGGGGATCCAGAAACGTCTGGAAGGTATGAAGGATATTTTCTCTTCCTTAGACAGAAGCTTCGAATTGCTTTGTTTTTGGACAGTTTTTATTAGATATTGTTTGTTTGAGCACCAAAGGTAAAAACACATGTGCTTTATCTTTTAAAATAATACCAGATGCACTGTATATGTTGCAAGTACATTAAATAACAACAAAAGTCCTTAATTACTTGTTCCGCTTCACTGTGTGAATTATTTTAAATGGCAACAGAATTGAATTTTTCCTGTTTGATCCTCTTCAGTCATCAACAAAATTATTGAACCCAGCGGGAACCAAGATGTTGCCAAGTCTTTAACCTCTAGAGGGCAGAATTCAGCTGGACTGAGGACCTTTAGAGTTTCTCCAAGAGAATGGAGAACCACTTCTTCCCAACGCGGAGGCGGACCCTCAGCCAGCAGTCGGCGGTTGGGTAGGGGGTCTGAAGGAGACAGTTTTGTTGTATGAGAAGTTCTCGCTCTTCTCCTCTCAACATGCGATGTGTTCTGAATGTGCTGATTAGAACAGCTCTGGTTACTGTTGGGACACTCTGCTCCTGATGTAAGACCAAACAGAGTTAGTTTCTTGATTAGCCCAAGGCTTAGTGTTGAGGGGTTTATTTGTATTAAGGTTTATGTGTAAATTGCACCAGAAATGCCACAATGTAACAGCACTAAGTGCACTAAGGGTACACCGCTGCTTCTCATTGTTGAAACTTGGCGTCCACTGTGTAAAGAGGTATTCTGTGGCTGCTTGGGTTTACTGGGAGAAAAGATATAGGCACTTGTGGACCTATGTGAGATTTATTCCATACATGGAATGTAAACTATTTGTGATGACACTGTATTTGAGCTATGTTGTTTTGATTCATTTGAGGAGATAAATTAAATGATGGAAGTATTTAACTTTATTGAGGGTATTTTATATGCTGAAGATCATTAAAGAATGTGTTCAATACACTTTTCTTTCATTTCTACCACAATGTCACAAATAGAATGCACTTTGATTTCTTCGATATTTTTGTTCTTGCAGATTTGTCTCATTCCAATCTTCTGTCAAAATGCTTACATGCAAAAAAAAAAAAAGTCATGTTTCTCTGCACTATGAATATGCCAGAGAATAAAGACATGTTTCGATGTGCCTACTAATAGTCAATATCCCCACTTTTCCCACTTTTTTCCGAACGATATCTTTACCACTCAACATTTGTTTACTTCTGAAAGAGTCCCTGCAGTGATGAACACAGGGAACCATTATTAGTGACATTTTCACACCCAGTTGAAGGCCAAACATCCTTCAAAGATGTACATTACTTGGTAAAAACCAGAGTAAATGTTAAGGAGCTTTGTTTTTTTTTAACAGAACCAATAAAAAGCTGTAAATGTATGTAGTGTATTCATTATACCAGCAACTATTGGATTATACCAAAGACATTGTGTGGGGAAGAGTGAACCACAGCCTTTAGTGCACATGTTGTGTTTTTAGTGTTGTTGGAAGTATTTGAGCAGTAATTCATACATGCTACCCGCACATCTCAGCTACTTTTCTGCATTTGCCAGTTCAGCTAAAAGCGGCAATGCAAGTGTTAAAGCTCACCACCTAGACTGGATTCATTGTAACAGACCGGGGCTGATTGTAGCAGCTGCTAAAAGACATTTATTTATGCAAAACACAATTTAGTAATTGAGTATCATTCATATTTTCCGGCCTGAATAGATACAAATATATACATATATTCATATCCAGATAGCATGTCCAATAAATGTGTATTTAAAAAAAAAAACCCTCATATCAACTGTTCAAAATTTATGACAGGAAAATTGATTTTTCTTATTTTATTGCTTAATTCCAACACTGTTTACATTCTTCAAAACAGTCCTGTTTACCACCTCCAAGAAAGAAAATAAAACTAAATTAAACATAAACACTATGGGTTGGTTTCCCAGACAGGGATTAAGCCTAGTCTAGGACTACCCTTTCCTTTTTAATAGAAAATCTCCGTTCACAGCACTACATAATCCAGGACTGGGCTTAATCCCTGTCTGGGAAACCGACCCTAAATTATACACGACTTAAACTCATGATGACAACCTGTTTATAAAATACCCATTTAACATTTTTCCTCCTGGTGGACTGTGCCCTGTCTTGCCCCTCAGTAACAGTTCGCCTTCAGTTCCTTTCCCCTGCACCCTTTTTCCAGAGTAAAATGAACCTTTATTGATCAGTTTCGTTTTAAACACACAGAAACTTAACAATTCAGGTCAATGAGGAACTCTGCCTCACTGTCTTTCAGTGTTTTTTCAAGTGGCCATTAATGACCGCAGCTTCTGATGGTTGTTGAGAGGAGCTGAAGTGTAGCCTCTGGGTGTTCGTTCTTCATTCTGTTGTCATGTATGATGTGTGTAACTGCTAATATACTGGGATGCTGTAGGTGTGCACTGATGGAGCCTGTGCCTGTTCTGGGTTCATGCTGTGAAATGGAACTGCTTTCATTTCCTCTTATGCATGAGTGGGAGACATTTCATGAGCAGAATGTATTCAAGATGCAAAAACGCATTATTGTTATTTAACTGTTGAGTCGCGTTGAGGAGTGTTGCTTAGCTCCAACCCACCAAGAGTGCTTTCTGTAAAAACGCGTATCAGTGGTACAAGATGTTTCTCGGAGTAAGGGGAGATTCTTACCAGAACAAATGCTGCTCAAGTTTTAGTCTGCTTTTGCACTCAAACCTTTTTCAAAAAACTTAATTTGCCAGACGTTGAAATAAACCAGGCATAGAATGTTTGTTACCCCCCATGTGTTTTGAATGTACTGCTCCAGAGTCATGAAGCCAAAACATCCAGAAAATCCCCTAAACCTCAGCCACGTTAAGTTTTGTCATCCTTAAAGGAGACTAAGCGTTGCTTCTTTCCCCTAAATGTCCTTGACATTTGATGTAAAAGCTTCTGATAGATACTTTGCTGTAGAAATGTGATGTAACTGTTTTTGAAGATACAACATGAATCGTTTAGTATATGTGGTAAATCTGTAGAAGGGATTTTTTTTTGGTTGTTTTTCTAAATAAAAATATTGGAATGATCAGTTTATTACTTGTTTTTTTGCGCGGTGTATAAGAGAATTGTAAAATTCATGGCTTGCCTGTGGCTAATAACAATTGCTAGTTAGCCCAGAGGAATGCTAAATGTTAATTTACGGAGGCCTTTATCTATTCGACATACAAGTAAACATAGACTTCCCTGTAATGAACATTTTCTTGTTCCTAATGTATTGTCTATTCGGTCTAAGCAGCTGTGTGGTATTTGGAAAACCCCCAGGAGTTTTAGATACATGGCCTAGCCATTTTTTAAACATTGCGAACTATTAGCCTGTAAACAGTGATTTGTAGGAGGACTCCTGATTTAACCCACTGAATGTCTGCAGTAGAGCATGCAGGTGTTATATAACGGAACAGTTCAGTGAGAACAAAACATATTATTAGTGTGTCAGATGTTCGACATCCATGAAAAGGAGAATCGAAACAAGGAAGAGGAACTAGAGATCATTCGTAAAGATGATGGCTTTAAAAACAATTGTTGCTGGAGACTGACAGAGTGTGAAGGAGGCATGTCTGATGTTACCATGTACTCGTAAGTTTACTTTGTCTTTTTCTTTGCTTTCGGTGGAGACTACTAAAAACCACCTCAGACAAATCAATGAATAACTACCTAACAGTTCTTCAGGACAAGCTTTTAATTCTATCTTTAATTCCAGAGCATGTAAATCCACGGTTAAAGAGGTCCATGAGATGTCCTCTCCATACAAAAGTTTACATGACAATTATGTTTCCAACAGACGGGTAAGGAAACCTTTCAATGGTGCATCTCTCCTGGGTTGAGAGCTTTGTGAATACACTGCTGTTACATGTTGTAGTGATGTCTCTGTGTTTTAGGGCTCAACCAGCCTCATGTCTCTTCTTTTGGTCTTGGGGTGTTTGACTCTCCTTGGTGGTTTACTAGCCCTCGCTTTGGTTGAGAAGCTGAGAAACCAGGATAAGATTGATCAAGCTGTAAATCCTAACAACACACACGACCCTTTGCAAAATGGGGATCAGAGTTGCGCTGAAGAGTGTAGGTGAGTTACCTTTTGCATTCAGAAAGTCATAGATCAATACAAAAGTACAGGGAGTTCAAAGTCAGTCATAGCTGAAATGAAATGGAATAGTGGTAATTGGAATCTTTGAAGCCTGAATGTCTCTTAAAGCTACACTAAAGAAACAACTTCTAGAAAGTCTTTATAAACACAGGGTTAGGGTTAGGGTTAGAATCCACAGCAAAAATGTTCAGGCTCTTATTTTTCTTCCGGAGCTGTGTGCTTTCTGAGACGTTGTTTCTGTGCATGGACTTCCCCTCTAATGCATGAAAAATCCCTGTAATTCCCCTTTTACACATTGACAGTTGTCTTTCAAAAGTACTTTTCACTCTGACTCCTACTAATGGTTTGCCGGTATCTATGTGATAGCATATTGATCTGAATCTATCATTATGTGACTGGTTATTCCACTCTGGGCAGGATTGTCCTTGTTGAGAGTATTCCTATTGGGATGGACTATGGGACCAATTCCACTTTTGGAGTCCCTTTATACAAGGCATGGAAAGACCTTATCTCTGTTGCAACCCAGCAAATTGATGTTGCCTCGTTCTATTGGTCTCTTACTGGACAGGACATTAATGTCAACTCCTCCACTGACATGCCGGTAAGTTCTCGCATCGCCATGTTCTACATTTTCATTTGAATGTTGCTTACAATAGATATCATTTACAGCTACAATAACAACTTATTTAATTGTAAGGGATAAAGAAAAGTTGGAAAATGGGTGCTCAAGGCTTGTTGATCGCTGTGAGGAGTGAAGTCTAGCTCTTCTCCCACAGAACAGCTACTGTGACACAAAACTTGGGCCATATTATGCACAACTCCCAGAAAATGAGACATATTATGCAAAACTCACTTTAGTTATAATAGGTCTATGGGCTAAACTTGAACAAAACATGTTCATAAAGTTCTTTGCACACAATCACTCTCACATAAAGAGATCTCACCAGCTTTATCCTTCACGGTTTCAGTCCTTTTCAAAACGAGTCGTTTAAGGGCTCTGTCCCTTTTATGCAAATAAGCTTTTGCTGGCCACGCCCCACCCATCCCATGCTTAAGCTGCGCCTACGTTAGCATTCATGTCCTTAACACCAGTGAAAGTTTCTTTCTTTCTTTTTTTCTTTCTTTCCATCCATTCAATCTTTGCCAGTGGTTCTAGCCTGAGGGAAGGGAGGGAGAAAGAAAGTGAGAGATACACTAGATGAACAAAAGTATTGGGTATATGTTCGACCCCTAACAGGATGAACACAACACTAAATGAGTGATTTGCCTCTGCCTGTAATCATAGCGCTCAATGTCTTATGTGTGCTCCTAAAACCAGCAGACAGAAAGGCGGATCTTCAACTAATCTAGTGGGTGGGGGCTCGACATGTGAGGGGTGGTTCTATGGGAAGAAGACAAGCTGACAGAGGCAGTGTAACACTCTGGGCAATGTTCTGCTGGGAAACCTTGGGACCTGACATTCATGTTTTGACACAAACGTAAACATTACTGCGGACCATGTACACCCCTTTATGCTGAGGGTAATGCAGAAATTAGTCTCATGGTCTATTAGTGTGTATGTCCCAGGTGTTGTATTCACTAAGGTGGTTATTGAACAGTTTTTAATTATTTTATTTGAGTTAGTATACAGAGGGACAGTTAAATATCGTACTCTTGGTCATTCCACATGTGTTTGTGTTACAGGGTAGAGACATTCTGGAGCGATTCAAAGCGCTACCAAAAAGGAACGTGTCTGTGAGAGTGGTGACCAGCATTCCCTCTGTAGCGACCAACTCCACAGACCTGAGAACTCTGAGAGAGAATGGTAGTAAAGTACAGCTGTGTTTTATCCCCATATGCATATCACTGTCACATCAAAGCCCTATTAACCTTTTCAGATTGGTATTTTTACATGTTTACCTGTTCTGAGATGTTAACTTATGAGATGCTATGTCTAGACTTAGCCTCTTAAACGGCTGAATTATTATAATTATAATAATATTTATTTATTTATTATAAACACTTAGTAAACAGTTACTAAGTTTATTATGTAAATATGATATTATGTTAAGTTGTGTAGTGAGTAAATAAAGACTGTAAATGCCCATCATTTCTTGACTTCCTTGAAGTTTAAACGTTCTTTTTGTTGTCTTTAAAACACTGTCCCTTCATTTTGTAGGAGTGCATGTGAGAAGAGTTAACTTTGGCCGTCTGACCAAAGGAATTCTGCATACCAAATTCTGGATTGTGGACAGAAGACATGTCTACATAGGCAGTGCCAATATGGACTGGAGATCTTTAACTCAGGTTTACAAGAGAACCCCATCACAAAGCAGACTTCAGCTTACTAACTAGAGAAGTTTGAAGCTCATTTACTTCTTCTTCTTTTTAAATTAAGGTCAAAGAACTTGGAGTGGTGCTGTACAACTGCAGCAGACTGGCCACCGACCTCCATAAGATCTTTCAGTCGTATTGGGTGATGGGGCAACAGAACGCTACGATCCCGGACCCCTGGCCCCCCTTTTATGACACATCCATCAATGCAGAGCAGCCCCTTCACCTCAACATCAGCAGCGTGCCCAGCAGAATTTACATCTCGGTAATATTGCATTATTACTTTAGATTCTAGAAACGGTTTCTGCCTTTGATTAAAAATTAATATTACTTTATTACAGACAGCCGTTGCTTAGAGCCAAATGATGGCCATGTTTTCTCTGTGGCAACAGAGTAGCAGAAAATGTCAAATATAAAATGGACCAATTAATCAGGATTTTAGTTGAAGACAGCAGGCAGCGTTCTCCTCCTCATCCGTGGTCAGAAGTCTCAAAACAAACAGGTTTAAGGCTCTGGAGGCTCTGAAGCTCTCAGCGTCTGTTTTTTGTGTTGCTGTCGAACCAACATCTTATTTTAAAGTTTTCACTGATTGTCTGACAATTTAATGTACTCCCATACATTTCAGACATCCTTGCTCTTTTAGCTTCAATGTTCACATGAAACGTGGAGTTTGAAGAAGAGTAAAATGGATTCTCATATTAAAGTTGCCCCTTATAGTCCCATGTGAACACATCACAGCACACAGTGTGAACGTCTTTGCTGTGCTGAGCACTTGCTGACAGCTGAAAACTTTAGTTAGAAATCATTTTAGGCATTTGTGAATAAGCCGTTACGTAGGATTATGAAAAATCTGCTACCAGACTTTTGTTTGGTTCTGTCCATCATGATAAAGCATATTGAGATTAGACATCAAATTAGATCCTACTCTTGCAGAAGAGAGGTCATTTTGGTCTCTATCTTAAAGCATCAGGGTCTGTATATGGTCTCCCTTTGTGAAAGTATTGATTTAACTCCTCACCCAGGCTTCCCCTCCTGTCTTCTGCCCGGACTCACGTACCAAAGATCTGGATGCAATCCTTTCATTGATCGGCCAAGCAGAGCAGTTCGTTCACGTGGCAGTTATGGAGTATTTTCCTGCTTCCAAGTTCTTTTACCATCACAGGTACTGTTTGTTACCACAAATGCATTATGAATGGATACCAGTTGTTTTCGAACTTCACCGCAGGTTTATTTGTTCAGGTACTGGCCAGTTATTGAAAATGCCCTGAAGCGGTCAGCCTTTGAGAGAAGTGTTGCAGTGCGTCTCCTGGTCAGCTGTGGCCGTGACAGCGACCCCTCAGTGCTGCCTTTCCTCAAGTCACTAGATGCCCTGAACTCCTCATCTGAAAATATCAGTATAGAAGTGGTAAGCTGTTGTTTTCATTTAAACCTGTTGGTTATAGTCTTCATAAAAACCCTTAGCTGCTGATTCCACCTGTGTGTTTCCATCTGTAAGTCCATCCTTTATTTTCCATCCTTAAGTCTCTTCTTCATGTCTTGAAGATGCACAAAACTGCATTGCCAGACTAAACGTCTTTATCCATTCAGTTGGACATTTCCTATGTGGTGTCAGTGTCTATGAAATACTGTACAGTTGGATCAACTCTATGCCTCCTTTTATTGACAGCATTCACATTTTTAGGTAATTTTCATACATTGATGGTTCATCAGTATTCTGTTACTACAGACCCCTCACACAAATGTCGCCGTCACCTTGGCTGCACATTCATTCATCAGTGTTGGGAGTAATGCGTTACAAAAGTAATATATTACAGTAACGTATTACTTTTTGCTGTAACGCAGTAGTGTA
>JBBJLR010000001.1:36842533-36856204 GCA_037577145.1 Brachypetersius gabonensis
GAGAGAGAGAGGGAGAGAGAGAGAGAGAGAGAGAGAGAGAGAGAGAGAGAGAGAGAGAGAGAGAGAGAGAGAGAGACTAGTAGTTTATGTTGGTTTTGAATGGGGATTGGAACATAGTTATTACAGTTTTTGAGGGTGCTGTGTGTTCAAGTCAGTTCTGTAAATGATCTAACAGGATAAAGTGGAGCAGTACACACCCACAGAAACACAGTAATGACTTTATTACTGAGCTCTGTTCCTAACAAATAAACGATTCACCGCCAGTTTTCAGGGCTTACCAGCTTGACAGTTGTACAGAATCCAGGAAAAGGCCTTTTATAAGCAGTTTGGACTAATTCTGTACTACAATGCTGATGCCAAAGTTTATGTGGAAACTCTGTAAGACCAACAGGCTGCTGTTG
The DNA here is from genome assembly GCA_037577145.1 of Brachypetersius gabonensis. NCBI lineage: Eukaryota > Metazoa > Chordata > Actinopteri > Characiformes > Alestidae > Brachypetersius > Brachypetersius gabonensis. The sequence goes on from JBBJLR010000001.1 coordinate 36,842,935, forward strand.
ATATTTGGCCTGCCGTGTTTGCCGCTTGGCTCAGTACGGGTTTATTACTATTTTATTGACTACAAATCCATCAGCTCGTATCGTATGATCTCATATGTCTTCAAAAGCATGTTATCAAGTTGCCTGCCGTCTGAAGACATGATCAGTGTCCTCCCTCAAGACACTGTATACACTAGTTAGACACTTTTTGAGATACACCTGCCTCATATGTCCACCATGATGGCGCACAGTTAGAGAATGTAGACCATGTGACGTCACGCACCTTTTATGTTACCTATTCTCTAGTTTTAAATGAGTGGTCAGTTTCCGACCACAGAGACTCTAGTACTGAATTGTGGACCACTCTTGATTCGCTTGAAGATTACAGATGTCTCCAGTAAAGTGGGAGTAACTGTCGGTTTAAAAGAGGCACCACCAAACTTGTGAGTGCCTCTTTACTCCAGACATTTTACCATTTTACCATTTTACCATTTTACAGGCCATTGAAATCAACTCATCCTTCTCGCTAAAGAGCAGCAGAACCCCCAGGGTGACAAAAGCTCAGAAACATTCTGAGTCTCTCCTCCTGCCAGAGTTTGCAGTCTGAGCACATCTAAGAACTTGAGAGGTTTACTGGCTTCATCTCAGCAGGGGTTGCCATCTGGGTAATCGTTTATATGCAAAACTATAGCATTAGATATGGACAAGACAAAGTCAGGCCTACCCCAACATGTGCGCCCATTTCTTTCATGTATTGTGGTGGTTAAAGCCATACACTTTAACTTGTAAAAATGGTCAAGATGACTGCCACTGCTGTTTTTAAAACATACTTTTGCCCAATAAAGTGGCCCCTTATAGTCATGCGTGAACACACCACAGCACACAGTGTGAACACTGAAATTCTTTCTCTGTATTTAACCCATTCACACGAGTGAGGCAGTGAGCAGGCACCTCAGGGCGGCACCCAGGGAGCAGTGTGTGGGGATGGTACCTTGCTCAAGGGTACCTCAGTGGTGCCACTGGTAATCCTGGGATTCAAACTCTAACCAGAGTGGGAATCACGCCTCCATAATTGGGGAGTACTGCCTTCTTAACACTGTTAAACCCTCCCTTCCCGTCCAAACCGCTATTTTTGTCTATTTTGGAGGGGTTCTGGGTCTACAGCACCCCCCAGTACCCCCCAATAAAAATAAACCATGTCCCTAATCTTTCCACCACCAGCCGCCCCAAATATATTGTTAACGGTTTGTCAAACACTGTGAGAAATCACATTAGCAAGTCTGTTTGAGAGAACAGACAGTTGCAGTTTGAGGTAAATATGAGGTCAGCCATGCGATTTGCACAGTGCTAATATCCAGCGGTAGGCTTCTATTTCTTGTTAACTTCATTAGCTTTGGTATGTTAGCTACTGTGTTAAACTAAAGAAGCAAAAGTCAGACACCAAACATGGCCTTGGTAGATAGTAACTTAGATTATGTGGTTGGTAAGTGGTTCTCAAGCTTCAGGATCATCTAGAGGCCACAGCATCACCCACACTTCTGGAGAGGGGAAAAAAGTCAGAATCATGAGGGCTGTGTGAAGGTGCTCAGCTATCTCCCGGGATGCCATGGCAACAAGGCCCCAGCCAACATGAGAGATGGGGAAAACCGAGGAGAGGGAACAGGGGGAACAGGAGCAAGAAGATTATGATAATGATGATAATGATGATGAGGAAAACACATCTTTTCCCACCACAAACCATAGAAACAGCAAAAAGAGGACGATCATTAGGCAAATAGCTAATGAATATAAATGATGTGAACTGATGCTCAATACAGTTAAGCATTTTTAAGCAGGTGCCATGTAATACGTGAGAAAAGCTGCTCTAATGCATGTAAACACCAGCTCCGTCTCTTCACCTCCCACTTCCGCTGATTACCAGTGTGCTCTCTGCAGACTGACAGCGTCATGTAGGCGGTCCTGCGCCAACGCCACGCAGCTGCCTGCCCACTGTAGGCGGTCGGGCGATGAGTGTGAGTTTCAACTCCCAGAATATGAGCTAGAGTTATCCGAGGAAATTTCTGGTTCAATAATCTCTTTAAACAGAGATGTCCCATCTGGACTGTCTATAATCCGTTTGAAACGATAGCATTGCTTTTCTTCTCACAGTTTATGACTACCTTCTAAAAGGGTTCACTCTGTGCCTAAATGTTTTATAGCAATAATAGTGCAATGATCAAATACTTTCGAGGCACCTGGCGGTCTAGTGGTTAGGGAGTTGCCCCTGTGATCAGAACGTCGTGGGTTCGAATCCCTGGACTGCAAGTGGCACCTCTGAGGTACCTTTGAGGAAGGTATGGTCCCCACACACTGCTCCCTGGGGGCCGTGTTCCTGGCTGCCCGCTGCTTCAGTTGGTGAATGAGTTAAAGGAGGAATCTCACACTATGTGCTGTGGTGTGTTCACATAGTTTATATTTCAGAAGACTGGGGTACCTTTTGGTGATCTATTTAATGCCAGCAAGAGGAAAGTGTCTGAGAACTACTGATACATACTAACATCGTGGATTAGCATTTATATCTTACAGCTTTGTGAGAAATAAAATGTACACAAATCTGCATCCCAGTGATGATTGGGCAAAATCCATATGTCTTTGGAACTTTGCCTCTTTGGCTATGCACTGGCCAAGAAGTAATGAAAGCTTGCATCTTGCTATTTGGCCCTGTGCTAGCAGCCTGCCTGTATCATCAAACACAATGCTGATTTGTTTATAGGGCTCTGTTGTCTGCTGTTGGCTGTTCAGCGCATACTTGAGCTTGCAACGTGGTTGTCAGCAAGTGGACAGTAGCAGGACGATAGTGGGGTGGTACGGATTGCTCAGCGGCTGTGGCGGCAGGCAGCCAACGTGTCTCCAGCACAGACTGGCTTGTGTTCCCTCAGCTTCACATATCTGGCACAGCCCTGGCTGATTTCTGATAAACACCCTGACACAGCATTTCATTGGAGCTATCATTGCACAGCACTTCCTCTGTAGTTGTGGCATTTAAGTTATGAATGTGGGTGAAATCCACTTGCACACGTCGGTGCTCTGGTTTCCTCCCACAGTCCTAAGACACTCATGTCCAATATTGGCCCTCGATGTGAATGTGCTTTTGTGTCTGTCTTGCAGGTTAGTTGACAGGTTAGTTGGCCGTCTTTTGGCGCCCCCTGCGACTCTGATTAAGGATAAATGATTTGGATAATGGATAGTCTGGACACCACTTTGTCACGTTTTGACCCCACACCTGCAAAACATTCTAATTAGTATAACCCACAATCACTAGAAGTGTACTAACATTTAAAAGCAGACCATTTGGATGTTAGAATTTGATGGTGGGCCTCACAAGTAGTTAGGTTATAGCAAGCAGATATTAGGCTGATATCCTTGTATTTGAAACTAGCCCTACTGTAAATATGACGCATCGAATACTTCAAGTCTTCAAATCCCTTTGTGAACTTTAATGGTGCCGTACCCTCGGGAATCGTCAGAAATTCCACGGGAGCGGGATTAAAAAAATAGTCCGGCGCAGGGCTTTACTTCATATCTCCTGCTCTGAGCTGTGTGCTCTTCTTCGGTGCAGAAAACCCAGACTCCCTGCGGCAAAAATAGCATGTTTCCTGGGTCACACGCGCCCCCTGCAGGTGGACTTTGGTGACGAATTAAACGAAGCCTCGATGCGAAGCCTGCAAATTCTTTGCCTCGAACATTTTTTGTAATCGAATCAATCGAATAATCGTTTCAGCCTTAGCCAGAACTGCAAACGAAAGTAGCAAAACCGTAAAACTGGGCAGAGCGACTGAAAAGTCAGCAGCGAAAAAACTAGCTGTGAAATTGAAAGTCTCAAAGGTAGGAATGAATATTGAATGAATTTTGTTTGATATTAGGGAAGTTTTGTTTGAACATTTTGGCAAAAATCTGATTCCATATTCTTGACACAGACATAGTAAAAGTGAAATAGACTAAAATGACTCAAACAAATAATTTCTCTCTTCATAACAGCAATTAGATACCAGATATTAGAGTTAATCTAAGTTTCAATCAAAAGCACACAACTAGGTGTAAAAGTTATGGTTAGGTCAATGAACCATATACAGTTTCCCCCTTACTCTGAATGTAAGTGATAGCTTTGCCCCGGAGCTAACAGTCTAACATAGCTTACAATTGTAGAGCCGATAATTAAGACTGTACAAACCGCAGGTACTGTCACCACACAGCCAGGCTGCACTGAGAAATCAGCCGTGCTTATTTAATGTCTGGCAGTGTATACTAAACTATATATTTCTGAAATATATAAAAATAGTAATATATAACACTGTCATCAACATCAGAAGCAGCAGAAAACATTGAGATTACTAACAACTTGAGAGGAAAACTTACTAAATTTGCTTTTTGACCAAACATTTGTACTTTAACTCTAACTGTAGTGCAGAAGTGGCCATGAATTTGGTAAAGGTGCTGAATTTTGCATGGCCTGGCTGAAAGGTTACGCTGTGGGTATGCCGATTCTTCCGTGTGGAAGCATTTACAGTCAGCCCCCTGTGTCACCCGCTTAATTATTCATGCTCATTTCTAATGTATGTGGCCACTCATAGGATCCCGTAGCGGCTGTATACATCACTGACACCACTGCCAGGCATTTGCAATAAATAAAAATATGAACAATATTAATGACGGCGTGTTCTCGTTCAGCAAGTCGCCGGTGTGAAACAAAGCTGCATCTAAATGTGCAGTTCGTAGCACAACAGGCCTTTTTTGCACTTACTTCAAACTCAAATAGAGAAAGTCAAGCATTAGAAGCAGAATTACTGTTCATCTTCGTATGGTCCAGAGGACTAGACTCACAATTCTCATAGCAGATATTCTCACATCGTTGGTGCAACACAGCTTGATAATCTTTGTGCGGAGGCATGTTTCAGTGGCAACACCCTCTGATCTTCTGACAGGACCACGTGATCAGTAATGGATCCACTTAAGCAAACCACTCTCGTCTGACTTCACATGCACTGTCATTCAGACGCTGGACAGAGCTAGTGATTAGCCTCGCTTGCTTGCTTGCTCTTCCTATCAAATGAAAGCAAAAACACCCTCGAGTGCAGCCTTGAGTGTCAAACAACGTGCCTTTAAAATTTCACCAAACTGAGGGTTTGTTGGAGCGATGCCACAGAAGAGCCACTTTTGTAAATGAGCTGATGTCCATATAAAGGTTAGAAAACCAATTAAAAGTTTTTCCTCAAACCGTATGTTACCCAGGATTTCACCGGCAGTTTTCCAGAAGAAGACACAAACTTGTCCCAGACTGAATTATTCTCTCCCTGGAGCTTGTCCACTGAAAATCCCTTTTAGCGGCACAAGCAGGCTGATCTGTATCCTACGGGCAAATAGCTACTCATGCATGGATTAGAGGCCACACTTCTTGGCTTTTAGCAATTAGAACATATGTGTTCCCCTCATTTCCAGCTCTCTTCTCCCTAACAACAGAGTCCACGTTACTGAGCACTGTGCTAAGTATCATGGTGCTATCACTGTAGCTCTGACTCGTGAGAGCTGGTCTAGTACTCATGAATGTAGACAGCATTGCAAACATAGTCAAAAGCTTAGTCAAGTACAAAGCGTAGGAGTAATGAAGGGATAATGAATTAGATCAATAAGAGAAAATACTGCCTTGAGAAGCCATGAATGCAGAATCCCATTGATGGGGGGCATACTTTAAATAAAAAGTCACATTCTTATAGAGAACCATCTCAGAGCACCATCAAACAAGGTCAGACCCTCACGCAGGGGTTTAAAGCAACACATAAGGCAGCTCCCCAGCATTCATGTAATCCTTCTAATGCTTATTTATGTTCTGGAATTCACTGACTTGGTGATTTTTGCTGCAACTTCGTCTAAAGCACAGCTGCAGCAACGTTGACAGTTTATTAGGTATATCTATCTTGGTCATCTTTTAGATATAATTGACCAATTTTGTAACATAAATATCAACATATGCTACATTTCCATAAAAAAATAACTAAAGGTTTTGGTCCTGCGGAGAGAAAGCCTTGGGATGGCGAAATAACGCTGTACTCAGAGACGGGAGGTTTGAAAGTAGCCAATCCAAGAACATTATTTATTTCTCTTTGCTGCTGATTGGCTACTGCCCTTTGATGCAGCTGCAGTCCAGAATTTCCCCCATGGAGCGTCTCGAGTGTTCTTCTTAAAGCACTGTATTTTATTACTGTAAATTAAATTACTACTGTATTTACCTGCTTATACCAAAGAAAACGACAGCACATACCAAAGAAAACGCCCGTGCATGAATTATAGTATGGTCAATACAGGGGTAACATCGGTATTTACTTCGTCTAAAGCACAGCTGCAGCAACGTTGACAGTTTATTAGGTATATCTATTTTGGTCACCTTTTCAAGGAAACCTACCATATTGGTTTACTGACTGTAGATCATTTATTGATCAGCCCACTGAGACCACCACTAGAACACCACTGACCACTGCAAACTGTAAACCTGACATGATAAGAACATATTAATACTTCTTTAATACAAATGTGTGAGGCACAGCTGCGTTGGTGAGGGGCTTTGAACCCCACAGTGTCTCTCCACTGACTCACCCCAATCAGGCATAGCAACAGGGTTACAGTCTCTAAATGTAACAAGTGAGGTGTTTTTTGTGCATTACTGTTGTGACTGAAACAGCTGTACAAGCACTACCTGTGATGTTTAATGCCAAACATTATATCTTACCAGTGTGTACTTAACACCTAAAATGATCAGAGTCAGTAAGGATAATTAAGCCTGGGGATTTCTACGGGTGTGTCTAAAGCCCAGGAACTCCGGTGTATGTGGACAGAGGCCAGCCTGCAACTCAAGCATTGATTGTTCATCAGTTGGAGAGACTCGCAGGGGAGGGAGGCTCAGTGAAGTTTCTGTCTGATTGAGTCTCTCTTCATTGGGCTGGGGAAGCTGCAGTGTCAGGTTTTGTTGGCAGTGAGAGCTGCATTAAACCCACTGGCTGGAAAATGGCCTCTCCTCCTTTGGTTCACTGACTCAGCGTGCTGACTGAGGAGCTTGCATAGTGGGCAGACATTATTTCCTGGTCTCCGTAGCAAAATCTCATCTTTCAGAATGCTTCGAAATGAGACAGTTAGAAAAACTGAAGTGCATGAATCAGTTTCAATACTCCAGTATTTGCGTAACTGACTGGCAGGGTGTGTGAGGGAATGAAGGAAGGAAGGAAGGAAGGAATTAATGCTCCAGAGAGTACTAGAACTGAATCCTAATCCACTCGTTTCAGAAAGGCTCAGTGTATCTGAATTCTGAAGTAGTTGCATTGTGGTAATAATCTGAGAAAACAGGCTCATCTAGGCGGACGGTGGTGTCCTGCCCACCTCCAGATCTCTTTTGTTTTTCCACTTCAGTGAACGTTTTACAATGTGCTCAGTAATGAATGTGCTGTCTCTATTCTCACGGTCAAATGTGAAGATCTCTGTAATATCAGCCAGTGATTATTTGAACGCACAGCAGCTCATTACTGTTCAGTATTCATAAAGCTTAATGATACCTGCGTTAATGCGATACCTGTCAATATCATTTAGTTTTTCAACCAGATGGACCAGGCACCATAGAGAGTATAAGTAATTTAGCAAAAACTGCTATCAAATATAATATGTATCTCCAAAATAGTGACTTTACAGAAGTGACCAAATCATGTTTTTTGCTAATGTACGAAAAAGTAAAGCTAGGTTATTTTGAACCAGGTCCATTAGTAAGTCTAGCAGGAAAGTTCCATGTAGCGTAAAGAAAAAAACACTTGCTGTGTTGAATAATGCAGAAAATAAAATATATAAATGAAGATACAGGGTCAGGGATGGTATGCTATTAAAAAGCTCTAGTAAATGTAGTGATAAGTGTGATGTACCATGCTCTGTAGCCATGGGACATTTGTTATGACAGGCTGTTCTGCACCAATCCTTTCTGCTTCCCTGGATTGGTGTGGCCTGTAATCTTAACTGGACTCACTTTGCCCTTGTTTTATTTGGTCCTGTTTAAGCCACCTCTACAGTGAGGCCGATGTCTGATCACCCTCATTGTTACCCTCTGATCCCTTTCATGTTCTGAGTGTGTTTGTGGTGAAGGTCTGTGCGTGTTTCATTCATGGTGGCTTGCTGTTCAGGACCATGAGGCATGTCCTGAGTATGTGTCTCCTTTGTATGTGGGGGCCACTCTCAGCAGGAGTGTGCCCCCCCCGTGGGATCGATGGGCTGATCCATGGGGGAACACCTGTTACCTTGTGCGTTTGTCTTGCGTAGGCCCCACTTGTCGGGTCTGCATGGCCGACCTCTGGCACTGAGATGGCACCACCAGCATGGAAGTTTTATGTATCCATGAAAAGTCCTCGTCTGACTGCTTTACTGACCCTTTGCTGCACAAGACAGTGCTCCATCCCTGTATTGCCCTGTATGGCTGCAGCTTGTTTTTCTCTAAACTCCTGCATGTGTTCCTGTTGTCACAACATGACACTTTATTATGCCTTTTACCATGTTTGTGTAATTGCTGTTCCTGTACGGAGGGGAGGAGAACGATGTGCAGGGGAATCTCAGTGTGGCTTATCTTCAGAATAAGTTGATTATAAAGCTTTTTTCTGTATTTGCTAAATGAACATTTAAAGCAACTGAGCAATGGCCTATATAGCATTTGTTAATGCGTGTAACAGGTTTGATATGTGGTAGAGATAGGTCTGAAAAATGCTGGAGAATTCTTGCAAGGAGTGTTATCCAACTCCGTCTAAGCTTGAGCAAACAGTGGTTATAGGTTTACAACCCAATGGCATTGGACATTTATGCAAGAGGACCCTAAAAAATTGTCTTTGAAAGGTTCACACTGTCCAGTTTAATGGTGGAAATCTGTAATGTTTAACCTTTAGCGGTATGTTATATCATGGTATCTCTAGGTGAAAACTGGAAATGTCTATCTAAAGAGGAGCATTTTAAAGCCCATCAGGTCCCTGCAAGCTACAAGAAACTGATCCGACAAGCGATTTTATAGGAATCCAAAGAAGTGGTACGACTGGGTCAGCCTGCCTGCATGGGTGTCTGACATCCAGAATCGGCACTTTGTGTGTTCTCAGCTGTTCACTGAGGACATGTCACATGGAGCAAAGGAAGAATATGTTAATCTGCACCCTTGAAACATTGTTAGTATTATGGGATTGGGGAAGACGAAGCTAAACGATCCTGACAAGTCTATATTGGAGGGGTAATTTGGGGAAAAACTGCAAAAACCCTCCCATAGCCCTACGGTTAACTACCTTCTCGTGCTACTCTCTCTTTGAACCGCCCAGTTTAGCTGTGAGAAATTCGAGAAAAATTGTTTATTAAATTGTTAATGAAAGGGATGATGCGTTTCATTTAGTTTATTGTTCAATGGTGCCTGAACGGCAAACGACACTCGCATCTTATTTTCCATCGTTTTCTGCTCGCAGATAATCAACAATCTTCTACAAAGCAAAACAGAACTGTCTCATGTAAAATTAATCCTTCTTTAATTAATCCACTGTAATCTGGCAGTTGTGGTTGAATTATGTGCCATTGTTTATCTTCCAAAGCAAATTTCGAGCAACTAAGCACGAGTTATTTAAGAGATATTAAAAAAGATGGTCATCATTATCTTTCCAGGAGGAAGAGATTCCTGAGTTGGAGATCGACATTGATGAACTTCTGGAGCTTACAGATGAAGAACAGAGAACCAGACTACATGTAAGTTCTACCTATGCAGAAAAATCACCAGTCAGGACCTGGCATAGTAGAGAACTCCACATATTGTTTAATGACCTTATCTATTTAATATAGCAGAGTTCTGCCACACTATATTCCCTCGTGGGTCAAAACTGGGACTATTACATAAATGTACATAAACACTTGGACGGCGACTTTGTTTTGGCTCTGTAGTTCAGCACTGATGACTAGGAACACTGTGCCGGAAACACAGCTCTTTTTACATAAGCCTCCCATTGTAGGCAACAAATAATTTGAAGTTGTAATTGGAAGCTTTTCTTTGGCCAGCAGTGTGTTGTTGCATCATTAGTTCATAGACAAGAAAGCAAACAAGGCATAGCATTGAAACAAAATCTGGAATCTGAAGGCATTTACTATATTTTCACAATCATGTAGACCAATTAAAAGCTGATGTTGGCAAAGCAGGCCATTATAGGCCAAGGTGAGGCTGAAAAACATGAATCCTGAAGCACTGGGGCTTTTACCAACTGTGTTTTGTTTGTCATAGACCTCCATTTTTTGCCATATTGGCATCATAGCTCCAGTGCAGAACCTACGAAGCAATGGGCATTTAATGTCTCCTGCTCTTAGGGGTTCAGACCTAATACGTTTGAGAATCCAGACTGCTGAGCAGACTGGGAAAATGTATTGTGCTCAAGCTAATATAACCAAAAAGTGATGGAAACACTTTAGGTGACATACAGCTCCGGGGAAAAAAATAAGAGACCACTGGAATAATGTTCAGTTTCTCGGGTTTTATCTTTTAGAGGTTCAAGAACTGAACTGCCTTAGATTTTAAAAAGTGCTGACAATATTTCTCCTAATTTCCAAAAACTTTTGGAAATTAGAAGAAAATTTGTAAAGGAAAGAAAAATTTGTAAAGGAAATGACAGAGGAATGAAGGAAAATGAGAGAAATGTTTACAGAACGTGAAGAATTCAAAGCGAACAGCTGGTGGCCTAGTGGTTCGGGCGTGTGCCCTGCGATCAGGAAGTTGTGGGTTCGATTCCCAAAACCGCCAGGCACCTTCCTAGGTACTGAGGTACCCTCACACTGCTCCCCGGGCGCCGTGTTCCTGGCTGCCCCCTGCTTCACTTGGTGAATGGGTTAAATTTAGAGGTTTTTCATGCTGTTCACACCATGTGACAGAATGGTCACTTTCACAAACCTCTTGTTCACTCAAACAAAATGGCAATGATTACCTTTAACAAACTTCTAGTAGTGTTCTGCCATCCAACCGGTCACATTACGAGAGGAGAAAGTGGATTAAATAAGATTCAGGTGATCATTAATCAGTACCTCATGAAGCAGAATGAGGAGCTTGTGTAGGAGTTTAACAGACACTGACCATTCCTTCACACCTTCAGATAGAACAGCATGAGTCTCAAAGCTCATGTGTGATCTTGAGCAACTGGAAAGCACCACTGAGGTTCCCCTGAGCAAGGTGTCGTCCCCACACACTGCCTCCCGGGTGCTGTGTTGTCAGCTGCCATTTACATTTATGGCATTTAGCAGACACTTTTATCCATGTCCTACAGGGGGCAGTCTCCCTGGAGCAACTTGGGCTTAAGGGTTTTGCTCAGGTATTTTGAAGGTAGAATTCGAACCCATGACCTCTTGATCCAGAGGCAAGTAGTGTGTTCTGTAGTATGTTCACACGTGACAAATGGACCCTCTATTACATACGACTTTCGTAAAACTTTTCGTAAAATTTCAGAGTCAATGGAATATTATTCTTACTTAAGCATTTCAACAGGAACTGAAAATGGTCCAATCTGGTCCACAGGCCCGTGTGTACAGACTGGACAAACATGCATATTTGCAGTAAGTCCATAAGAAGAACTTACAAACCAAAGGAGTGAATGGCTTTGAAAGGGAAGTGAATATTATAGAGTCTTTTAGCAATCAAGAACAGATATGGTCCACCAACCAAGTGATTGTTTGTCCAAGTTAGTTGGTGTTTGTCCCTTTTCCTTGAATCTACTTCATCAGCCAAGGCATATTTGGTGTATATAATTTAGTGAACCCATACGGAAATGAAATATATTGCAGTATATGGGAATTTATGTTGTCAAAGTAAAAAATGTATTAAAAATTATATTGTAAGCAATATATTCACACACCATATATTCCTTAAATATATGTGAAATATATGACTGTAAATACATTGATTCATCAGCATATTCTAAAATATATATTTAAATATAATTACACATATATAGACAAATATACTATAGGCCATATATTGTCCATTGCCTATATATTCCCAAATCTATTTAAATTAATTGGGTTTTTTTAAATTTCATTTATTAATTTATGTAATTTGTGTGACAATTAGAACAAACAAATACATACAGCGCAAGTTTAAGGATTTGGGCTGGTGTTCAAAAGGCTGTATACCTGTCATATATGAGTAATATATTAATGTACATATATGTTTGCATATACTTCAAATAAATATAATGAAAAATGTATTTTCAATATATAAATGTATTTTTAGAAATATACTACAATATACCAAAGCGACAATTTTTTGTATATTTAAAATATATTTAAAATATATTGGTGTTTGGGTCGTATATTTTGGTCAATATATTAGTCCGTGTATTTTTTGTAGTGAAAATATATTGTCTGTAATATATTTTGTATTATATAATTTTTTTGTCTGGGAATGTACCTGCAGGGTAATGGAGGTCACTTTTATTTGAGTGACTTCTATTATATCGGCTTTGGTGCTCTAGAGCTGAAATTAAAGAGGCAAAGGCGAAATGAAGACTGCGTGAAGTAAACCTCAAAATGACGCAATATGTGATCTGCAAGCAGCATTTAACAGCATTGAAAATAATTACGGTGCAAACTTCTAAACAGCACATTGTGGAATATTACATCACTTCATATTTGAATGCCCTGCATAAGCAAACAGATCGCAGTGCGAATCAGTTCCACAATATAGCTTAAGTAAGCATTGGAGAAATGCTGGAGCAAGCTTCAGTCAGTCCTGTGGTTTCTTGCACAATATGCCTGAGTCATTAGGTAATCCTCACTCAGGAAACAAAGAATAAACATTTCCCGGTAAAAAAGATCTCCACCTTCTTCCAAAAAGGCCCTAAAGCAAGATATTGGATATAAGGGTATGAAGGATAGGTGGCTCCAGCTCAGTGAAGCGTTCCTATCTGTGTGTACAGTACAGTCAGATTCATCTCTCTGCTGCCTCTCCACTGGGGTGTGACCAGTCATTTTTATCTTTCTTTCTCACCAGGAGCTTTTGCAAGAATGTGGAAAGCCAAAAGAGGTACGAAGCAAATTTTCACTCATCTAAAAGTTTAAATTAGTTTAAATAGAACATTTTAGAACAAAATAGAACAACAAAACAAAGTCAGCAGAAACCACAGCACACTTTTCTAAACCAGTTTTTCATGCTGCTTTCAGTGTTTTTCAGTCACATCCACTTTCTGAGTGCTGAGTAATATTAGATCTGCAATAGACTTGCATGCGGTTTTTA
>JBBJLR010000001.1:36875483-36886065 GCA_037577145.1 Brachypetersius gabonensis
AGGACCTCCACACACCAGCCCAGGACCTCCACACACCAGCCCAGGACCTCCACACACCAGCCCAGGACCTCCACACCAGCCCAGGACCTCCACACACCAGCCCAGGACCTCCACACACCAGCCCAGGACCTCCACACACCAGCCCAGGACCTCCACACCCCAGCCCAGGACCACCACATCCAGCATGTTCACCTCCTTGATCATCTGAGACCAGCCACCCGGACAAAAATCGGTTTGTATAACCAAAGAATTTCTGCACAAACTGTCAGAAACCGTCTCAGGGAAGCTCATCAAGGTCTGGACCTGACTGCAGTTTGTCGTCGTAACCGACTTGAGTGGGCAAATGCTCACATTCAATGGCGTCTGGAGGCGTTCTGTTCATGGATGAGTCCCGCACACCCACTCGACGCCACACACACTGTCCCAGATTTCAGAGTGGCCTTTTATTGTGGGCAGTCTAAGGCACACCTGTACAATATTCATGCTCTAATCAGCACCTTGATATGCGACACCTGTGAGGTGGGATGATTATGGCAAAGGAGAAGCGCTCCCTAACACAGATTAAGACAGATTTATGAACAATATTTAAGAGTAATGGATCTTTTGTGTATGTAAAAAATGTTTTAGATCTTTGATATCTCAAGAAAAATGGGAGCAAAAACAAAAGTGTTGCATTTATATTTTTGTTTAGTGTAGAATGTATTAGTGCTCTGGAAAGTACGTACTTGCTTGGTACTCAGTGGTAGTTACACTAAATGCTTTGTACTTTTGTTGCCTGTACCTGCAACCCATGCTTTTCAAGGTACGTATTTACTGAACTAGTGGTTGTACTTTTGTATTTTGTAAATGCTGTTTTATTTCTCACAGCAGTCCATTTATATTCACATATTGAACTAGGATGTATGTATCAAGTATAACTTGTTAGTACTATATACTTACCATGCAGTTCATAGTAGATACAGCTATACATACCTTTTAGCTGTATTGTAATATAATGTATAGTAGTAGTCAGAGATGGGGACTCCAGTCCGAGACTCGGACTCGAGTCGCACTTCAGTCGCACAAACAAAACTTTTGACTTGACTTTAGACTTGCCCTCAACGACTTGAGACTTGACTCGGACTCGGGTTCTGTGACTCGTGAGTCATAAATCGTAAATAATGTTTATTTCGTGGAATTATTTATTTATATCCCGCACTCTTTCCAACCGTTCACCTCGCCCCAGTGTCCCATTACTTTTGTCCAAGGTGAACGGTTTTCAGCTAATAACGGTTTTCGAGGGGTCACTGAGCCCCATCTAACTGTGGAGTTTCACATTTAGAGTGGAGATATATTTTTCATATTTAATATTTAGACTTAAGATCATTTAAGGCAAATCCTCCATGTTGGTGAGGGCAGATCACAGCACGCAGCCCCGCCCCCTGCTAAGGAACAGCCAATTGTAATCACGGGGTGTGGCCAATTAGCATATCTTCTAAACATTCACTCAGAAAAAGACTTGAGACTTGGCTTGGATTTGGTAAAAATGACTTGTGAACATCTCTGGTAGTAGTACATTGTGCTTCACTGTGCATGAGTCACAGTCAGGCATGCAGTTTGCCTAAAATGATGCTAATTTGTGTACATAAGCTTCCATTACTCATTAGCAACATTAGTGTCATGACCTTAGTGCAAACCTATGGACTGCCTTTGCCCAAACATTCATATGTACATTAACAGTAAGGGAAAAATGTATAAATCAGCATTTATAGGGAATTATTACTTTAATAATTGTAAATGTAATTCGTGAAACTTTCTTCCTTTCCTTTTGACTCCTCTATGCCATGCTCAGTACTTTCTGGCTGTGATTAGTCTGCTTGTTTCCTTAATGAGATTTTCTTTGCATCAACATGTGATACACAGCTTGTGTCACACCACTTTTTTTTTTTAATGTCTCCTGTTTGTTTGTTTTTCCTTCTACCTTGGTATAATCATGTGTATGGATGTTGCTACTTGATGTTGATGGTTTGAGAAAGCTTATATATAAACACATCTTGACTGATCTACATTTGAGGTGAGGGGTGACTGCATGATTTTTTTTTTTTTCAAACTATCACTTTAAACAGCGAAAGAGAATTAGAATATGTGAGCAATGTTTAATAACCACAACATATCCCAGTCTGAAACTTCTTTACTTGGCCAGCTTTGTGGCTTATAATATCCCAGGCAAGTATGTAGCATCTGGGACGCACACTCAGCCAAATGGATTAATAATTGCACGGTTGAAAGACGGAGACCTTTGAGAAACATGTGTGTAGGTGTCTGGAGTGTTTTCAAAGAGCGAGTCCAGTTTGAACTGTGATGAACTAACGGCGCGTCCACACTCTATAAGTGTTCTGAGAAAGCGCTACCAGCGCTGCAGGCTCCTCCTTCACTTTGCCCATTACCCATAATAGTGTAGGCCATTTGCTGAGTGAGAAGTGTGTGAGCAGATGGATGCATTCAGGATTACAATAATAAGCTTTCGCTTCGGAGAGTGTGTTGTTTCATTTATTTGGGTTGGCAACTTCAATCTCTCACTCTTTCGTAACTCTTACATAAAAATCACACTTCACAAAATCCGTTATTCTTTGCCACAGTACTGCACTACAGACTTTCACGGGTATATCACCTTCCTAATGACTTTATTTTCAAACTGTGCCAAAGTAAATATGATGTACAGAGTTGTGTATGTGTAAACCTGATATATTTTTTTTACATTTTACAGAGGCTCTAATGTTGCTAAATCAATAAAGTTGCTAAATTCTGTGTTAAATTCAATATATTTCAGAAGTGACTTATAGGATACATTTCCACTGAGTCACACTCACCGGCCTCATCTCAGAAACACACCCCTTGTTGTGCCACTGTGTTGGTGCACAGTCAGATACTGCAGCTCAGACTGTTACTACACAATTTGTGCTTGATCTTCTAGACCAGGGCTGTCACCCTCCAGTCCATGAGGGTGCTAGAGTGTCTCCAAAATTGCACACATAGATAGATTGTATATATAATAGATTTATAAAGTGACTAGTGAAAGGAAGTACAAGATGATTTCTAAGGTTTCTAGTAGTGGATGGTGAGTGTATTTCCCTGAAACAATCTTTCAAACCACAACCTACACATTTCTGTAATAGTTCAACTCAGTGTTAGAAGGCCAGGTTACATTGACCGCACTGTTAGAAATAATGCATCCAGCCAAAGAGCTAAAAATGTCTGAAGAAACCCGGAAACAATTTTAATATTTAGAGCATTTCACTCCAAGCGTGCATTAAAGTGATGGTTCACCCAAAAATCTAATCGACACAAGTGTATAGGGTTTTCTAGAGAAATGGACACAAGTATGGACAAAATTCAGACTTGTAGGTGCTACTAGTGTTTTTAGCTACATGACAAGCTCTAATTCAAATCCAGAGCACGAGTTCACTGACAGTGGATGTACTATCTAGCCCAAAAGATGAAACACTCCTGATCAAATGGCATGTTTTTGATTTTCTAAACAAATAAGTGCATGCTCACTACAGGGCAGCAATCATATACCATTTGTTCTGCAAATCACTATCTTACATATCGTTTCACCACCATGCATGCAGCAAATAAACAGTACTGTGTTCTTATTTACACTTGCCAATTAGAAGATGTCTATAAGATACTTTTGGTCATTTCTTAGATAACAGTATGCCACACAGGCTCAGAACCTCCACCAGTCTATCTGAGATCACTTACTAGGGCACAAACTGTGTGGGATAACCTTCATGAATTTTTTTGCCTCGTAGCTCGGGACAAAATGAAAGAAGCTTCAGACAGCAAGCGTTTGTGATAAAATGTGTGAATTAGATTTTTGGTGAAACTATGGATTTAACATATTTACTGCATATCAAGCAAAGAGAAACTTCTGGAGAAGTTCTGGAGAATTTGAACCAGTCAGTAGTGACCACATTCACATCTGTAAACCAGTGTGTGGCAGAGGAAGAGGAGTAGATCTCAGCCCAGGAAAACGTGGCCATAGTGAGCTCCGTGGCCACCATGCTCTGGCCTGGAGTCCCCAGCCTTGTCCACCTGTTCAGGGAAGTGAGGGCTCACACAGGCATTGACCGCCTCCCGGAGGTCCGAGGGAAGTGACCACATCCTCTTCGCGTGACTCGACATGGCTTCCTGGTGCAGCTGGAGGTGAACAGAGATACAGGTTAAAGATTCACGCATACTGTCACAATCCTGAGGCCTGAGGTTTTCAAAGTATTTCAAGTGTTTTATTTACAGTGTTACTTTTCACTGAAGCAAACAAGAAAGCCTGCAAAGATTGTTTTTAACGTCCTTACACTTTCAGTGTATTTTACAACACTTCACAACCTTCAGAAAAAGGCCTTTCTTGGTGTGAAAAGCAATTTGACAGTTTTCTTTTTATAAACTATTATTCAAAGCTCACATTGGTTTAAAAACCCGAGTGCCGATGTCACAGCATGGGAATAAAAATGGCTATGATTTGGTGTTATTTACAAACTTGTGTTTTTATGCTGTAGTCCTTTCAGATTTTGCAAAGAAAAGCTATAACAACTTAACATTTTAACATAGATACCAAAAAGGAAAACACCGTTTTACATTAAATTTAAAAAAAAAGAAAAGAGAGTTGTCTTAACTTTTGACAGACAGAATGCATAATGAATTCAATACCTTTAAGATATGTCTTTATGGTATGTTAAGGACAGTCCAGCCCTGAAAACAGTGCCCCATCAGATTGAGAGCTTTTTAATAGGAGTTACTGAAGGCCGCTCTGACCCACACAGACACTTGTCAGACTGGGCAGTTAATCTACATGTCCGGAGAGGCCTGAGCAGGTCCTCTCTGCTGTCTGTTCCAATCACACACACATCTGTCAGTTAAGTGGAGGGTGCTCTAAGTGAACCCTACAGTGAGGAATGTGTGGTACAGAGTGAGACAAGTGAGGTTTAGGTTAAGTTAAGTGTTTTACTCAGACGAGTTATGGAACACTATACTAATGAAATATACTGCTCACTGGAGAAATTCCTATAATTATTTCAAAGTGAACTGTACATTTATTTTAATACAGTATTACGCAAAAGCATTTAAATGTTTAAAAACACTAATGTTAATATAAATTCAAATAAGTAAAACAAACATGTAGTTTCATGCGCGATCTTAACCATTTCCAAAGCACTCCTCGAGTTAGATCAAGATTTACAGTTACCGTCCAGTAACTAGTTCACCAAAACAAATGTTCTTCTAACATTATTCTTATAACCATGATACTAAAATGAAAATGATTATATTTTACTGTATTTACGTTTATTTGTAGTTATTCTAACGTAAATAGTGTTCTATTGGCAAAGTACTCTCAAAAAATGAAACCATTTGGCTGTTTAATCTACAGACAGAAGCTATGTGGACTTATTTAAATATGTTTATTCTGATCCAAAGAGAATTATATTACAATAAAAGGTTAACAAAATTGTTTTAACACTGAATTGTTTTTTTTAATTATTATTTTTATGTAGGTAAGAAAGTCTTTATGTTGTTGCTGTCAGAACAAAACCAATTACACTGAACTGCTGTCTCTTGCAGTGCTAGAATGTAAATACTGATATTACCCCTGTAGAGACTGTACTGTAAATCATAAATGCAAGTTTTCTTTAGTATATATACATTTCTTTATATATACAGTAATAATGCATTAAAAATCGCACCAAGTGACTTGCATCAACCCAGTCGGGTGTTCTATCGAAACACGCTACCCATCGAGATGTGCAACCGTGTCCTAACTTTACAGGTGAAGGAAAAACATTCTATACTTAGAATGAAAGTTACAAATAATTATTTCGGTTTGAGTGCATGAATGTCAATGATAATCAATAATGTGTTCAGACTGTAATCCAGCCATTAACTGGTGAGGAAGGTGTAACAAAATCACGTTTCTTTTTCTTAGAACTTCTTATTGGATCAAGATTCAGTGTTAATGAAAAGGTGAGCTGAAGCTAAAGTAATAAACATCATAATGAAAAATGTGTTTTAACTTCACAGTTTCTCTGACTTTATCTCAGAGACTCAGAATAATGATTTGGTCAGTGAAGGCAACAAAGACAGAACCTGAGCTCTTCAGGACACAAAAGCCTGACCTCAAATTCAACCAAAAAAACATTGTGTAGCCCCACATAGGAATACATTCACTCACAAAAGGACACTCCGTGTCATTCGTTTTATCGCAGTTGGTGGACCTCACGTTTTATGAGGATTACTAGGGCACAGAGAGGAGGTGCACAGTAAAGTCTCTAGTATTGAATTAACACCTGCAGAGTTTATTTGTGTCCAGCTGGACTTAAATGAACACTGTAATTCAACACTGCCTTTTTGCTATCTATAAGGCCCTATCAACCCAGTGGCCTTAGGGAGCTGAAGCTCACTGCATGCTTCTAAATGGACAAAATGCAGTATGATAATGTGAAGTCTTTAAGGCAGTGCTGTTTTCTTACGTCACCCCCAAGGCTTGTTTCGGTCTCGGATCTACAGTGCCCCCAAAAAAGTATTTGGACATTTGTGCCATGCTTAAAATGGGTAAAACTTTATTTTGAGTTGAGAATGCAGATGTTTAGTAAATGTTAGTAACCCTTTGTATTTAATTAACATTCTTGGAACTTCTCTATTAAACTTAAAGCTAAACCTCCCAATAACGCTGTAGATCAACAACTTAGTTTCACCAGATTGTTAACAATTAAAGTATCTTCAGATAATCTATGGTGCTCACCCAAGATAGCAGTATCTGGAGCAAATATGTGATCAGCAGAGACCTTTAAGATCTGTAATTGTGAGAAGGTGCCCCTATGGAGCAGGCAAGTTTGTTCAGTACATCCCACAGATGCTTGATTAGATGGAGATCTGGGAAATACTGAGGTCAAGTCAACATTTAGAACTCTTAGCCATGTTCCTAAAACAACTCTTTGTAGTCGACATTATCCTGCTGAAAGAGGCAACTGCTATAAAGGAATACATGAAGGAGTGTACTTGGTCTGCAACAATGTTGCAATGTTATTGATTTTTGAAGCCTAGTTTTTAATATTCTAACTGCAGCAAATGCCTTCTTTTGTCCTTGCACTGCCATTATGAAGAAGACAAAAAAGAAGAAGAAGAGGAGGAAGAAGAACCAGAAAAGAAGAAGAAAATACTGATGGAAAAGCAGAGAACATCCAGGTAGGTGAGGTAATGCCAGGATGTTTCCGAGCAGAACATTGCTAAGAGCATCACAACGGCTCTCCAGGCTAGTTCACCTTTTTCAAATCACTCCATTATCCAGTTCTTATGCTCACGTGTCCACTGTATGCGTTGTCGGCAGAGGACAGTGGTAAGCATGGGCACTCTGACTGGTCTGCGTCTATGCAGCTCCATACACAGCAAGCAGTATTGCACTAGTGTGTTCTGATACACAGCCAGCTTCAACTTTATCAGCAATATGTGTTACATTAGTTCTTCTGTGAAATCAAACCAAATGGCCTAGCCTTTACTCCCCATAAGCATAAGCAAGCTATAGACACCCATGACCCTGTTGTTAGTTCACTATTTGTCCTTCCTTGGATTTTGGTAGGTTACATCCACTTGTAGGGTGGTGGTGGGGTAGTGGGTAGGATACTTGCCTCTAGACCAAGAGGTCATGGGTTCAAATCCTACCTTCAGCACCACCACCAATGGGTTCCTAAGCAAGACCCTTAACCCCAAGTTGCTCCAGGGAGACTGCCCCCTGTTAGAGATTGGAAGTTGCTTTGGGGAAAAAAAACATCTGGTAAATGTACTTTGGTAGATAACATCCACTATATATCAGGAGCACACCTCAAGACCTGCGTTTTGGAGATGATCTGACCCAGTGTCAGTGTCACTCTGATCCTTCGACATGTTTCTGTCACAACAACTATAAGAACTCTCTGCTCATTTGCTGCTTAATATATCCCATCATTTGACAGGCCACTGTAACAAGATAATCAATGCTTTTCACCTGTCAGTAGCTGTTATGTTGTGATTGGTGTAGGTCTAAGCTGCAGCAGGCTGTGTTGGTGTGTTTAAATGTTGTTGCAGTTCAACAGTTTGAATGCATCTGTGCGGACCAGAGCAGCAGACTAAAGGGAACAAACTGCAGTTTTTGGTCTCAGGTTCTTGTTTTCAGCATCATTTCATTTTGCTTGTTGCTCTATACTTTGACACTTTATTATATACCTATTTAATTTTTTATTTAATTATCCCCTTTTTTTGTTCTCTATTGCTCAAAAACTAAGGCTGTTCTCATACAAAATGGTTTAGTGGCGGAGATTTCAGTAAATCCTTAGCTACTTTATTTGGCCTGCAGAAAAAATCATGAGCATTTGGAATATACTAATATGAATTTTATCCCTCTAACATGTTTTACCATTTGCTGTAAGCATTTTGATCAGTCAAACATGTTTCTTTGTGTGTTATGGATGAAACAAAATGTTCACATGATCCAACAAAAGACATTTTGATGGAAAATAATACAGGCTGATCTTTAACTTCTCAGATTATACTACAGTGGTGGATCTGGTACTTTTCCAAGCATGAATGTTTGATTTTAAAGCAAAATACAGTGTTTACTTTTAGCAGTCAGCATTTCTGATTAAAGTTCTGGTTCATAAGGAGGAAGGGTAAGGTTAGTCTCGATAAACAAATGGTAGCTACTTCAGTGACAGGTGAAGCTTCTTGGTCAAATTAACTGTCCAACGGCTTCTTCGTGTCTTGCTTTTGTTTGGGCTTAATTGACACTAGAATACAGTTATATTCAGGGTTGCTTTTAAGAGCTCTGATTAGGTAATTAAACTATGACAGTATCTCCTTGTTGTAAAACCTGTATATTCAGTCTATTTTTTCATCTCAATGTTTGTGGCCAGCAGGCATCCCCCTAACCTCCAAGACCCCTTATATGTTATTTTGTTAAATAAAATTTCATGACAAACATACCAAAAGAAATAGAATTAATTGTTACTGTTATTGCACTACCGTACACCGAAAGTTCAAAATGTTTGTCCTTTTCCATAAAATTTTGGAGAAACAGTGACAAATAGCACAATAGGATTTTTTGTCTACATTGTGCCCTATAGTTTATACAACATAATGATTATATATTTTCCTCATTACGTATGCCTCGAGTCTTGGTAGGGTTCTGGTAGGGGTCCTAAATAATCAGTCGAGGCCTTAAAATGGCCCTGAGTGTGTAGTGTGCAGGTTGCGGATTACCTGACCACTCATTGCTCTGATATCAGCCAGTGTGGACATCTGCTTCTGCCTGAGTTTCTGCTCCAGCTCCGGACTCCCACTGCTGCCTGTGGACTGCAGGGTGAAGCGGCTGTCATGTTAACATGATTCATGAACGCATACATTTTTTCACACATTTGCATTTGCGTAATTGAATGCATGCATGCGTTTATTCCTCTATAATGATTTTTCCTTGAATATATTTGCACTAATAAATAAAAGGTTAGATCTGCTTACATTTTCAGTGCAAAATACCAATGAGATCAAGACAAGTTCATTAAGTTTGTTGCGTCCAATAGCCAGTAATTAAATTCAAGTGGGAATGTAACACCCAACATGTGGGCATGTATGTGTATATGACTTTCAGCAGTATGTGGGAGAGTAATGTATGCAATGTGTGTGGAATGTTCACAGAATGTTCTACCTATGCATGTGCATGCATTCATTATTTACCAACACAGCTAACTAGGAGAGCAGCTGGTTAGCCTTAGCGTGGCTAGCATGATAACAGCACATGGAACAGGTTCGATTCCAGCTATAATAATTGATGTTGGAAGGACAGAGAAGTAAAATTAAACCTTTTCCAGGGTTTCTGGACCTGTAGGCTGCCCAATAAGGAAGAATATTAAAAACGGGTACTAAATTGGTACCTAACTGGTCAGAATCAAAATAGCATTAGGCTCCTGGACAAAAGTGCTGTGAGGGCGAAATTAATGACTTTAAAAACTGCTATAAAGGTTCTGGCACCCATGCTTGATTGGATTGGAAACCTGCAGCCACATTGAATAAGACTGCTGCATCCTGCCATAGCGTGTTTGCTAAGCTAGCGGCCAAATGCACCACACACCAAAGTCCAGGCTCAGTGATGGTTAAACGACATTCAAAAAGAAGATAAAGGCACATATCTGAAAGCAAAACGCCACATGAGTGATATTAAAGTGACAGCATCTCAGATTTATACATGAATGCAGTCATACATAAAAGGCACAAACAAGACATATCAAAGGGTGAAGGAGGGCTGTGATGACTGATTTCAGATAAAGAACTTCCAGAGAGTTGAGAAATCCAATTCATGGCTGAAAATCTCTCTCACTTTAGACGGAGAAATTCTGAATCCAAGACACGTGGCCAGGTTTTCTTCTACAGCCAGGAGAATTTGAATCTCAGTGCAAAATCTCCATATCTGAAATATCCACACAGAAACCCACAAACACCCACCCACTCACTCTCACACACACACACACACACACACACACACACACACACACACACACACACACACACACACACACACACACAC
>JBBJLR010000001.1:36938713-36951706 GCA_037577145.1 Brachypetersius gabonensis
AAGCCAAAGGTTTTAAGTTTTGATCTAATAAAAGTGTTGTTTGAATAAAAACCTTTTTTTGTGAGGAATAACAGCCAGTTGCGGCTCATTTTAAGGCCTTTCATGTTGCATAACTCACTATTGATATAGTTGTTTAAAAACAAAAGTATAATCCGATTACTTGATTAATCGATGAAAAAAATCGACAGAATACTCGATTCCAAAAATATTCGATAGTCGCAGCCCTAGTTTGTCACGCATCATAATCTGAACTGACAAAGATGCAATGACTATAAAACCAGGACTAGATAACGCAGCTGCAGAATACCCCATGAATATTAGAGTTCACTTGATCATTTACAAAATGTCTGTTCTGTAGTTTAGAGTATATGTCTGATATGTGATGTAGCTCATTAGGAAAATATTTGTATTAAAGAGAGTTGTGTTAGAGCAGGTTGAAAGAAAAAAAAAAACCAAAACACTAAACTGCAGTGAGACTGGAGGCCTAGGAGTGGGCAACACTGATTTAGGGGACAGTCTAATAATAGTGTGGTCAATGACTGCTCAGAGTTCTCAAGTAATGCTAGGTAGCACTTTTACGCTGGATATTTAAATTTAGAGCACAACTGCATGAAGTGAGATAATGTCCATAACACTACAATATAATTACAATAAATTAAAGAGAAGATGAACGACTAAAGCTAAGTAATAAATATGGGAAAATATGTGTTCATATACACATTACAAATGTAACAAAGTAAGGTTTAAGTGTAATTGAATAGTGTATGTACTGTGAAGTGCAGTGTGCTACTTTGCTGTTGATGTGTATAAACCTAACAGACAGCAGGTGGAATGAATAGCTGTATAAAGATGAGAATGTTTATAATTTTTTGAACCGAGATACATTTTTTAACAGAAAGATTTCTGATTCGTGATTTGAAACTGACATAATAAAGTCTTGGAACTTGACCTGAAACAGCTGTTTGACTACTTGCAGTAATAAATCTGATTATTTTATGATTTAGTGTTGAATAAAAAGAAGTGCCAGGTCAGAAATGTAAGAATGTAGTTTTTAAGCTTAAGTATATTTATTTATTTTTGTTCATTTAAATCCCAGGCAGACAAACGGGCACACCACAATGCACTGGAGCGTAAGCGCAGGGACCATATCAAAGACAGTTTTCACAGTTTACGTGACTCTGTGCCTGCTTTACAAGGAGAAAAGGTTGGATATCAAAATTTGTCATTCACACGTTGATTTTTTCTTGCTTTTTAAAATAAGATGTTAGATTTATTTAGAAATGCACTTGTCCCTGAGATTGTTGTGTGTAACAAGGCAGAAAAAGCAATGTAAACGCAATGTTGTTTTCGAAGTAATATTTTATGAATATTTTATGCATGCTTAATGTTTCTAATTGATATTTGTACTGTTTTATAAGTAAATTGATTGAAATTTTAACCTTTAGGATGTTTTAGACCATGCATTACTGTGTAAAAATTGTAGCTTGTAGAAAATATGCATGATAGACTATAATAGATAGATAATAATAGTTGACATGTAATATGTGTAGTTCCATAATGCTAAATTGATCGTATTGTGGTCTTTCAGTTGTGAAAGGCCCATTAGTGAAATTGTTGGTATTATGTATGTTATATGTTGGACAATGCAGCCTTGATTGATGGTATAGTTGTGTGATTCTTTGCTGACAGCACTCTGTTAAACAGGCTTCCCGAGCTCAGATTCTAGATAAAGCCACAGAGTACATCCAATACATGCGCAGGAAGAACCACACACACCAGCAGGACATTGATGACCTGAAGAAACAAAACGCTCTCCTGGAGCAGCAGGGTGAGTAGAACATAAGATTTAATAATTTACTTGAGGTAACCTACAGTGAAGTCTCTTAAGGAATTACACAGTTGGTATTTTTGTTTTTTCTACATAGTACTGCACTTCGAAATTGAAATCAAATGGTAGATATGAAGTGAGAGATCAGGAATTCCTCATTCATTTGAAGTTGTTATATACCAAAGACTTGGCTTATCTTCTTTTTATGGACATTCCCTTCATTTCTATGCACTGTATAATTGAAAACCATGCTTATTAACATGTTCATTTTCAGAAACATGTGCCTTGAAATCCCCAAATTATTTTTGTTCAGTTGTTTTCTGTGTGTGATTATCATGCATGCAATTTGGCCTACCATCTTTGACAAAATGATACGAAATTTGCAAGGTTTTGAAAGACACAAACATGGAAGCCTTTCACACATTTTTCTGCAATAGTGATGCATCGTTTCAGAAATTCCATGATTGAAGTGAATTTCAGTTTATGCATAAATCAGAGTTGAGTGATGTCACCAAAAGCCACAAGTTGCAGTGCATGAAAGTTTAACAATGAGCGGACTGGCCATTTTATTCAAGTTGTCACTCTTTTATCTTGAACGAATCATGCGTTAGACTAGTTTGAAGTGTACAGGCCATGGAAGAAATATACCAATAATTGCAATTCTTTACTGTGGTGCCCCCCATGGGCCGACGTCAGTGAGATTTTGCACACATCCTTGCGGTACCACATTATACATCTGTACTAAATCTTCATGATACGGTCGCATGAGGTCACTTAAATTCGGGAATGTGCTAGAGCTAAGTCTTCTGGTGTGGAATGCAAATATGTGAGGCCACTGGCCACACGGCTGGAGAAATAGAGGCAATTTTTTGATGTAATGGCTTTGTGACCTGTCATAAGTGGTAAATTTGGATACTGCTGTTGAGTGACGTCTTGCATGGGTTTACGAAGTTTGGTAAGCGTAGACCCAAAGGCTTATGAGTAATTTCTCTTTAAATGCTGTATGCAAAACCGACAACCTTAATTTGCATATGACAGCATATTCCAACGAGACCACAGTTGTGCAGATTTGTTGAAAAAACAGGGACTAGTTCACAAAAGTTGTTTTTGCATATTATGCATATTAGGTGGAAATTAGTGGGTGTGGTCTCATTTGATTTGGCTGATGCCAAGGACTAACATGCAACAATACTGAACATTGGACCTGTGGTTCAAAGTTGCTGAGTAGCGGTTGGAATACTGCATGTACCTGCCAACCTGCAAGGCTGTGCACTTTACGGTTTTTGCTCTCCAGCGTGATTTGAGGCAGAAAAAGAATAATTTAAATCTGCATAAAAACAACCTGCGTGCTTGGATCCCTAATAAAATGATTTTGTGTAATATGTTGCTGGAAATCATTTGCAAGATCAGAGGCTATTTGATGTTTTGGGCTGATTTGAGCCAAAACTTCAGGATTCACCACACCGAATTAAATAGAAGGCATGACTAGCACCTTCACCCTGCTAATTACTGAGGCCACAGACCATGCTGTGTATGGTTTGTGAGCATTTTGTCAGGCTGTATCCTTGTGGAAATGCCCTTGTGGAGTCCCATGGAATTTAACTCAGATTTCTTACATTTTTTGTTTGGTTTTATGATGAATGAGTTTCGTTTGATTACGTTGTGACCGAAGAAAGGGGAGGTACAGTAATCCCCCAGTTTTACGTGGATGAGGAGTCGCAGATTCAGTCATACACAGATGTTTTTTGAGAACCTAACTCAGAATTTTAGTCAGCTCAGGGCAAGCACTCAGACACTTCAAACTCAGTTCGGTAGATCTCAGGGCTCTGTGCCTGCGTATCTCGGCAGGGAATTAAAATTTGAATACGGGGTTACCATTACATGGGTAATGCATTAAACTGAGTTTAAAATGACAGTGTTCTGGGAGCATATTTGGGGGCATAATTAGGGTTTACACTATAAAAGTAGGCTTTTTTTTTTCCCCAAAACACAACAGCGTGTTTTTTCACTATACGCGGATGCTCTTGGAACACAACCACCGTGAAAAGTGGGGGGATTACTATACATGAAGCTACACTGATTTAAAGGGTTTGATTTGACAGAGTGAAGCAGAGCAGTTGGTTTTGGAGTGACAGAGGTGTAGTTTGCTCTGAAACTCATCTCAGTTTTCAGCCCTCCTAAGTTAGCATAGCAGGGGAGAAACTAAAATGTGCCACACACCACACTACAGTCATGTGCCTGGTGTTTTAGTGGGGCATTGCCAAAATTGAACCTGTGCTGTGGTGTTTTGAGCTTTAATCTGTTGGTCTAGGCTAACACTACCTTAAAGTGCCACAGTATATGCTGTTCCAGCTCAATGTGGCTTGATTAACACATGTTTAGAGCAGTGATTCACCAGTCCTGGACCTGGAGGCACATTTAAGTGTTTCCTCTGCTCACAACACGCCTGATCCATCAGCTCATTAACAACCCTTTACTGAGAGGATTGTAGTGGGTGTGCTAAAGTAGGGTTAGCACTTAAATATGCAGAGAAGTTCCTTATAAACCACAGTTGGGGAAACACTGTGATTTGATTTAGGAACACTGTTTACAATGCCAGTGAGTAACAAATCAAGATCCCAGAATTAGTGCAGTTTTTGATGCAATGCTACTTCATGTTATCAGGTGTGTATCAGGAAACCAAAATACATTTGATTCTAATTCAGTTATCCTTACCTCTATGTTTCATAGTACCTCTAGGGTACTATGGGGCACACTGCTTGGAGGATAAGGACTTACCTAAGAGGGTGAAGTCTACTGCAGACATCTTGGAGCACTGGTGTCCAGCACAGTTTGACAATTTCCCCCATTAAAACACACCTGATTCAAATTTGATAGATGCCAGGTGTAGTGGGTTTATTTGAGTACGGGAACTACCAGACACCAGACCTTCGGGAACAGAATTGTGCATCCCTGGTCCAGTGGGTGTTGGAGTGACAGCTGGAATCAAAATTGTTTTTTGTTTGCTGTTGAGACTCATGAGACCAGTTACAGATACACAGTTCAGTCCCATGAAACATTTGCCTTGGGAAAGAGGCCATTCTTTCTCACCCCATTACTCATTCCATGTTGCTGGAATTCCAATGTTGTATAGAGGTATCAAGGAGGTATTTAGTGTTCTTAAGAGGCTTGTTCAACCTAACCCAGCACTGCACAGATGGATTTGACTTGACTAGGTGCAGTGCATGCCGGTTTGTTTTTTCTGACTTGCATTAGCCTGTCACAATGACAAACAATTGTGCAGCAGCAAGGTGGTAGCTGTTTTTGAGCCAGGTAATTCCTCTCTGCGTGTGTGAGCGGAAATTTAGTACAACCTAGTCTTCTTTGGCTAGAAACTCTGCCAGCAGCACTAGAGTCTTAAACAGTAGTGAATACAGCTCATAGCCTACTTTACAGCATTTGTGGTTTTCATATGTTTTGTATTTGAAGATTTGTAAATTATATCTGATGTGGATGCTGTGAGAGTTGTTGGGTAATGTGGGGTGCTGCTGCTAAAACCGTCCAGATTGACTGCTTTCTTCTCAGATCTGGTAGTAGTGGCCAGTATGGACAAAAATAGTATCACAGTGTAATTAAAATCGCAGATATTTTTAGTATATCATTTTTTTAAAAATCCCAATTAGAAAACTATTATAAAAAAGTAAGTATGTTTTTTAGGTTAAGAGAAGTGTGTAACAGTTGAAGTACAGTAAACCAGATCATGAGTCAAGGATTCGGTCAGACACAGATTTTTTTTTTTTGTGAGCCGAACTCATAGTTTTACGGGGAAATCCCCACAACGCGTAAACTGCAAATATCCTCTGCCTTTTTGTGCTTTTTTGTGAAAATAAAATTTTTTTGGGATGTTTTCTCACAAGGGGACTCGGACGGGGAAGCCCTTTTTACAACACACGATTTCTCCGCAGTGCGAGCACTCAGACACTTCAAACTCCACAGTTTGATTGATCCCCAGGAGACCTTTCCAACGAGCCCGCATTTGTATTTTTAGCCCTAATAGATCAGAGGTTATTCCCTGAAAACTGTTCACCTCGCCGCAGTGTCAATATTTTTATCCTGCGACCTTCCGAGTCGCATATCTCTGCAGCAAGGAATTATTCTTAATTTATCACGCATTTTTTGCTGTAAAAGTAATTTAAAAATGTAGTGAATTTTGGCACATGAGTAAATGAATAATCAACATTACTTACTTTCAGCATCTCCTTTATTTAGTAACTGTTTTTACACTGAAAAATGCTTCAGCAAGAACAGTGATAGAACCAAGTCTATCTATAAGGTGCAGTTTAAGACAATGTACATACAAGCATGAGTGCTGAATAATTATGCTGCCTTGTTGAAAGATGCTACCATAGCGCAAATTGACAGCAGTCTATCGATTCATGCTGCCTTGTTGAAAAATCTTGATGCTTGTACAGTTTATACAGTCAGTTTAGCACTGATAATGATGAGAAATAGCCAAATATGCATAATTAAAGAAAAAAAAATTTAATAAAAGGGCCTTATAGATAGGTCGATCTTTACCAGTGCCTAGAGCTAGTCTATACAATGAGGTTCTAACTGACAGATGCTACTGTGTAGCAGTGTGTTCTGATCATTTCTGCTGCCTTGTCAAAAAATCCTACCGCAGCGCAAATCGACAGCAGAGTCTATCAATTCATGCTACCCGGTGGGAACGATGTTCCCTTAAAGTTTATACAGCACAGATTTATGGACTTGGCACTGAATCCCAAGACTGTGGAACTGCACCTGTGCAGAAGGGCACAGTAGCACGCCTCAATAGGTAGCATGTTTCATTAGTGGTATGATTAATCAACGTCATTTTTTTTACGTGTTGTTTTTTTTCTGTGATTATTTGATCCAAATGAACGTGTTAATTCAACACCCCTATATAAAACTCATGAAACACTGGTTATAACTGATTGTCTTGAGGCTAAAAGCAAATGAAATTTGTAAATGTCTACCTGCTATTCCCTCAGTTAACTTTTGTGTGTGTTTGTCTTTATCATTCTAGTCCGTGCTCTGGAAAAGGCCAAGGGGAATGTGCAGCATCAGGCCAGCTACTCTTCAGACAGCAGCTTATACACCAACCCCAAGGGCAGCGCCGTGTCTGCCTTTGATGGTGGCTCTGACTCCAGCTCTGAGTCGGAGCCTGAGGAGCCGCCTACCAGGAAGAAGCTCCGTGCTGAGCCCAGCTAGACCCACCCCTCCCAGCACCGGGAAACCTCGGTTAAGACTCTCTGCTCCATCCTCCCCCTTTCTGTCTCACCCTCCACATCCCGTTCTTCCCATTCCCCTATTTGGTGCGTTCAGAAACTGGGGGAGGGTCCCAAGAAAGGCTCTGCCTTTTATCCCCCAGCGCTGATGCCACTCCGCACATGGATCAAATCCAGCCACATTCTCCTCCGAAGCGTGGCAGCTCGACAGTTGAAGACTGCAATTACCTTTTATAACCTCCTCAATAGTCCTGCACAAATTAAGCTACAAAACAGCCCTGTATTGTTATTACCCAGATGAGCCTGTTTGAAAATGAGAGGAGGAAAACAGTCATTAAAAATAGTTTACCTTTGTAAGATTTGTACTTTTCCACAAAAAAAAAATAATGGTGCTTTAATATAAAAAGGGTATGTGGCTATGTGACACACTTCACTGGTATAGAAGACTGATGTTCTCCCCTTTTTGAAAATGTTTGTTGCAAAAATTAATTATTTAATGTACAATTGAGGCTGTATTCTGTTATTGTGTAGTACATTGTTTTGCCTGAGGTTGTAAGTGGAATTAGATGGCCTCTACCCTAAGCATCCTCACCTCATAGTTTTGATTTGCTGCGCCAAATGATGACAACTTTTAATACAGGTAATATGTCCCTGCAGGAATTTGAATGTTACACAGTGCAGTTCTAAGGCAGTTGTTTTTTTGTGTTGATTACAGGTAAGTATGTCCATTTCAGTATGTAGTACTTGGCACTGTATACTCTTAAATGTAATCGTCTCAACCGAATAACCTTCCCTGGAAATCTTTGCCTGGCTGGGGAATGTTTCTCTTTTCAGTTGTTTCATTTAAAAGAGATAGTGTGTATGAAATAGATATTGCTTTTATTCCATTCCATGGAAATTACAGGTATGTTGTACATACTGCCAACAGTTGTCTTACAAGTTGAGGCATACCTTTACTATGAGACTACAAATAAAACTATTTTATCCTTATCCTCATCACGTGTCATTGTGCTGCTAGGGGTTTAATGCTGGACTGGTTATCTGCCTTTTGGAAGCAACTGAAATTCCACAAAGTATCATAGACGTCTTGTTGCTGGTAAAATATTTAAAACCGACATTATGTAAAATTGTGCTTTTATTATATTGACGAGTACAAAATAATTGTTGACATGAAAATCGGACGTGTACCAGGAGATTGTGTTGGCTGGTATAGCTTGTTCAACAGTATAATCAAAATGACAATTGCTGAACGATTATTATGGGAGTGGGAAATCGTAAATATTGTTTGAAATGTGTGGCAATTTTTTTCCACTTGTATTTACTAAGCACTTTGAGCTTTTACTCCTTTAATGTCTGGCCTTGCAGTGAAGGGGCACATTTTTTTAAAGGTGAAAAGCATACGCATTGGACATTAAAGGAAAAAAAAAAAAAGATTGTAAAATGATTCAAATGAAGCTTCCAGTGTCTGGATTTTATCAATGGCCAAATTAATTGGAGGCAAAAAATGTGGTTTAGGAAAAAAATAACCAATGATGATTATAATGATGTATATTCTTTATTATATAAACCAGGACAGCACATTTCTAATTAACCCAACCCAACAATGGAAGGCTGCCAACAATTCCGGAGCACCAAAAACGCTGCTGCTAAGTTGAAGGCCCTTCACTGGCTGCCTGTCCAATTTAGAATACATTTTAAAATTCTATTATTCGTTTTTAAATCGCACCATCAAGCACCCATCTATTTATCTGAATTGCTACATCAGTATAACCCCTCAAACTGAGAAGTTTGAGATCCTGCGACCAGAACCTCCTTTTAGTTCCATGTTCTAGACTGACGCGAAGAGGCGACCGTGTCTTTTCAGTAATTGGGCTCCGTCTCTGGAATGACTTACCAGTTGAGATCAGAAATACTATTTTTAAATCACGTTTAAAAACTATTTTTTTACTGGCGTATTAGGTTTTTTTACTTTGCTTATTTTATTTCTAATTCATGTGTTTTGTTTTTGTTTTTCTCTCTCCCTGGCCGTAATTCTGCACTCCTAATCTTACGATGTTTAAGCACTTTGGTCAGTCTTGCGGCTGTTTTTAAATGTGCTATATAAATAAAGCAAACCTGAAAAACACAAAATACCAATTACAAACAGACATGAACAATTTTTGTCAGGTGGACAGATGCTACCAACAAAGTCTGAGTTGCGTGTAATAGAACGCTAAGCACTAATTCACTCATGTTTGCTTAATCATCTTCCAGAAACCTGTCGTTATTAGATGATGCCTCTTCCCAGTCATGTGACATCCACTTCCCAGTCCATGCTTAACCTATGCTTTGATCAATGCACTCCCAGATAAATTGTCATAGTTTAGGGGGGATCTGAGTAATTATTTAGCCAGTAATAACTGATCAGACGTAATTGGGATCAACAAGGATAAATATATCTATTAATAGGCCGGTAAAGACCTTCTTTGTTCTAGTAACCCACCACAGCAGTACGTACACGACAGACAGATTTATACTATTAAGTTACTTGCTACCTATCACATCGGACCATAGAAACATTTTTGCCTCTTTATCTATTAAAATGAACAAATGATTTAAGAAGACCCTGTCATTTAACCAGGCTACTTAACAATTAGTCATGATAAAGGTGAAAATAAATATTTACATATATTTTTCCAATATTTAAGCAGAAACTATTACATATCCATATAAGTGTATATATTACAATATATAAAAATACATAGATTGGTCACAAATAAAAAAAAAGTTCCAATAGAGCTTCCATGTGCCTTGGAATTGGGTCTCTGGTACTGGGGGATGAACACCATTCTTCTAAAGACATTCCCTCAGCTGGTGTTTTGATGATGGTGGTGAAGAGCTTTCTAGCGTGTGAGTCCAAAATCTACCATAGATGTTTTGTTGGGTTGAGATCTGGTGACTGCAAGGATCGTATGATTTACATAATTTAGTCCAGTGGAAGGGCACATTCTCTTACTGGAAAGTGAAAATCTGGTCATACGTGAACACACACCACAGCACAGCACAAAATACTTCCTCTGCATTTAACCCAT
Source organism: Brachypetersius gabonensis (assembly GCA_037577145.1). Classification (NCBI taxonomy): domain Eukaryota; kingdom Metazoa; phylum Chordata; class Actinopteri; order Characiformes; family Alestidae; genus Brachypetersius; species Brachypetersius gabonensis. The sequence goes on from JBBJLR010000001.1 coordinate 36,948,862, forward strand.
TCACCAAGTGAAGCAGGGGGCAACCATGAACACAGCGCCCGGGGAGCAGTGTGTGGGGACGGTACCTTGCTCAGGTACCTCAGAGGTGCCTAGCGGTCTTGGGAATCGAACACAGACTTTCTGATCACATGGCGAATGCCTTAACCACTAGGCCACCAGCTGCCCCATGACCCCGTCCATCAGGATAGAAACATTTCATCATTGGATAAAGGCAGTGAGCCGGGAAAAAAAGTATTGATTTACAGTGACTCTTCCCCCTGAGGGGAGAATGTCGGCCTGCACAATGACCCATGAGCATTACTGTATGGGTCAAGCAACATATGCACCTAATCATTTGTACAAAACAGGTCTCCTGATCCACATTTGAGCAATGCACTCTCAAATACGTACTTGTTTTTGTAGTGAGGGTTTTGTGTACTGTCATTCTACTTTAATATCCCTCACTATGTAGTTGTGGACAGACTCGTCTTGTTGACAGTTTGATCAGGTCCTTCTCTAACATTCTCAGTCTCTTTCTGGTTTTTTACATAAATAATACGCAGGCATTAAAATCACTGAATAGGAGCTTTTGACCACAATGTCCAACCTTATTTGCTGAAGTTTTTTCCCATTTATCTAAATACATGTGGTATTTAATTGTCACTGTTTGTGTTGGTATAGTAGCTGGTTGATCACTCTCTCTGCTCTTGCCATTCATGCTCAAATAATCGCTCTCTCAATTTGTTTTCCTCTTGCCATCTTTAGCCAAAATTTAGGTCAGCATTTTAGCATATGAGCATGGTAGGATGTTAATTGCTTAATTGTATTATTCACTCACTACTCAACTTGCATAGAGCACTGCAAATGATACATAGGCTGCACCTCCTCCTCATTGTCAAAGTTGGAGTCAGTGTTTTAATGAGCAAAGAAAGTGCAGACTTTCACTATAATAGTCCTGAAAAGTGAAAAAAAAAAAAAACACACCATGATAGTGAATTGCCCTATCCCACAAACCCCCTATCAACATAAAAGTGAACTGACAAATACCCCCACCACACCAACCCTGACCCTGGTCGACAAAATAACATCCTCCCATCAACACATCGTTGGGAGCGGCAGTGGAGACTCACACTAAACAACACACTAAAACTGTTGTCACTCTCAGTTTCGCATAGGAGCCCCAGGGTCATCAGCCCCAGCTGCATTCAGTACTAAAAGCTTCTATTGTTATGTTTCTTCATTTATTCAGGTTTTTTTTACTAGACATGAACACAGGCCTGGTGACTATTGTGTAATCCCTTTAGTTTGCTTTAAAATATCCATGTGTTTCTTCTATGAACATCTTGTAAAACCATTTTAATTTTGAGTGATAAAATGCTTCTTTGCGCTTCCATACTCTTTGTGGACTATTTTAGTGCCATTACACGACCATAACAGCTTCAGAACAGTGTCATTGAACACATGCGTAGTAGGACATTGTGCAAGCCTGTTAACTTGTGTGACTGTGGCATGTAGCAGAGCCGCTTTTAGGCATATGCGAAGTACGCATCCCATCACCGTAACCACATCCCAACCCCACCCCCGGACCGACAGTGAGAGGGGCCCGAATCCCGTACCACTAAGGGACATATCTAGAAAGGATAGAAAACACTCCGACTCTGTGATCTGAATGGGTCCTCACCCCAGACTATCATCAAATACTGGATGGACACCCTTCTGTCCTCTGATTTCATCGGAAAACTCTCAAGGTTATTTAAGTCTATCACATTCATTAGAAGAATTTCTTTCCTCAGTTCTCAGGTCAGTGTTAGAATTGGGGTGAAAGATCTGCCTTGTCTTTTCATCTGTGATTTGTAGTCTTCTCTTAGATGTCCATGTGGGTTTCCACTGGCTTCTCTGGTTTCCTCCCAGAGTTCAAAGACATGCATGTTTGTTCATGTGTCTGCCCTGTGATGGACTGGCTCTGGCAACCCTGCGAACCTGGTTAAGGATAAGAAAATGGATGTCAAGTATGAACAATAGTAAAACAAGATAGCAAACAAGTATGCTTTTCTTCATTGCATCTGTTGTGCTATCAAGCCTCCTGCACTGCGTTTGTTCTGTCTGCAATAGTCTTGTGCTAAGTGCTAAGCTAGTATTAGTTGCCCAAACCCTGAAAAACAGGCATGTCCCAATATTTTTGTCCATATGGTGTACATTTAGCTTTTTGGTGACATATTATGCAAAACTTTTGTATTTCCATTTAGGTATCTACTGCACCTTTAAACAATCAGTCAGTTTTCTCTGAGTCAATTGAAAGATTTTGGTGTCAGGAATAGGCTCCCTTATTCTGAGGTCAGAGCAAGGAAATTTGCAGAGAACAACCCCTCATCTGTCGAGCCCCCAACCACTAGATTAGTTGAAGATCCGCATTTTTTGTCTGCTGGTTTTACAAGCACACATAAGTTAGTGATGTTACATTTGAAGCAAGGATTCGAGGCTTGTGTCAAGCAAAAAGGTGCGTGTTAGATGAAGCCCCTGTACGAGGTTTGTATCATTACCAAAAAATCACATGGTAGAGGCCTCCTATGTGAGTTGACGGCATATGTTATGTATGAACCCTCGTTTGGACTTCGCTTCATTTAGTGGTTCAATTATAGTGGGACATTTCAAGTATAAAGCTCCTCTTCATCAAAGGGAGTTTGACTCCAAGCCACGATCTCACCGTCTCTCTTGGGAACTCGACTATCGTCCCTTCTAAGAAGGTAAGAAATCTTGGTTATACTAGATGAAGATCTGTCTCTCTTGCCGCAGGTTGACCAGATCTCTAGAACATGCAGATACCTTCTCTACAACATCAGAAGAATCCGACCCTTTCTCACCACAA